>QAOC01048064.1:13290-143184 GCA_003255005.1 Begonia fuchsioides | reverse complement strand
GAATTAGGGGATGTTGATGATTTGCGTATGCATCCATCCTCAGGAATTTCATGGAGTGCTGATGAATGTGGAAATATTCATGACGATTCCTCCTTGAGCCCCTCGCTCTCTCAAGACCAGCTTTTCAGCATATTTGACTATTCTCCAAAGTGGTCATTCACAGACATGGAAACTGAGGTAATATGAAATAGAAGAAAAGCTTACAGTATTGGTAGTTTGCGTATTCTCTAAGATCATATTTTTCCCATCTGAATATTATCAAACCTGTTTTTTTTGGTGTTTTTTATTTTGCTCTAAAAAATAACAGAAGTTGTTACACAATAGAGTCATAAATTTAGGTATGAATGTTATCGGCACTGCATATTAGATAGGAGAAATGAGCTTTTCAAAGGAATCTGGTTGATGATAGTAATCTTTAATACAGATAATGGTGATCTGTGATATACGTCTTTTTAAAAGAAAAACAGCGTGTATTTTTTGATATATCGATTTCTCTCTAATGTGCAAACCAAAACAGGTTCTGATTGTTGGACGATTTCTGGGGATTCACCAAGATCTTGCCAAATGTAATTGGTCGTGTATGTTTGGGGAAGTAGAAGTTCCTGCAATGGTTTTGGCCGATGGAATTCTTTGTTGCCGTGCTCCACCCCATAGTACAGGACAAGTGCCTTTTTATGTAACATTTTCAAACAGATTAGCTTGCAGTGAAGTGCGAGAATTTCAGTATCTGGCTGGCTCTGTTAAGGATGTGGATGTCACAGATATTTATGATGGCGGTACCACTGAATTACTTCTGCAATTGCAACTCGACAGCTTTTTATCTCTGAATTATCATGGATCTCCTAGCAATATCTTTGTAGATGATTTGGAAAAACGAAATGTCATTCATAAACTTATTGCACTCAAGGAAGAAAAAGATTATATTGTTGAGTCAAATTCTCAGGAAGAATTGATCCAGCAAGAGAAAAAGATATATTTCTTTAAAATCTTGATGAAAGAAATGTTATTCTCATGGCTCCTCCATAAAGTTGTTGAAGATGGAAAAGGTCCCAATGTGCTGGATGAAAAGGGGCGAGGGGTAATTCATTTGGCTGCCGCTCTTGGTTATGATTGGGCCATGAAACCAATTGTGAGTGCAGGAGTTAGTATAAATTTCCGTGATGCCAATGGATGGACTGGACTTCACTGGGCTGCTTGTTGTGGCAGGTAGGAGTTTATAACTCGAGTTCTCTATCTTTCTTACTTTCTTTTAAGCTGCACAGATATCATTCTGACACTAAGTTGAGCATTGTGAGAGCCATAAACAAAACCAGTGTCATATTTTAGTTGCACTGAAAGAGTTTACATTCTAAAAAGTAACTTGTTCACCTAGTGTAGCACGTGCCAAGTTAGAACACGCTCGAAAGATAATTAGAATGTGATTCACTTTCCTTAATCTAGTCGTCTGAAATTAGGGAAACTCTAAAGATTTGATAATTAGATGTTATTCTGTCTGATAAGAACTCCCATGAACTTCTCTGACACCTTTCACTGGGTACAACTATTAAGCACCATTCTCTATATTACTTCAGTTCTAATGTTGTTTCTTGCTTTATTGATTCAAAATTTTAGAGAGCAGACGGTTGCAGTTCTTATCGCTTTGGGTGGTGGTGCTGGTCTCGTGACAGATCCATCCCCTGAACATCCTCTGGGAAGAACAGCTGCAGACCTTGCATCTGACAACGGTCATAAAGGGATATCTGGCTTTTTGGCAGAATCTTCATTGACTGGCCATCTCTCAAATTTAACAATGAATGATTCCAAGCAAGACTGTAAAGAAGTTTCATCCACCAAAGGGGTGCATAGTGTTTATGAAAGAATTGCCACTCCTGCCAATGATGGTTATTTGCCTGGGGAATTGTCTCTAAAGGATTCGCTAACAGCTGTTAGTCATGCAACACAAGTTGCTGATCGAATACATCTAATGTTCAGGATGCAGTCGTTTCAGAGGAAACAGTTTGCAGAACACGACGATGATCAGTTTGAGCGTTTAGATGAGCGTACGCTTTCAATTGTTGCTGCCAGAGCACTAAAGGGTGGACAAGGCAATGGGCTTGCACATTCTGCAGCAATTCACATACAGAAAAAGTTTCGTGGTTGGAAAAAAAGAAAAGAGTTCTTGTTGATTCGTCAAAGAATAGTTAAAATACAGGTTCATGTAACTCCTTTCTTTTTCCTTAAGAAACCTTATTCATCTATTAAGTTGTGTCCTTGTCATCTAAAATAGCCAATTTTAAGTGATTTCATTGATCCCTTAAGTTATGGTGTGCTATCAAATTTGGCTGTTAGTTGAAGGAAAACTGGGGTAGAAGCCTGAAGTCGTTACTGTCAGGAGCTTCATTTAAGTTTTTGTTTGCATGATAATAACTTGAGCATTCACCTCTTTGTGTTTGGTTGAATAGAACATACGTATTTTTGGGTTAATATTTTTTTTTTTCCAAAATTGATAATTCATGTTGGAGGGTACGATTATATTGATGTTGGTTCGTTACTTCTATAAAATTGAATAGTTGGCATGCTGATGATACAAGCTAAGTTCATATTAACTCTTAATATTTTTCAGTCGATTTCTAAATGTTTTTCTTGCTTCAGTAACACCTATCTCATCTGAATAAACTTAGTAAATGCTGATTTCTATTTATCAATGTTCGTAGGCCCATGTAAGGGGACACCAGATACGTAAGAAATACCCATCAATGACATGGTCAATCGGAATTGTAGATACTTTATTGCGTTGGAGACGTAAAGGAAGCAGTGGACGGGGGGTGGCTCTTAAGGAACCTACCTCTGAAAGCATGGCTGAAGAGGATGACACTGATTTCTTGAAGAAAGGAAGGAGACAAGCTGAGGAGAGGTTTCAAAAGGCGCTTACTAGAGTGAAGTCTATGGCTCAGGACCCTCAGGGACGAGACCAGTACCGTAGGCTGCTTACTTTAGTACATGGGATTCGTGAAAATAAGGTATTTACACTCTTCCATATATTGTTGCTTACATGTTCATATTTCCTTACAAATAATTTTTTCTCCATACTTATTTCTGATTTGACTTTCTTAAAGAGTCTGAGATTCTATATAAATTAAATATTGATAAGAGGTTCTGGGCTATAAGTTTATGCAAATCTATTGAGCTGTTATCTTCCTTTCCTCAGTCTGGTGATCTGATATGGTTTAGGAACCACACAAACAAACTAATAGATTAACCGTAAAGAGAAGCTACAGAACTAGCACACAGACAAAGGACGGCTAACAAATATGAGAGGATCCATCTCCCCCAAAAACAACCCTTAAAAACTTCTTACCCTCCGAATGCAACCTCCTACCCTTAAGACTTTCCTCTCTCATCTGCTAGATCAGCAGGTCAATACTGCTCTCCTAGACTACAACGTTTTAATCACACTAAGCATAGACATACCGTAAAAGATAACAGAACAATAGGATGAAAACATTTAAAGAAGATTAATTGGCTGGAATGATTCCTTCCGTCTTGTAAGCTGTGTAATGCTTTTCGTCTCCCCAAATACATTTTCAACTTTGGTGTCAATGTATCAACATCCCCCGAATCAATTATCACCTTGTCCTCAGGGTAAAAATCTGAAAACTGGTTTATGATGTTGGCCACTGCTTCTCATGTGCAATTTGATTCTCGTAATCTCACCCACTTTACCAACGGCTCTTCCTGCAAACCGTCTTGCCCTGGCATCACCTGCATTTCCCAAATCTGTTTCGACTGGAGGAGGAATGAGAAATCGCGTTGAAGCTGCTCTATCCGTCTTACTTCCTTTAGTTCCTTTAGTTGAGACACATGAAAAACGGAATTGATGGTTGTTGATTCAAGCAGTTCTAATTTATGTTGTTTTTTCTACATTTTTTAAATTTTTGAATGGTCCAAAAATTCTAGGAGATAGTTTAAGAATAATGTTAGGTTTATCTTGTAAGTATATCTTCTTAACTCATCTTTTGACGTATTAAATTTTAGTTAGTTTAGTTAAAGTATTTTAGCGTATCGTAATTGAATAATTATTTAAATATTTACAACACAAATCAGGGTTTGACATGTCAGAAGGTAAATTAAGAGAATATGTTAAAAAAATAAACTTATACTTACGCGTAACTTAATCATTGTTGCCTTGTTCTAAGATATGAGGCGATAAAGACAAATTTTAAATAAACGAGATCACTCTGCCAGCCTTTTCATCTATGATCGAACACTTCGTATGTTCATCTTTAATTCCTCCATAATTAAGTCTCGATCCAAAAGATGTTGGTCCATTAGGGCAAAAGGAATAAATGAGAGTGGATCTCTCCAATACACTCTTAAATGTTGTTGAATTGGTTGCTAAATTAAAGTAAGTATTGTACCAAAATTTTGCCTGAGGAAGCCATGTGCCCATAGCTTCGATCTTGTTGAAATGAACGATGGTAAGTTTTATAGCTACCTCTGTTTGACTATCGGGCTGAGGATGATATTAGCGACTCTGTTTCAAATTGGTGCCTTGTAGTTTGGACAGCTCCGCTTGACAATGAATTAGAAAAAAATCTTGTCGCAATTTGAAACAATTGATCTTGAGATACCATGTAACTTAACCACTTTGCCAGTAAAGGTTTTAGTCAGTGCACCTATCTCTGGTGTAGAGAACGGATGAGTGAGAAGAAGAAAATGTCCCTACTTACTGAGTCTATCCACTACTTCAAGTATGGAATTGTACCCTTTTAAAGTAGGCCGTCTCTCGATGAAGTCATTGATATATCCTTTTACATTTGGCTCATGTAGCTCTTGTAATAGCTCATCTATTTTAGGAATGGGGAAACAGTCTGAGTTGGTGAGTTTGTTCAAATCCACAGAATCTCTAAGACCCATCTTTCTTCTTCATTAGAAACGAGATGTGAGAACTAGTTGGTGCTAGGTCTTTTTACGCCTCTTGCTAGCATGACTAGTCTCTCAATCCTCTTTTTATGACTATGGGTACCTAAAAAGCCTTTCTCTTGCCAGTTGGGTACCCAGCTGTAAGGGAAATGAGTGATTACTCGGCTCGGTGGAAGTCGAGTCGGTGATTCAAGCAGCTGTCTATACTCTTCCAAAGCATGCTGCCCTTCTCAAACTCCTCGGTCCTCTCCTCTCCTTTCCATTTGGGGTGGTGTATTCCTCAATCAATACTCCCTGTTTGCTGCAATTTATCTCCTTGATTAACATTTTCAGTGAAGCTTAAGAAATGTTATGGCTTGGGTCACCCACTTGAGTAACTCTCAGTCCCTCCATTTCAAACGATAATTGCAGATCCTTCCAATGTACCATAGTGTTTCCCAATGTTTGTGACCATTGCATATCCTATATCAACTCCATGTTGTCCCATTCTAAGGACAAGAAATCAGCCTGTTCACAGTACCATTGGCATTGCACTTTGACTTGCTTAACTTCACCAATTCCTCGAACTTTAACTATCGTGCCTAATGTTACCTCAAATTGTTTTTGATCAACACTGGATAGACTGGCGTCCCTCACAACTCCCTCCGAAATGTAGTGAGTAGCTCCCAATCCACCAGCATTAATATTGGTAATTGCTGAACATTAACCATAACTTCATCATTTTGAGGATGTTTTTCCGACCATTGAATTCATGGAAAGCTGGTTACCGACTGTCCTTATTCATCTTTGGCTCAGTTTCACTCAGAAGTGTTTCTGGTATTACTGTTTCTTTCACGTCTCGTGCCAACTGCAACTCCTTCCCACACCTATGAACCCGTTGTTAAAAGTTCGTTGCTGCAAAAACATAACTCCTTCATCTTATGCTGTTTTAATTCTGTTTCAAACAATTTGCGATATCATGAGGTGGCAGGGTTAACAAAAGCCTGCATATTTCCGGTAAGGGAATCCGGTCTTTGAATCGAAGGGGGCTTGGGTGGAGCCGTGTGGGATTGCAGGTTGGAGACTGTGGTCACAAATTTGCCACATTCAAAGGTTTGGTCCATCCGCCCTTATGATTTTTCCGGTGGCTTTCCATATGAGAGTTTCAGTACTCTGTGCAATCCATATCTCTTAGGAGTCCTTGTAGGCAAAGAAGACATACCTCATACTTAAAAGTGGGTTGTAACCCGTTCATGAATTGCCCCTCCAGCAGCACCTCTCGAATGTCACTAAGAGGATCAGCTAATACTTCAAAAGTCTCCGTTATTCACTTAGCATCCCCCTTTGGTTAAGCGTTAAGAGTTGCTCATAAATTGTTTCTTCTTGGGACAGTCTAAATCTCGCCTACATGGAAGCTCTAAACACCTTCCATGTAAACAGCCCTATGCATGGAATCCCCACCCACTAATACGTATTTGTTCCCTAAACAATCCTTAATGATATCTTATCAAAATCCTCTTCAATCCTCTGGAAGGGTGTTACCACTTCATTATTTTGTCCGTTCTCTTTAAAGATCATGTTTGTCCATTGTTGCTGGAAATTGTATATTTGGGCTTTGCTATCTGTTGGATTTTACAAAGTATTTTTTTTGTTAATTAGTTATGATGTTAGGGCGTTGAACATCCACGTCCACATGGACTTGAGTTTTTAGTGGCTTCCTCTAGTTCTTATTAACAGAATCTCAAATCTTTAAAATGTACTTATGACAGTGGAAGGCTGATTATGACAGTGGAAGGCAGCTACTCTCAATGGTGAATCTGAAATCGTTATTTTCAGGAACCACTGAGGTGCAGGTTCATGGGATTCTTCTCCATCCCTGACTGTATCCCAATTCAAGCCTCTGTTAGATCAGGAACTTATTTTGATACATAAACTTGGTATGAAAATATTGTAGCGGGGATCATTGTTGCCTTTCATAATACTGGAAACATTAACGTTAGCACTTGAGTTTTTACTTTTTTCTTACATTAGGTACAGCAGAAACTCTAAATTAGCACAACTGTGCCTTTATGCAGATCACTCTAAAATCACACTCGAGTGAGCGCAGAAATTAGTTATCAACAGTACACTTTGTATCCCCAGCAACTCTTTCTTTTGTCTGTAAAATAAATTCGTTTTCTCCTCAGGAATTAGTTCTTGAAAAAAGCTCTTGGCTTTGTCCCATTGTTCATCATTCGAGCTCCTCATTTTTGGTTCCGTAAAATTTATTCAACATAAAGCAATCTCCTTCGTACCAAGTTTTGTTTCTGAAGTTATGGTACCATATTTCAATTTGATAGGTATTTTCATGGAACTAGAATAGCGGTAAATTGTGCTGTGATATTATCCTCCAAATTTTTAACTCTGTTAGTAACATTTTGATTGGTTAAATCAGTCAGGATTGTAAATGTAGATAGCTAAAGATACTGGAATGAAAAGCATTTTATCTCTATCAGCAGCAGTCCACTTAGCATTTCGAGTCTCAAATTTCTTTTAGCCGGTGCAGCATATTGCTTTCTCATGATGTTTGTTTGCAAATATTGCAGGTGTCTGGTACTGCGGTTACTGTTTCAGTGAATAGGGTTGATGAGGAGCCGTTTGATGACTTGGATGATATTCTCGACGATGATACCTTAATGTCTATAACATTTGATTGACCCTTCTATTGTAGCTGTATATAATATATATATATATATATAAGATAGCTAGCTTTATTGATAAGACTAATATCTCCATTGTTGTATGTAGATTTGCTCAAACTGATTTATCAAAGTAACCTTTCTGTGAAGCTTCGGTGGCTGCACGATACTGCAGCTGGTGTTCTTCCAGATTAAGGCGTAGTCTTTGACGGGATTTAGTGCGATTTAGCTACTCTAGAATGAAGTTGAAGTAGATGCCTACTTTCAGATTGGGATTCAGTGATGGACTCTGCTAAAATGCTGCCGAAAGTGAAGAAACTAGACCTTTTATTATTATTTTATGCATTGTATTATATGAATCATCTGATTGAAGATTGTTGAATCCCACACTGAAATAGAGTTGTGAATATTAAAATCAAATCATCGTTTCTTGCGCCGCTATGAATCCCACTCTGCATCAAGCATTTGCATGACTCTGCCATTATAGAACTGACCTAAAGAATTGCTGTAGACATCTTGACACAGTGGATATTCTTTTTGAGATATTCTGCGAGCGTGCCGAGCTTAATCCCGAACCAAATGAAGGTACGCGCACTTCTTTCTATCTTGAATCATTTACTCTGTTTCTTTATTGCTATGCTTTGTGAAGACGAAGAGGAAAGGCGTAACTGGATTTTCAGTGCTGATAATATTGAAGGCGATATCTTAGGCATGTACTTTTGTAGCTTAATGTCGAGCTACTCTTAACCATTGTTTCTTTTTCTAAATCATTGGCAGACGAGGGAGTCGCAACGTGCTTGCGGTTAGGGTTTGGCACATATCTAAAAATCAATACTACGAGCAGGATGAGTGCGTGTAAAATTTAATGTGCAAAAAATTTAAAGAAATAATTGGGAGGAAGAAATGAATCTAACAGCCACCTAAATTGATCGATTAAGTGCTTACATAAATAGACGAAAAAAAAGAAAATAAAGTTAATTGGACCTGATTTCAGATTTGGGCCGAGACTCTGAAAGTGCAGCAAAACCCTAATCCACTCGACAGGAGACGTATTTGAACTCCCGCTTGGTTCGTCGTGCTCTGCATAGAAGCGAAGAGCTTGCTGCAGCTTCCTTCCACACTTCAGGTCTCCTCATTTCTTTGCTTGTTTTTTCGTGTTCGTCTTCGGTTTCTTTATTTTTTATGTTTTTCATGAAGTGGTTGTTTATGGATTTTCATTTTTCGTTTCGTGATTGCGCCTTCATTGACAGCTTTGATTTTTTGGTGAATTTTTGAGTTTTTAGACGCCAGGGAGGAGCAAGCATGGCATACGCCGCGATGAAGCCTACGAAGCCTGGTTTGGAAGAGCCTCAGCTACAGATCCATAAGATAAGGATTACACTCTCATCCAAAAATGTCAAGAACCTCGAGAAAGGTTTTCGTTTGCTTTTGGATTTTTTATTACCTATGATTATCCGTTCAATTATATCTTGGATGTTTGCTTCTGTTACTTTGGCGTATAAGGATTGACTAAATGAGTTTTGTTGATGATATATGGAACATTTTTCCTCCTGGTGTAGCTGTCATATATCCTCCTTTTTCTTTTTCTATTTATTCTCTACTCAGAATTTTCCAAGAAATTTGCTCAAAACTTGAATTACAGTACTTGAACATTTCAAATGACTAGTTTCTGCTGAAGAAAAAGCATTAGAAATGCTGGGAGCTACTTTATTTAATTTCGATTACCAAGTTTGGATTTTTAAAGAAAACTTTATTCTTTAGTTTAAGCTTTTATTTTGTCAACAGTTTGTGCCGATTTGATTAGAGGTGCCAAGGACAAGAAGCTGAGGGTGAAAGGACCTGTGAGAATGCCCACAAAGGTTTTGAACATTACGACAAGGAAGTCTCCATGTGGAGAAGGTAATTTTTTTTGGTTGATTTACAGTTTTGAATTGATTTTCTTTTGCGTCTTGGATCATTTTAATCAATTCAACTTTAGGTGTTGGAAATATAATACTGGAAATTGATGTAGTTGTAAGGTTTCTGAAACAGGCATCTCTTACTGATCTGACCAATCTTAAATTGGCTGCGTTACATATGTCATTTATAGATCTGCAAATGAAACTTCTTAAAATTGAAGAGTTTTGAAGATGTGTTTGTTTGGTTGAATAGTGCTGCTAATTTACTTCATTTTCGTGATATGACATGGTTCTCTAATCTGCTTTTAATAATTTTAATTCTCTATCAGTGAGTTAATTATTCTGCATCATATACTTTGTGTGATCTTTATTTAATACGTGGTCAATTTCTTGTTCACCTTTTGAATAATTTTTCTAGTTCTAACGGAAGACTATTTTTTGTGTATGTATTGTATAATGTTTTCTGGAGCAATGATACTATTAGACGCATTTATAATGAATGTGATCAATTATTTAATCTCCATGTCACAAATATTGAACATGTTCAGTCATACTAGCACGAATCTGACCACTATTACAATAAATTGACTTTCTTAGGTACCAACACATGGGATAGATTTGAGCTTCGTGTTCATAAGCGAGTTATCGACCTCTTCAGCTCCCCTGATGTGGTTAAGCAAATTACATCCATTTCAATTGAACCTGGTGTGGAAGTCGAGGTTACAATTGCAGATGCTTGAATGTCAGTTTTCTTATTTATGTTATAAAAAACTTTGTTACTTTGCAAAAAGAAAAAAAAATCCATGTTTGCTTGCTCTAGTTGCTTGAATATGAATTGTGGAATACCATTTTTTTTATTTCAAGTATTTAACTGTCGCAGAGGAAATGAAAGATTTGTTTTCAGCTGAACCAACATGTTTTGATGGAATGTGATTATTATGTTAATTTGAAGCTAGATTTATCATATGATTTTAAATGTGATGAAGATTATTAGCAATGTTTATCCAAATTATGATTGATCTTTGATAAGTAATTTTGAGTTCATGCTTGCGTTCTTGTTAATGTTTTTATTTTGTTGCACTAACTATGAGCTTAGTAATTAGTTCAAAAATTCATGAAGTTATAATATATTTTTCCATTTTAATGTAATACATTACAAAACGATATTCCAATAATTGCCCTCCTAAATTGATTATGAATCTAATGCCCAGTTTTCAAGCAACCCAAATTTAACTGTATCAAGCTTAGTTGATAATCACAGGTTTCTCAATTGATAATCATTGGAGTAAGTGTTATTTTTCCTGCTCGGACCAGAACTGGTCTCACCAAGGAATCAATGGAAGCATCCAAACCATCAGTCCCGAGCACCCTTTTACTTTTTTTGGCTCATACATTAATTTGATCCAATAATAGTTTTTTCTCTTACATCCGCGTTGGGTTTTTAATTCTAGATTTTAAACGGAAGAAGGCATAGGTCCGTGGAGAAAACTAAGCTCTTCCCGAGGCAGAGCAAGTTTAGAACGGTCTAAACTTTGTTAGTTTAGATCCAGGCAATGTGGCTTGTAATATTACACCATAGTGTTTCCGATATTATTGCACCCGAGCAATGCAGCTTCGTACCGAGTAGACGTATCATCGACAGCTTTGTTAGTTTCCGGGACGATTTTAATTGATTGCAGGTAAAAAAAAAGACAGGTTCAAGTTAGATGAGCATCAGATGGACTAAGAAAAGACCCACCATGATTGTAACATCGATACTATCTTGCCTTTTAATGCAACTATTTCTTTTATTGATGTTTCCTCGTAATCTGCAATCTTTACGAGAAAATTCATCCCAAATTCAGAAAAATACCCCAAGCAAAATGTCCCATAAATCTTCTCGCGTGAGTGTTCCTGACAAATGATTTGCTCAGCGAACACATATAGCCGGGTATTATTATTATTTTATTACTATTTTTATTATTTTCTCGGATTTCAAAACCGCTGTAATGGATGGCGAGATCGATGGACGGCACAGTGTATGTTGCATTGTGCTTGACCAACCCGGCCTGTCCCAACATTTAATCTTGGGATTGATCTTCTATAGTGGCTTAATCTAGGAGATGACATCATGAGTTAAGAGAAGGCAACGTGACTACATACTGGCTTACAACTAGAGCCCTTGATGCATACATAAAATCATATGTTATTATTTTATAATTCCATAAGAGTTACTTCACAAATAATGGTCCCTGGTATTTTGGGTAATCAGGGTTTTCCACGCGTGTTTCGTCTTTTGACTTCCTATCGGCTTAGATTCGATATCTTATACGGCGATAATAGGCAATTTACTTGCAGCTGCACTTGAAATGTTGCTGTCTAATTTTTTATTTTATTTTTAAAATTGAAATATCACGATAAAGGATCTGTAAATTCAATCGTTAAATTACCAATTTAGTAGTTTAATGTTTTAAGTTCTAGGTTAAACGCTCCATGGGCAAGAGGGATATTTCCTTAATCACATGCGTTACACTATTTAAATCAACGACAACAAAACATTATCACTGTCGAGATTTCGCATGCACAAATATATATGCTTAGAACATTTATAATCATGATTTAAATATTAATTAAATCGCATTATCTATTATTTGTACTCTAAGCAAACGGCCTCTACTTTCATCTCTCCAAATAGTTAATGTTAGGGCATTGAGTGGAAGCATCTTTTGTCAACTCTACGCGTCTCGGACTTGTCCATTGCATTCATTCAAACCTTGGAAAGTCAACCATATCTGTTGTCATTTTATTAGTTTTTTTATCATTTATTTTTCATTCCGGATTCAAATTATTGCATTTAAATCGTTGGGCAAGGCATCATAGAGTCAAATTCCTTAATCTAATCAGCATTATTCAACCCATTATTTAAAAAAAAAAGAGTTTTTTCCGCCACGATTCATGCCCTCCGTTCTTCGCTTGTGCAATTCTTATGTGCCCGAAATGGATTAGCTAACATGTCCAAGTCCACAAGAATGATGAAACTTGTGTATTTTATTATTTATTGGGTTTAAAATGGTAGTTCAGATCGAATAGAAAACGTTAATATTTTATTTCCTTAAAAAATAAATCAATATACTTGTCATTGTATTCTGCTGATGTACGAAGGTAGTAATGTCGCCATGCTCCAAGAAGCTTTAATCTACGAGGATGCTCGTGTTCTAAGGTTATGACGACAGGACTTGGATTTGCTTTTTGTCCTGAACTTACAGCATAATATTGATTTTTTTACATATTTTAATTAAATATTAAAGTATTTTTTTCATCATTTTTAGCAGGGATGAGCTATACTAAGTTATGAGCTGGCATACTAACTGTGTCAACAAAGCCTATGGATTTTAATTACTTTTTTGATTTGACAAATGAAAGTTTTATAATGGGATCATTTGAACACCTAAATTATAGAATCAAAAGTCTAACCACCCTTAAAATTTTGAATTAGAGAGTTAAACTCCTGGGGTTTAGAAAATGTACCACATAGCCCATGATGACCACTCATCCCAAAACAAGGGTTCTCCCATCAATGGGTGAAAAAACGACCACAAGTTCTTTTCACAGTAGCTCCCTTACAACCCATCAGGTAAAAATGCTCCCCGAATTCGCCAACAAAGGGTGACAAAACGAGTATTGTTTTCCACCCATTATTCGTGTTTTGACCCCATTGTGGTTGGGGGCTTCTTTCTTTCTATACTCTTGTGGTGCAAAATGTACTTGGCTAAGATGGAGCTCCGATCTTTTCTTTCCTCTCGCGTGAGAGTACTATGGGAAGAACATGGGGTTGTTGTTTCACCATAAGAATGGTTTGGAATGAGGGAGTAACATGGAATATATTTGACATTTTCAGAACCTTAGGGTTGAGTTAGCAAACACCAAGTTTTAAGGATTGTTGACTTTGACCTTTTATAGTTAAATTTGTCAACGAAATTGATCAAGGGTGAATATAACTTCTATTGCCATTATTCTTACAGCTTTTTACACTAAAAAACAATTGATCGTAAAAATAATCGGTCCATTTCTGATCTGATCTTGAGTCATGCTCCATCGTGATTTTGACCCTAATAAGCTGCAGTTTGCAAGAACTGTCCCGGGCCATATTAAAGACTAATTAAAATCAATTACTAATAAGGCAATTTCGTGAAAAAATTAATATGCGAAGTTGAAATGTTCATCATCGATTGTCGTGCTAGTAATAAAATATGACTTAGTTTTTCTTCCGCGTTCGGAGCTGTTCCTCCACCCCAACCAGGCTCCAACCCATCTTCTTCCTCTATATAAACAAAACCTAACTGCTACAGAAAGCTCACAAAACCCTCATCAATGGCAGAAACAATGAGGTTATCCCCATTATTTCTCTCCTTTCTCTTCTTTTTTTCTCCGTCGCTTTCCTTCGACTTCCCCAATGGAGCAGACTTGTGGTGCAAGAAAACCCCGTACCCTGAAACCTGCAAATACTTCTTCAAGGATCACAAAAATGGCTTCAAACACAGATCCGAGTTCAAGAAAATGGCCGTCCAAATAGCCCTGGAAAGAGCTTTAAGAGCTGAGAGCCATAATAAATGGCTGGGGGGAAAATGCAGAAACAAGAAAGAAAAAACTGCATGGGCTGACTGCGCAGAGCTCTACCAGACCACCATTCTTCAGCTCAACAAAACCATAGACCCGACCAAAAACTGCACCGATTTAGATTCGCTCACTTGGCTCAGCTCGGCCCTCACCAACCTCGAAACTTGCCGGAGTGGATTCGTCGATCTAAACGTCGCAGACTATATGATACCACTTATGTCCAACAACGTGTCGAAGCTGATCAGCAACACTTTAGCCATCGACAGAGGTGACTCACCGGACCGAATTCCGGGGCAAAATGAAGTTTATGAGGATGGTTTTCCGAGTTGGGTCTCCAGCGGAGATAGGAAGCTGTTGCAGTCGTCGGCGTCTCCGAAGGCTGACATTGTGGTGGCGCAGGACGGCTCCGGAAATTACCGGACGGTGACGGAGGCGGTGGCGGCGGCCGGGAAGAGGAGGGGAAGTGGGAGGTTCGTGATATACGTGAAGAAGGGGGTTTACAAGGAGAATGTAGTGTTGGGGACTAAGTTAACGAACATAATGATGATCGGAGATGGAATGAGATACACCATTATTACCGGCAGTAAAAGCGTCGGCGGTGGCTCTACCACTTTCAATTCTGCGACTTTCGGTAATCTCTATATTCCCTCTCTAGATTATAGTTATTATATTGATAAAATACAGAATTCTTTGCCCGTGTTTTCTAGTTAATTCGTTTAAATACTTGTCTTTCTACTTGTTGATGCTGATATTTGATGCTTTGCTATAGTAATTGTAGTTATTTTCTGCAGTTGAAAATAAATAGAGAAAGTTGAAAACTTTCATTGTAAGCGGTGGACATTTTTAAAAAATTAAGAAAAAAATGTGCAAGGCATTGAAAGATGGCTACTTGCTTGCGTAAAGATACGTATTTCGAAAGAATTATTGTCCCTCTTATCTGTTATTTTAGAGTCAACGAAGACATTTATCCACAAAAGTATTAAAATAAAAACATTTGTCTTCTGCAGCCGTGACCGGAGATGGGTTCATTGCTCGTGGCATCACATTCCGGAACACTGCCGGAGCAGTAAATCACCAGGCCGTGGCCCTCCGTTCCGGCGCCGATCTATCGGTTTTTCACCGATGCGGTTTCGAAGGGTACCAAGACACCCTCTACGTACACTCCCAAAGACAATTCTATCGAGAATGCTACATTTACGGCACCGTCGATTTCATCTTCGGAAACGCTGCAGTTGTTCTCCAAAACTGTATGATTTTGCCTAGAAAGCCGATACCGGGGCAACAAATCGCGGTAACTGCACAGGGTCGAACGGACCCCAATCAAAACACCGGTATTTCAATTCAAAATTGCCGTGTTTCTCCTGCATCGGATCTGGCACCCGTTCAAACCACGGTAAAAACGTACCTCGGAAGGCCATGGCAAGCGTATTCACGTACCGTTTACATGCAAACGTTTCTCGATCAATTCATAAATCCGGCCGGGTGGTTGGAATGGAACGGAAATTTCGCGTTGAATACTTTATATTACGGGGAATACAAGAATTTCGGACCGGGTTCGGTGACTAACCAAAGAGTGAAATGGAAAGGTTATCGAGTCATAACAAGCGCAACTGAGGCGTCCAAATTCACGGCTCAAAACTTTATCGCCGGTAGTTCGTGGCTGCCGGGAACTGGAGTTCCGTTCACTGCGGGGCTATGAGATGAGCAAATCTACTTCATTCTTCAAGGGTTTAATAAATTCCATTAATTAAATTTGACTTCATTTTCTTTTGTAACTTTTTGCGCAAGTGTTATTTAATAATTTCAATAACAATCGATTCATCAAAGAAGTTATAATTTGTATGATTAGGCAGAAATAAATCATACAAATTAAATTTGTATGATTTATAATTAAATCGATTAGGCAGAAATAAATTTCAACACAAATCAAACTTTTCAGTTTCATTACATACAAATTTCAAGTGGGCGGAAAAAAATATAAAACCCTACTGAAATTGATCAAGAGCGAAAGGGCGAATATCTGCAGATTCAAGCTCCCACACATTCAAAGTAGCAGTCACGTTGACGGAAGTGGCGTTGTTGAAGACAAATAGCTTGGCTGCTCCATCAATGGCGACTGTTGGATATACACGAGAAGATATCACCCTTCTTCCTCCTTGTCCAAAGCTTTCCACCATTGAATGATCCACCAAAACCCTAATGCTGTACTTTTCTCCTTCCAACGCCGGAACTTCCGTCCCATAAACTTGTTTGAACACTCCATTCGCTTTCGATGATCTGCGTTTAGTATCGAGCTTAGAAAATGATGTTCAAAAAAGGGTTTTGAAGAGGAGGAAGAAATAGACCGTGTTTCGTCGGCGCATAGGTAGGTCTGAAAGTCGGCGTTGGAAGAGCCATTGATGAGATTGAAGTAAATCGGAGTTAGCTCGGAGAGGGCTTCGTCTGCAAGAACAAGAATGCCAAATGGTCCAAAGCTGCTCCTTTCCACTGCACCTTCTCCGCATCCTGTGCTGCTGTTTCCACTCTCTTCTCCCACTTCTGTTATTTCAAACTCTGCAAATATGTCCAACTGCGCCAGTTCCATTTTCCGATCATCAAAAAGCGATAAAACCTTCTTTAATAAAAGAAAAATGTGCATGCATATATAAGCTTCTCCACCAAATCATGCATAATTTGTTAATCATTCTACCAAATCACAATCACTCATATTTTGTCTCCAACTTCACAATTCATGCATAATTTGTTTATCATTCTACCAAAACAAATCCCATATGCGATTGTGTCTGATGTTCTGTTAATTGCGACAGTCAACTCATACAAGTGAGAGTACACAATCAAGTATCATTTGAAATAATAAAAAGTTAATACTAAATAGTTTATAAGAAGTCTTCTTAACACATTTTGACACAATATCGATAGCAAATTCATGTAAATTTCAACTCAAACATACGATATTGAATTTATTGAACAAGAAACTCTGCACTTCTACTAGGGACATGATACTAGAATTTTAGACAAATACAGATCAAACAAGATGAGAGAGAGAGAGAGAGAGAGAGAGAGACCTGTATGGCTGAGCCTATGTCTAGCTGGAGGACGGAGCCAGGTTGAAGAACAACGCCGGTGAAATTGGTGGAGTTCAATCTCAAGCTCTCAACCTCCTCCACTGGCCAAAGGAGCAACCCAGATCCTATTTTATTGTCAAACAACACAGACCTCGGAATTGCCTGCACCATGCATGTACACATACAAACATCCATGAACATCCATGTATGCATATATATGCACCCATACAAACATCCATGAACATCCATGCATACATATATGCACCCATATATCAGATCATATAAACTTGCATACATACCTGGATAGACGCCCATCCCTTTTCCAAGTCATCCTCAGCAGTGTCTGTTTCGTTGACCCAACCCCAAAGGATCCTTCTTTCTTTATTTTGATCATAAAAAGTCTTCGATGCGTAGTACCTTCCATAATCATATCTTAACCCGATACCCACGTCAAGTTTCGGGTTATCGGGTACCCACGTATCATTCTCCACAAAGTACGTTCCGAGTGCATACTGATCAACTCTCGTATCATCCATACTCGCTTTCAACACATGCTTAATGCCCGGGCCGTTTACCGATGTATCCAAACCCTTGGACCCGTTTATTGACACCGGGTAAAAGTCCACGCACTCCCACATACCCGTTCCTGGAACTTCGTGTAAGGGTATATCTGACTCTTCGTACGTCGTGAAATTTTCGGTCTTGAAAACCAGCGCCATACCCGTGTCGTTGATCTTTGATCCGACCAGGATCCGCCACTTCCCATCGGGTCCGATCCAGGCAGTAGTCGGATCACGAAAGTCAGTTAACCCAATACCAGGCGGGGGAACCAAAACCGGGTTACCCGAGTACTTAACCCAATCAATGAGGAGGGGATCAGATAAATTGGCAGGGTATGCAACATTTTGCACTTGCACCGAATCAACGGTGTCCCCAGTGTAAATCACGACGATCTGACCGTCAGGAAGGATCGTGGCGGAACCGGTCCACACGCCGTTGATATCGTACCAATGATCGGGAACCATCGCGATGGGAAGGTACAACCAATGGATTAGATCTCCTGATACCGTGTGGCCCCACGTTATGTTGCCCCACACAGCTGAATCGGGATTATACTGATAGAATAGATGGTACCATCCTTTGTAGAACAGTGGACCTGCGAGCATCCAATAAAACGACGCAGACCTTTCATGTCAAAACGTTGACTGGTAGGTGACGACTCAAATTATGGACTTCTTTTGATTTACATTTTTCACTAGGCTGACGTGGATCCCACGTGGCACAGACAAGATTGTATTCGTCCTCAACTAAACAAACATATTTTTTAATGATTGCCTTATTTGTTTTGTTGCTAATTCTTATTTCTATTTTCCAAGATTATCATTTTCCTAACCAATTAGAGTGATTAAGAATAGTGCATACGTACCGTCGGGGTCTTGAATTGCAAGTAATTCCACGGATCCAAGGGAAGAATACCGTATAAACATGAAAAATAAGTCAGCTAAAATTAATAAATTTAGATGGAAATCTTTAGATTACGATATTTAATCACTATGGAGTATGCATTACGTCTATCAATAAATCCAATTTAAAATATCAAATAATAAAGCAACAAATTATAGCATAGCTTGGCGTTACTTCTTTTCAAGTATAGAGTAAAATTAAAAATAAAGTTGAGAAGAAGACGATTTGAGGGTTAGTTAAACCTACCATTCATCCAGTTCTTTTGGGGTTGAAAATGGAAAGCAGTTCGTTGAAAAGCAAACATGGCTGCTGTCCAATTAAACGTCACCGCTTGTCTGGAAAAAGATGGGTCGGATTTGGGCGACACTCCCTCCGCCACTCCTCTCGGCAGCTCCTCCACGAACGGCGGCGCTCTGCTCTGCTCGTGGGATCCATTCTTCTGCAATGGGTGTAGGTTTTGCCTGATCGTCAATGAAATGAGGACGATGAGAGAGAGAGACACTACTGCAAAACCCTTCATGGGAATTCTCTCTCCTCTCATCCTCGTCTTCTTATTCTTCCTAGAAAAGTAGCTCACTGGCTTCTTAAATAATGAGGATAGAGAGAGAGAGAGATAAGGAGGTGGTGTGGCAAAATGTTATTGGCTGCCATTGAATGATATTATATCTGTAATTTACTAGTTTCATGTCTACGAAAAACAAGACCAATCTAGTTTACAATACTCGCAGTAAATTCATTTTCTGAAGTTTTCTTTTTAACTTTGGAATAATATTGGCAATAAGATGCGTAGTCCACTACTGGAAGCTTCGGTTTTTGAATATTGCGGCAAAAAATAAAAAAACACGTTGATGGGTTGTCTCCGAAATCGATTTATTTCCTACAAATATTATTAGGGTTTATAAAAGAGACTTGTATGTTTTACCCTTGGATGTATTTACGGACGTGGCCAAAAGACACACGCAGAGTCTCGGACTGCTCTAGTGTATGATATAGATCATTCAAACAATGACACATAAACCCCACATCGTGTTCGAATCTTTATTACAGCATTTTTATGTTTTGTCACGTCGGAAAAATTGACCTGGTCTCACCATTATAGTCACGAGCTAAAATTGAGCTTGGTATAATGTGATAATACATGTACGTCGCTGGTGTGGTTTAACTTTTCTTTGTATCAAAGTGACAAGTTAAACTATATTTTATTCTCCGAGGAAAGAGTATACATGAGCGTTGAGGAAGCATCCAAGTACAATAATAGAACAACTATGCAACGATAAATTAATTAAAAGACTTAGGCTAAGCTATCTTCTTATCATTATTTCTTATTCTATACAATGACATGTCGAATCGTGATTGATTATTATATTTATTGTATTAATTATGATTGATCATTACATATCAGCGTGCAGAGTAGAAAGTAGGATAAGAATAAAATTCTAGCAATTTAAAGTCATGATAAAATAGAAATAAGAAAATAAATTTAATGTAAAAAAAAATTATGATTGTCAAAACAGTAATTCTATTGAGACAATAATTCTACGAATGATACTTACCTATTTATATTCCAATACTTACCTATTCATTCCCCTCTTTATTGCCTCAATCGAGTAATATATCCATCACCTTGTTATTTGCACATTCCGATGATAATTGAATATCTACTAGTTCGTCATCTTACGCTCCAATTGCCATCAACAAGTACGGTTGCTACCATCTCCTTCATATGATATCCCAGCTCGTGTGGTCGATTTATATTCGCTCTAACGTTTGACTCTATTTCTATCGTTGAACAATGATATTGCCACTAATTACTCCATCTTGTGAAAAAAATCTAATTATTCATTTCGTCTTCACTCAAATAGCTAAAAAGACGAGTTTCAATACAAAAATGCAGTCTTTTATAGGAAAAACACGAGGTACGGACGACTCCATGTCGATGCGATAGGTGTGAGGAAGATCGTGTATCGGTACCGAGACATGTGTGCGCCCACGATCATTTTGTCAATTTTTAAAGTTCGATGACTGATTTATCAAAAACTGGATATTTAGATGAAATTTTTTTTACCCTATTTGATATTTCATTTTGTATTATACTTTTGTAATTTATTTATTCGATATTATTTTTGAAGGGAGTAAAACCAATATCTAAATATTCAATTTGGTTTAGATTTGGTTCTTATAATTTTAGATTTATAATTGTTAAAAATCAGAGTCGTAGGTTCGGTTCAATTTCTAGTCAAAACCAAATTTAATAAATTTGTGAGTTCGGTTTAACCTTATGTTATGGTTTGGTTTGCCTAACCCTAACTAAACTGTTTTGATCTATACAACCCATACCATATCTACCCGACCCGAGAAGAGAAATCCGACCCGCCAGATAAACCCGCCGACCGGGTGCAGAAAAGTATAGATGAGAGCCGATAACAGTTATTATGTCTGCTAACAGAATACGATGTGGGCGCAGATATGATCTCTCTTCATCCACTTCCCCGTTGCTCATCTCCTCTAAGAACCACTTTTCGAAATTCACCGCCCGCCAGTTCCTCTAGCTTTCATACGATCTTCCGAATCCTGAAAATCAGCTGTAGTTCTGCCGTCAATGCAGATTACAATCCAAGCTTGGAAGGTCCCGCTCTTCGGAGAACCAATTACGGCGGCGCGCGATTGGAGGAGATCGTCAACGGTGATACTGGAAAGCTTAGGCTGGATGCTTGGATATCCTCTCGAATTGATGGAATAAGTAGGGCTCGGGTTCAGTCCAGTATCAGATTGGGACTTGTTAGTGTTAATGGCAGAGTTATTGATAAGGTGGCTTTTCATGGGATTCTTAATTGATATATTGCATACTTATTTGCGAGTCGTTTGATGAATTTGATTTTTCCATATTCTTGGAAAATATCGTGTTTTTCTCAAAAATTAGTTTTTACATATTCTGGCACTTGAACTTACTCATACAGTCAAGGAACAAAAACCTAAGTATAAAATCGGCCTGAACTTTATGTAGAGATTTTTAAATGAAGAGAAATGGTTAACTATGATTCAAAAACTGAGAACGACTTCTTTTAGAACAGATAGAATAGCCTTGAAATGAGAAATTGCTAGATTTTACACCTAATAGAGTAGTTGGTTTTTCATATAGGAGAGAAAATGATTTTATTTCCCATTTTGTGACGGTCATAATGTTCTTTGTTCAAGGTGAAAAGCCTATCCTATACTGTACATGGCAATGAGATCGTTTGTTTTCCTCATATTAATTTGTTTCAACTGTAATTCTGTGAACTCACTTTGTGAATACCATAATAACGAGTTCTTTATTTTTATTTAGTTTACACAAATAGATTATTAAAGCTGAGCTATTGACAAAATGGATGCTGCCTTTTGTTAATTAATCCCAATGTGAGATGGTTTTCCCTTTTTTTAATCCTCATTATCTCACAATATTTAGTCTACTTTTGAATCTCCCACTTTGACAAAGTTAACGAGATATTGTGCTTTCACATTGTCCATTTAGATCTCTCCCAATGCATGGTTTTCTAAGGGTTTTATTTTTGTCAGAAGCCATGATTTTATATCTTGATGCTAACTTCTTCTGGGAAAGTATGATCTTTATTTGGTAATGAGCAGGTTTCACACCTTGTGAAAGCTGGGGATGAGGTCAATTGCACAATTGCAGAAATGCATGCTTTAAGAGCTGAACCGGAAAAAATGCCCTTGGATATAGTTTATGAAGATGACCATGTACTCGTTATAAACAAACCTGCACACATGGTGAGTTCCTAAAGTGTGCCTATTTTAAGTTTGTATGTTATTCTTAAACTTGAGTTCTTGTGGTTGTTAAAACTGCGGTATCTAGGCTATCCTTTTCCAATTTGGAGCATTGAAATATGAATGTGTTAAGATGATTGAAACTTTAATCTATAGCATGGTTACACTAGCACATATTATGTGCCACATAAATTTGTTTGCTTTGAAGATTGAATAAACCAAACAGTTTTCACCAAATTATGTAATTTGTGGAGTTTGAGAGTCGTTTTCTTAACTCTTCCCAGGCCTAACTTTTAGAGTCAACCAGAGAATTAAATGTCGTTTTTTATTTAATTTGCATACTGGAAGTTGATTTATCATGTTGCTTGGTGGTACAGGTTGTTCATCCAGCACCAGGAAATGCTAGTGGAACTCTAGTAAATGGAATTCTTCATCATTGTAGTCTTCCAGTGGTTGAATATCTGAACCAGGACGATCTTTCTGATTCTATCAATGCATCTGATGATGAGTTTAGTTCCCAGGCAATGTTCTGTTCCATCAATTCTGTCACAAGTGTTCGTCCAGGTATTGTGCACAGATTGGATAAAGGGACCACTGGATTGCTTGTTGTTGCCAAGGTGATTCGTTCCCCCTTCTTGAATTTTTCATAGGAGTGAGAAACGAATAAATTATTATATCTGGTCCTTCATGCATGTTTAACTCTGCTGGCAGTCTGTGTTACCGTGATGGATTTTGATTGCAGGATGAACATTCTCATGCCCACTTATCTCAACAGTTCAAGTTACACACAATTAAGAGAGTATACATTAGTCTCACTTGTGGAGTTCCCTCTGTAAATTCTGGGCATGTTGATGTACCAATAGGACGCGATTCTCACAATCGTCTTCGAATGAGTGCTGTTCTTGGACCAAGTACTCATAGACAGGCTCGGCGTGCTGTCAGTAGGTGATTGAGGTCCCTTGTACCATAATATTAAACAGTTACTACTAAATAACATTTTAAATATGGAGATTAAAGTTCTGGTTAGATTGTTTTGATGGTATCTTTTCCATATGGTTGTGTTATTTTGTTCTTACCACCAAGGAGCATGGGCAACTTCTCCATCCTAAGCCTTTAACTTAAAGCCATTTATTTCACTCCCCAGTTTATTTAACATCCATATTATTTTTTTTAAAAAAGAAGATGAAGTTTCGTCACAAAGACTCATCATTCTCTTTATTCATTAAAATCTTGGAATAAACAAGCATGGCTTTCATGAGTACTCAAACATAAGTATAAAACGTTATAATAAGTTTGTGGTTTCTTTGTATGACCTAGAGGGAGTGAATGAAGTTTTTATTTTTTCACTCTTTTAAGATTTATGAATGTTCATGACTTTTCAGATTATGATATCATACTTGACTCTGCGTTCATTAATCATTTGTCAGGTACAAAGTACTCGAAGTACTGGCACATGGTGGATCTGCATTGGTGGAGTGGAAATTAGAAACTGGGCGCACTCATCAGGTACTCAGAATAAATTTGAAATCTGATTCATAAAATGTTCATGGTGTTGATTCCCTGCATATTCTCAGATCTATATTGCCACGCCTGTAGTTTCACATAGTTGTAAAAAAACTATGGTGAAACCTTCTGAATATATTTAAACCAACCTTTTAAATTTACGAATGTATTATATGAAATAGTTAATATGAAGCGTAATAGGCAGGGTCATATGATTCCATTTCAATATCTCTGATCTNAAAAAAACTATGGTGAAACCTTCTGAATATATTTAAACCAACTTTTTAAATTTACGAATGTATTATATGAAATAGTTAATATGAAGCGTAACAGGCAGGGTCATATGATCTATATTAATGTTGATTTTGAGTACTAAGCAAATTTGTTTTTTTGTTGTTGTAATGATTTCACATAGTAGAACTGAATTTAATTACTTGAACTAGATTCGAGTGCATGCAAAATACATGGGAATACCTTTACTGGGAGATGAGGTGTATGGGGGAAGTAAAAACATGGCATTGTCAATGCTTCGTCCCAAAATACCGTCTAGCTACCATGGCCAACTTTTGCAGCTTGTTGGTAGACTAGAGAGGCCGTGCTTGCATGCCCTGACTCTGGGGTTGCATTCTAACCTTTCTCTGTGGACTCTTGAATTTGGTTCTCTTTTAGCATCTAGAAGTTGAGAACATAGTTTTCTAACCATTTACGTTCATTTACATTGATTTGTGTAGGTTTAGACATCCTTTCAAGGAAGAGTTCATGAAATTTACTTGCCCACCTCCCAAAGATTTTACGGAGACTTTGGGTCACCTTCGGAGAATCTATGTCGAAAAGGTAATTTAATATTTGTCCAATGTATTTGGTAGGACCCGAATCCAGTGACATTGAGCTTCTACAATTTTAATTATATCAATCAACAAATTAATAAGATTAAAAACTAAGTTTACCTTTAATAATAAATAAATTAACTACGAAAGAGCATGCATGAAATTTCAAAAACAATTGATGATGATATACTATAAATGAACAATTTAATTTGAAGCTTAGCAAGAAATAGAATCGACACTCAACCAAAACCCTAACCAGGTCTGAGGAATGAAAAGTACCCATTACCCATATCAATTCGCAACAAATAATATGATCGAGTCAAATTTAACAAGCATGCTGGTTTCAGCATTTCAAAATTAAATCTAAAATTAAATATTTGCAACAAACTATGGTGTTAATTTTCCAAATGTTTCGAAGTTATAATAAACCACGATTTTGTTTCAGTTCGAAGACAGTTTTCACGAGATTCATCAGTTCCAAATTAGGGTTTCATGCACGACAGTTTTCGTTCAATCTCATTTCAACTTAGAGAGCAAGTGACGGAATAGTAAGATGGTTTTTTATCCAGCATTTAATTTGACTAATCAAAGTCCAAATAATTGGCTTATTATAAGAAACAAAAAACTCTTTGGGATTTGACCACATTTCTAAAAACATTAAATACTCGGAGACCATGCTTGTCTGCCTTTGGAACCGACCAAATCTTATTATATTCGACATCCTCGTTTTCGTCTCCACCTGCTGCATCGCACACTCGCACCAAAACTGGGTACAAGATACACTACTTTTCTAAGCTTGCACCCTATTCTTCCTTGTCAAATTAGCTCAAATCAAGGGCTTCAAACCCTAAATTCAACTAGCTAGATCAAGTTTGACTTCCAAGTTTCAAGAAATATCCATTTCAACTAAGGTAGAGCCGCATGAATTACAAAGCTATGAACTCTGAAACCTCTTCCTAGTAGTTAATGTTACTCTTTACAGGACAAAATCTGGGCATAATAAAGGGATAAAAACCCAGAAAATGGTAGTGAGAGAAGCACTAAAAGAAGGAGAAATGAAGAGAGAGATATGGGTCAGTTGTGACAGGGAGGCTTCGGTTTAGGACGATCATAATCAGACTCAAAGATTGGACGATCAAAGCTGTGAGCTTTGTGAGGAACAGCCATTGAAGCTGAATCCAAATTCTTCTTTGAAACCAGATTTGAAGAAGTGCTGAGTATTTTGCTCTTTCCATGTCTCAAATCTCCTCCTCTTTCCTCGCCATTTCTTCCTAATTTTTGGAAAACAGCCTCAACCTTCTTCAGTCCATTCTCCACCTGCTCACAAGATCAAACTCTTTATTTATCAAAGCAATCACTTCACTTCTAGCAAATGTTTTAGGAGACTAGCTCATTCAAACATTTCAGACTGCAGGCAATGTTTTTGTTTTTGTTTTTAAATTATATCTAAATTTCGAACCAAAACGGAATTAAAGAAAAAGCATATTACTGAAAATAAGAACAAACCTGATTAGATGGCTTTATTTTTGAGATCCAAACTTTCACATGATCCACTCCTAAACTGCGAGCACTGCAGGGAACTACGGAGAGGCAAAGAAGAAAGAGGAAAAAGGGGTATACCACAGACATGAATGTCTGAGGAAAAACTGCAGGAATTTTGTCCGGAAACTGACAGCCTAGCTCCGATCTACTACTTCTCCGTTGAACTCTAATTCAAGCTGAGAAAAGTGTAAACCCTTTACACTCAAAAAGACAGAAGGGGAAGAAAATTAAGGATTTAAGAGAGAAATAAAATGAGTTTGAAAAGAGGAGAGTTATAGGGATAATATAAAGGTTAGTAATAAGACAAAGAGGAATAAACTAAGGAGATGGACAGGCTTCATGCTTCCTTTTGTTACGGCAAGAACAGGGAGAATTCAAATAAGTTGTAGGGTGAGAAATTTTTGGGGAAAACGGTGATGTAAAATAGTGGATTTGGTGAAGTGAGTGTTAGTTCTGCGAATGTTCATGTTCTTGCTCTTCTGGTCCTTTCTTCTTTTGCCATTTTCCAGGAAAAATGTCTTAACTTTTAGCTCATATGAAGTTAAACAATGCACTATAGTTTGTCTCTTGTGCCTTATATTCCGACATTCACGTTTGGTTAATTGATGATATTAGGGATTAGTTAAATAATGTTCTCTTTTTGGGCTATAATATATAAGCAATTTGTGCAAAAAGGATAGTCAGATGGCTCCTACTCACATCATCGATAAAGCAATCGGCTCGGTGAAGTAAAGGACGATCTAAATTTCTGTTATTTGCCCAAGCTCACTCCATGTAAAACATCGCTTGGACCAAATGTGTAGCATAAATATAGTTTCTTCTCTACTTAATAGTATACGTTTTGTGCTATAAACTCTAGAATAAATTTATTGTAAATTTGAATAAAACGGTTAATATTATATTGAGATTACCGATGGATGNTGTCCGGAAACTGACAGCCTAGCTCCGATCTACTACTTCTCCGTTGAACTCTAATTCAAGCTGAGAAAAGTGTAAACCCTTTACACTCAAAAAGACAGAAGGGGAAGAAAATTAAGGATTTAAGAGAGAAATAAAATGAGTTTGAAAAGAGGAGAGTTATAGGGATAATATAAAGGTTAGTAATAAGACAAAGAGGAATAAACTAAGGAGATGGACAGGCTGCATGCTTCCTTTTGTTACGGCAAGAACAGGGAAAATTCAAATAAGTTGTAGGGTGAGAAATTTTTGGGGAAAACGATGATGTAAAATAGTGGATTTGGTGAAGTGAGTGTTAGTTCTGCGAATGTTCATGTTCTTGCTCTTCTTTTGCCATTTTCCAGGAAAAAATGTCTTAACTTTTAGCTCATATGAAGTTAAACAATGCACTATAGTTTGTCTCTTGTGCCTTATATTCCGACATTCACGTTTGGTTAATTGATGATATTAGGGATTAGTTAAATAATGTTCTCTTTTTGGGCTATAATATATAAGCAATTTGTGCAAAAAGGATAGTCAGATGGCTCCTACTCACATCATCGATAAAGCAATCGGCTCGGTGAAGTAAAGGACGATCTAAATTTCTGTTATTTGCCCAAGCTCACTCCATGTAAAACATTGCTTGGACCAAATGTGTAGTATAAATACAATTTCTTCCTTACTTAATAGTATACGTTTTGTGCTATAAACTCTAGAATAAATTTATTGTGAATTTAAATAAAACGGTTAATATTATATTGAGAGTACCGATGGATGTCATAATTGATGCACTAGATTCTGATATTGATTGACGAGGTAAGTTTGTGGTAGAAAGATCGAGGAGATTCATGGAAACAAGGGTTTTGAAGGATTGAATAAAAAATGAATAAATTAATCAAAGAAACACAGTTGAGCTTTGACCCGATGTGTCGTTACTCGTTATCGAAACATTCTAAATTTGCTGTTTGTCAGGATCAAACCTCTCGTGGCTCCGTGTTTGTTGCTGCTGCTGCTGCTGCTGTTGCCGTTGCCCCCAGTTTACCTCCCCAACTTCTATTATTTAATTAATCAATCAAGTGAGGCCTTAATACTTATATATATACTTGTATATTATTGAAGTAAACACATAGGAGACACTTCAGTAGCGAAACTTGAGAGTGTAAATTATTTCAAGGTGAGTCGGCAGCGGTTTAAACTCAATTTTGGTTAAGACGACTTTGGTGGAAGCTCGCCTCAGGGAAAAAAGTCTGAAAATTAATACCCTGTTCTAGTTGTAAACAAACCACGTCCGAAAGATGAACAATGCAATTAGTGGACTATTCTTTTTACGATGTATCCTCCAATGTTCGTCACACTTTGTGGCAAGAAACATAATGTAGTAGTCTTTGTAGGTTGTGCCAACCTTAAACTTGCCGATAAACTAATTCAACGATCACACATTTGTTTTGGCCATGAAAGAAAACGCTTTAGGATTGTTTTGTAATAATATTGGATGAATATAATTTATCAACTGAAGTATGGGAATGTTTATAGAGATAGTTTTGAATTTTTTTTCTTGGCAAATAACACTTTTGGCTTATCAAAATTCTAACGGTGGTCCTGCCATTGTGACTTACATCAACGTGTCGATTTTAGCATTCGTCAATAATTTTTCTCTTTAGTTTGCGAAATTCGATAACACTAGTGAGTTGAAACTTGCTTTTGTTATAATTATGGAAGAGAAAAATGTTACATAACAGTCAGTAAAAATTGTAGCAGCGGATGTCCGTTGAAATTGGATCAAGTTCAAAGTATATATTGATGAAAAAAATTTGAAATATCAACTCAAATGCCTACAGAGTTCTATAGGGTTTGTTGGAATATTCTTAGTTATATTATTTAGGGTTAGTTTTGGTATTTGAATTAGGGTTAACTTCTCTATGAATATTAGTCTTTAGGTTTGTAATGTTATCTATTGAAATTTGTATGTGAAATTGTTTACTCTTTAGTGAAGACTTATCGTTTTGGGCCACCGCCCGTGATCGCCAAAGTGGTTTCTTGTCTGCCCATGGTCGTCGGAACAGCTTCCCGTCTGACCGTGGAGTCGAGCACGCTTTGTGCTCAACAATGGTATCAAAGC
The DNA here is from genome assembly GCA_003255005.1 of Begonia fuchsioides. NCBI lineage: Eukaryota > Viridiplantae > Streptophyta > Magnoliopsida > Cucurbitales > Begoniaceae > Begonia > Begonia fuchsioides. The sequence goes on along the minus strand of QAOC01048064.1, from coordinate 113,910 downwards.
CATCACGATCCCATACCAGGGTTGATGGCTTCGATCATGGCAACGCTCAGAAAAATGATTGATGGATTAACGAAAATAGGGATTCTGCTGCCAAAGTCCAAGGAAGAATCACGGCAAACAAAAGAAGCAGAAATGGAAGTTGTTAGCGAGTCTACAATGGAGACATCAATTGGTGCAAAAATGTGTCGTTTTAAATCACAAGTACACAATCAAGTAATATAAAAGATTATCGATCACATGAGGATAACGCATCAAAGTTTTCTTAAATAAACTATAATATAGTTGAACATGAAAAATTAAATTTAAACTTTTAATTTAGAACATTAATAATAAATTAATTAAGTTAATGGTCCAAGTTCTATTTTGGATATCTCTATATTTTCATAAATTTATTTGTACTTTAATTTTTTAATTGAAATTAAAAATTAAAAATTGAAAATAATAAGTTATTAGAAATTCTTTTGCATGCCCATTTCAAGAAGCTCGTCATCATCAATGGAGGAATACACAGATACAGCTTTTCTTCGCCAAAAACTTGACGCTGCCCAGTTTGAAAACCCTACCTATTTTTCAGATCCGTCGGATACATAAGCTTGACGGCTTCGTTAATTTATTGAATCTCGTCGATTTTCCCAAATCCAAGATCTTCCCAAGAATCTCTTAATCGTCCTCATCCGTCGATCGCCATACTCTTCTGTGACGCAGTGAAAAGGTTATTTCCCGACGGTGGGGCCATCGCCGCCGTAGGTCAGCGGAAGACCGCGAATCTCGAATCAGACGGAGCGTCTTCCTCCGAGTGTTTCCACAGCACACCCTTGGTTGGATCTTCTGTAATTGTGGCTATCGCTTATTGTAGATGCTAACCTACGCTTTGTCAATCCATTAGGAATGAATAAAGAATTTATTCCAATTCCTATTGATAGTTAATTTATTTTGATTAGTAGCTTGGTTTACATAAAATCAAATTAGTTGAATTCGAATAAATTTTTCAAAACCCACAAGAATGTCGATTTGCTTCCTAATTGGTTCATGAAGCGTACGTTAGCATTTACCAATTAGTCGTGCCTAGAATAGTAAAAAACAGCACTATCACCATCTTCCTCTGCCTTCGTTTATCTCTCTCTCTCTGCAACTCGCGCATTCGGGAGAAAAACCAATATCGTCGAAGATAACAACGTCGATTACAGAAGCTCCGACCAATGGTTTGCTATGGAAACACTCGGGGAATGACTCTTCTTTACTTCGAGATCTGCCGGGATTCGACCAGAGGTGAAGTTTCTGGCTAAGAAGGATGGTAGTAAGGCTTTGGATTCCTCCATTGATGATCTTGGGCATGAAAAGGTACGTGTTTTCTTTCCAGTTTATTTGATGGAAGGCTGGCTATTATTAGGACGAAAGTTTGGACAAAAATTAACTATTTTCCGTTTGTTTTTGAAAATTTTGCAGGTCCAAGCCCACGGATCAAACGCCACGGGGATTCCATACCGGAAGTCTGGGTTCCCGGCGAACTTCCGGCGTGATTTCCAGAAGAGATCGATTTCCGGCACTGTCAAACCTTAGTTCCCCCAGAGGCTGGTCATTCTTGTAAGATGTTCACTCCACAAATCAAGTAGATCTCGCAGGATTATCTTCTTAAATTTGTATTTTCATTGAAAGATAAAATTCAAGTATGTACAATAGTAAAAATAAAGACAAAAGTTGGGATCGAACCTCTCATTTATTATTTATTTAATGAAATTAAAATAATATATTTCTCATTTATTACCTGACGTGGGTGAGAGATCTGAGATTCTAGTTATCAATTTTTTCCTCCCAAAAATTAAAATGGTATCCTCGCATATTAATTGTCGTTTTAAGTAACCTAATGGCCTCCTTATTTTTACCGAAAACAAGTTTATTAGTAAAATAAAAAATATATAAAATTACAAAATACAGATGATATACTGTAATTGCTATACATGTACGCTGCAAAGAAGAATTTTTACCCACAAAAAAGTAACTTAAGTAGTGATTCTACTTGAATAGTAGAGGAAGAAACATAAAATTGGTTGAGTTGATTGAAATTATGGTGTTTATTAGGGGTGGGCACTAGTCATTCTAGCCCAATTTTATCCCGAAATAGGTTAGAACAGGAATCAGGTTTAGTTCTGATTTTAACGTGATTTTATTTTACATTAAAAAATAATAATAAAATATATATTTTTATTAGGATTTAGGTCGAGTTTTAGTCAATTTTAGAACTTTTTTTATCTACGATCCCGATTTCGGTTATTTTTTTATTCTTAAAGACTAGAACCGGCCCATAAATCACCATATTTAAAAAAATTAGAATCAAAACCTAATTAAAAAATAATAGTAAAATATATATTTTTTATTATATTTGGGTTGAGGTTTAAGTAATTAGTATTGTTTACAACCAATTTTAGTATTTATATCAAATTTTATTAGGGTTTTATTCGATTTTAAAATTTTTTTTGATTCACCGTTTCGGTTTCACGGTTTTTTACTCATAAAGACCAGAACCGACCCATAAATCACGATTTTTTAAAAATTAGAACTAAGACCGAATTAAAAATAGTATTTTCGATTTGGTTTCGCCCACCTCTAGTGTCTACCAAAGAAAGTAGAAGAAAGTTGATAGAAATGGTAAATTTCACCATTTTAGGGATGCTGTTTTTTTCGTGAGGATTTGATTTTACAATCAATCACACTCAAAGTTAGCCATGCTTAAAAAAGATTAAAGAGATAATGTACATGCACATTCAAATGTTGCATGCATGACATTCATATAATTGTGGACAGTAACCTTGGTTCAATTAAATCTAATTTATTAACACCAAATGTAATGCTGTATTCTGTACTAATACTATAGAGATCATTCATATGGATAATTCGAACTCTTTTTTATAAAATATACTTGTATTAATTCATCCCAACTCCTGTTTTACTTGTAAAGGTGGTAATCGTAGATTGTTTGTTATGAATGTGTTGCAATTTTCTTGATTTATTTAGAGAATTTGGGGAAAATTCGAAATAACATACTTCAATATAACAACACATATTCTTTGCTTTAAAAACTAAAATTAATTTATTATAAAGTAAAACATATATCATAAATCATGTATAGTGTCGTTACACATGCTTTGCACAAGCATGGAAGATGGATTATGCATGTATACGTAGAATTATAAAACTCTTAAAATGGTTCGTCTCACTAAGACTTCATCTAATTCCATTTAGGTCAAAAGATGGCGTCATCGCTTTTTAAGCTCCCGTATTCTCTCTCTCTCTCTCTAGATTATTTATAAAGAAGGCGGAAGAGCAACTCAAGGGTAATCTCAAAACTCTTCTGCTTGGTTCATCTAGCTTGATCGAATTCTGTCCGCCATGGAAAAGCCGTGGGCGTGCAAGATCTGTAGCAAAAGCTTCTCGAGTGGGAAAGCCATGGGAGGCCACATGAGATCTCACTTAGCCAAGCTTCCGGTTCATATTCCTAAAAAATCGCCATATCAGGAGCTTCCTTCTTTTTCTACTCCTCCTTCTTCTTCTCTCGCTTCCTTCAGATCTGTTACTTCTTCTCTCTCCCACTCCGACGCAGATTCTTACTCTAGAACCCATCGGAGAGCAAGATCTAAACGCCGCAGAAGAATCGCCCTCGATGACGAACCTATTTCCGAGCAGGTAAGCTCCGTTTCAGAAAATACTTCTGCTGAACAAGTGGCCTGGTGCCTTTTAATGCTGTCCAGAGACTTCTGGGAAAGAGAAAAAAAAGTGCAAATTGAAGAAGACAACTTCGAGCATGAACAATCAGCTGGCAAAGAAGACAGTTTCGACCAAAAAGAAGACTCGCTTCGCCGGAGTAAGAAACGGCCGTCCATCTACAAATGCAATACGTGTGACAAAGCGTTTGGATCATACCAAGCTCTGGGAGGCCACAAAGCCAGCCATAAGAAGATGAATTTCTCTAAAGAAGAGTCCGAGAAGGTCTCAAATGGCGGATTTCACAGTCGGGGGTCCAAAATAGTTGTCAAAAATAGAACTTTTCAATGCCCATTCTGTGATAAAGTATTTGATTCCGGCCAAGCACTCGGCGGCCATAAAAAAGTTCATTTTTATCAGACGGGTAGCTCTAACGTCTCCTCTTCTTCATCCTCCAAATATGGAGAAAAACAGTTGGATCTAGATCTCAACCTTCCTCCTGCAGAATTCGACTCTGAACAAAGCAGGTACAGTACCTTTCTCCAATCTCTCTAACCCTAGCAAAAGTTAGAAGCTTTAATCTCGGATTCCTAAGTTGAAAGTTTTTCCAGTTCTTCGTCGGTCTGTTGAACAAAATCGTGACAGTTCACGTCATTTCGTGAGCTTTTACAGTACTTTTTAAGGATGTTTTGTTATGCAATGTAATGGTGCATGCTTTTTCTGCTTCCTCCTGTTCTTGCTCCTCTGCAACTTCCATGGCGGGTGGTTGAGTGAGAAGCCAAAGGGCGGCCAATTTGGCAGTTAAGTTAATGGAGATCAGAGAGAATTCAATATCCCATTTGGATTCTCCTTTGGAGTTTCTCGAAAATTAGGAGGTTACTGAGAAAGCTGGCCCACTTTTAATCAAATTGTTAATTAAATTAATTATTTTGTTAGCGTACCGTATCTACAATCTAGCTAATTAGGTAACTGTTTCCCCTTAATTTTCTCAATGGTGAAGTGATAAAGTCATCCACCAAAACCAGGCTTGCTCCCAATTCTTGGATCGATCTTTATTGAAATCCCGGTCGGCTTTAGTTCGATCTATAAATTATTAGTTTGCACGGTATTGGTTCGTTTATTTTTCAATTTAATCCGAGGTTTGTGTTGGTTTAGTCCAATTTCGATTCGGTTTTGCATGTTTTTACGGGTTGTAGCTTTTAACATACAAAACAAAATTAGGAGAGTGGCCTAATCTTCTTGTTGTGATGTTACAGCCAAAGTATTTATGATCTCTTTTCGTACAATATTTAGTAAAATACTCTCTCGTGGATCTATTTCTTAATTTAGCCAATACCATATTCTTCAAATTAACTCTTTAATTAGACCTAATTTTTCAAAATTTGTGATTCACTAGAAGAACAAGCAGGCTCTTCTTTCTTAATTTCGGAGATCCTTACGCAGGTGTTTTAAGTAGAATACGATGCGTTGTTTATTTACCAAGTTACAAAAATGATATACTTTTATTTAGCATACTTTATAAACTAGATTCATGCATACATTATAGTTTTGCAATTTCGTTAAATTGAACCCATCAAATATCCGTCATGATAAGCGCATTAGCCTACAAGAATCACGAATATATTACCATTATTTCAAGGCTAATTGGAGGAAATTAAGCAACCCAATCTTCTTAGCTCCGATATTACCATCGTTTCATGCTCAACTATGCTTGTTCAAATATTTATTTATGCACGATGAACAAAATTGTGCTCCTATTAAATTATTTGTTAGATATTTATCTGCGAAATGGAGTTTATTTTTTAAAATACTTATTCTATTTTTATGAAGATTTTTCTTATTTTAATAATTGATATTCTTTTAATTTTTCTATTTGAAGTAATTTATTGGAATTCAATCCTCTAATCCGCATCATCTCTCCTCGATTTATTCCTTAATTAATTGATTATCATCCCCCTAAACACGTATTTCGGTTTAGTCAAAACTCTAAATATCCTGCATTATATTTATAATTGAATCAATGCCATATTTAGATTTGCGAAAAGTAAAGTCCGATTTAATTTCTCCCTATTTTTTTATATTTTCCTAATATCTAAAAAATAATGATAATAATAATAAAAAAAAAAGAAACTTTAAATAAAAGAGATTCTGGCGGCATGGCCGAAGATATAAGCAGACCGAATGGAGAGAAACGGAACGAGGCAGAGGAAGGTAGAAAAGTTGCGGATGGATGATCTGCAACGAAATCTGCTGCGGAGTGTGGGCAGGGCGGTAACTCGAGCTGGTGTCTCCAATGGCGGATTTCAGGACCCTTTTTCAATGCCGATTATTAGAATTAGAGAACGTGAGATGATGTACTATCTCGATCTAGATTGGACCCTCACAACATATCAAATCTCAGTTCATTTTGGTTTTAGCATACACATTTCCAATGACGAGTTCTCCAATTTCTTCTAACCACGATGATCCGAGCTTTTGTTTTAGGAGACTTCTTCCCTAACGACATCGCCGTAGCCATCACGAAGCGAAAACCGAGATCACATCAAAAGTGGTTCAATTTAAGAAATGGAAGCTCTCGTCTCAAGGATGTCGAAAAGTTCTTTAATTTGCTTGCTTACACGTGAAGGGGTATGAAAATGCTACACGGTTATCAATGATCGAGAAATGATGATGCTTAAATGAATCCGGATTAACTCGACACTTGATTGAACTTCGAAATTCAAACCTTTGGGTAGCTTGATTTTCGAGGATCGATGAACATTTTCGGAAAACGCTAGTGAAGAAAGTGAAGTGAAAACAAGAGAAATTGCTAGAATTTGCAAGCACCTACAAAAAGCCTTTTTTTTACTCACCTTTCCTGTATTTTTTGGCCCGAATTTCTGATCCAACAGCTCATGAATTGCCGCCTGTTCTCATATATTTTGTCCCTTAAAAGGCTGGCATTAGAGATTCAATTGAGTTCTTGGACTTGATAATGAAAGATAAGAAACAAACTCACATGGAGAAGGCCTGATTCACTGAATGTTCAGTGTAAACACAGAGAAGTTTTAATCTGAAATGATGTCCAAATAATTCGTCTTAGCCGTTCCGATCAGCGTCTCGAACCTATCTCCCTCGGAAAACTTACCGATGTCACACTCGTACTAATATCATCTAATCCCAACGGTTAAAACCTGAACCAAGTAATATAAAGTCCAAGATCGACCTCAAAAAACCAAGCCGAGTAGAGTTAGTCCCACTAAAAGAAGGTAATCAATGTAAAAATGGAAACCAAGGGAGAGAAGTAAGGTTATTGAGGGACTCATGGCTGTGGTTTCTTTGTTTGGGAAGCTACAAACTCGAACAAGCAAAACAAAAGGAAGGAGAGAGAGAGAGGGAGAGAGAGAGAGAGCTATCAAAGTTTTGGCCATTTCTTACAACACATTTTGTCCATGTCTTGAATTGCTGGAGACTGGATCATTTTGTCCATGTGACAAACTTCTCATTCTTGCTCAATTTCCTTCATCCATCTTTCTTTTCTTTTTTGTCAAGTGTCCAACAGAGACTTGATATGGAAAAGAAATGGGCATGATTGAACAAGTCCAACACCTTTGTTATCCCCAAATTCGTACCTTCTCGGTGTCGACTTCTCAAATTTAAACTATAATCATTCATATGATATCGATAATCACAGCAATTACAGCATCGATTTCCGGCCTCGATTGGGAATTCACTCATCTTCTATGCGTAGTTTACTGTTACTCTGGATTGAATTTAAAATCAGACAGTAAGTTTTTTGAATTCTGTAAATAATGTGAAGACTTTGAAAATGCTGTTGAGAACAGTGAAAGACAGAAGAAACAGTTGGTGCTTGAGATAATCTTTTCAATGCAAGACAGAATGGATCATGTGGTTCTGCTTTTCTGGAGTTCTTCATTTGGGTTTCCAACATCAACATAATAATGTCTCTGGTTATGATAATGTCGCAAAAAATCGACAAAAATTTGTCTTTTTTCTTCACAAAAATGCTGCTATTTGTCAAAATTCATACGACAGTTTTTGCGGGCTAAATGTGGTTAAATATGCTGGATGAGCATCCCACCTGTGCTGTACATCTTTTCAAGCACAAACAAATATAATCCAGCTCTAAATCCATTAACAGAACCCCCATCGAATACATTTTATCAAACTGGAAACGGATGATAACTTTCACTCATCCAACACGCACTCAGAGATTAAAATGTTCGAAACAAAATCCGCTGATTTGTAATCCTATACAGATCGAATTGCAAAAACTAAAATATATTTATTGAAGATGCAAATAAAGGATGAACAATATGAGAGTTGCGCTAGGAGTGAAGAAGAGAGATATTCTGTAGCAGTTAGTGGTTTGTGTCTGATAACGAACAAGGACAACAAAATTTTAATGAGCCCTTTTTTTGTAATGCTAGAATTTCCATGGCTGTGGCTGATCATCCACGCTGACTCATTCTACTTCTTCACATGACAACAAAAATTGAACATTACCGTCCAAGAAATGCAGAGAAATGAGACAAAGAACAAGTGGCTCTTATTTTTCTCTCTTTCTTTTGAGTTGCTTTGTTTTGCCAATCCCCTCTTTCTCTCTCTGTCTCTCTCTCTCTCTCTCTCTATCCTTGGTTCAATTTCTGCTTTTCTGATGTACCCTTTTTCATTTTCCTGGAAAAAAATCAGTTTTTCAGTCCAACAAATTAGAATGCAATGGTTTAATGTAGAAATTAAGCTCCCAAAATCGAAAAGCAGTGACAAACTTACCTATGGATCTCTTGCAATGAAGGACAGCCTCGTAAATTGAGCTCTCGGAATCACAGGATTTCCTCCAATTATCTACAGAGTAGGCTACGCTCACTCGTGGAGATGTTTCTGATGAATAAACCTGTTTCAAATTCTTCACAGATTGAGATCTTCTTCCTAATTTTCCAGCTCTGGAGCTTGTCGTAACGCTACTTATTCTTCTGCACAACGGCATGAGAAAATTTAAGTACTTGTGCAATATCTGCTTTGACAATTTCCTGCACTTTCTGAGCGAAGAACAATCAACTTGATCCACATCTTTCGCTACATGAGAAGAATTTGACAGGCTTGGAACAGAATCAGGGCCTTCAAAAGTTTCCACCTTGACAGGGTCAAAAAACAGTGGCATGAGGTATCCATTGGAGATGAGCTGGTCTGCGTGGACAAAGCTCAGAGCAGAAGGGGAGACAGGAAAATCAAACTTGAAATCCTGAGAGTTTCTGAAGAATCTCTTGGAGGGTGGCATTTTGGGATCCATCTCGATGAAAGAACTTTCATCGGATGCATTGAGCGAAGTTCCAAAAGAGTTTTCTGTGTTTTCTAGAGATGGTTTAAGATTTACTAACCAACTGTATGAAAAGCTGTCGATGGAGAGAGGCTGGGAAGCGTCCATGGCTGCACAACAGTGAATAATGTAGCTGAAGCTTTACAAGAGAATTATATGCACACCAACAGAGATACAAGATGGATAAGAACACCCTTTGCTACTTGATGGGAGTAACATATATATCTCTCTCCACACTTATATAGAAACCTTAATATCCTCTCTCCCCTTCTCTCTCTAACAATTGAGTATGTGGTCTGGCAAAAGACTTTGGGTTATAGTTTTTGGAAAAGAGAAAAGAAGGAAGAAACAGAAAGGTTAAGTCCCCACAAGCAACCCTTTGTTTACCCCACTATCTTTTTCATCATTTTCTTCTCTTCAATCTTCACCAAGACGACCCTTTTTTTATATCACTAACTTTACTCTAATCATCAAGGATTAGTCCTCCAAAACAGAAACACAAACAGCAAATCAAAATTTTTTATTTATTCCGTACTGTATTCCAAATGTTGCATAAAGAGATAAACAGAAGTGAGTTGCATGGTATATATGCTACGCTCCTTTAATGGCAAGAAATAATATAAAAGAAGGTATCAGATCCAGCATATTTTACTGTCTACCAAAACACAAATAATTTGGCTTTTTTCTGTGTCCTTATTTCTCGAAAATCTAAAAAAAAATCTACTTTTTTTGTTCATAATCAGTTTGTCAATTAACTGCACAGTATTGTACCTAACTAACAACAATCAAAGCATACGATAGTGAAAAACTTTGTTGCTCAAAAAATTGAAAGGTAAATCATAATCAGCTTTCCAACAATCAAAAGAATTCAATCACATGAGAATGTCTCCTGCATTGAACATACGCGCCATTCATCAATGACCCATACTGAAAATTGTTTTCCATGTAACATCTTCATAATAAGTAAGAGAAATAAGAGCATAAGTTTAACTAAACTAATACCTCCATAATTTCTTCTGAAAGTTGTTGCCTCCTTTGCCAACAAAATGAATAAACAAATCAAAATATTTTTCTGCGGTAGGAGTTCAGCATGGAAGCTTCATCGCCTGAAATTCAAAGCCTTGAATCTCTTAAAATTGGAGACATGATACATAACCGACCCCCTTTGAGACATTCAAGCTCTTCAAGAAGTGGAGATCTTCTGGGAGGAAAGTAGTGTGTTTGGAAACTCTTTAGGCTCTTGCCTTGCATCCAAAATGCTAATATGAGTGTTCTACAACGAGTTAAAATGCTCCCTATAAAATAACCGTATATGTCAATGAGCATTCCTCGACTTTGTTCCTCTGTTTCCAAGAGGAAAGATGTGGTAAAAATCGTATAATCATCTTCCATCCTTTTCTGTACATTTCCCATTTTCTATTCACATTTGTGTAAAAAAAGAGAGAATTATAGACGCAGATCTAATTACCCATTGCCCATAGCAGCTCTTTTTTGTCATTTACTTGCTAAATAGATTAGTCAGAAACTTTGAATTGGTAAAGAATCTGATCTAATACAGGCTACGCCAAGAGATTATTTAGAAGTGGGTTCAAATTCTTTTCCGTTGTAAAAGTAATAAATTTCATTATCTTATCTTATATCATTGGAGCTAGAGTTAGGTAGTAATTCGAAAAACGAAAATAGCAGACAAGGTACAAAAGGGTTGTCGGAGAAAGACGCAGACGTGAATGAAGAATTCTCGGACAAAAGAAAGAAAAGAGAAGGACCTCAAACCGATTGGTCCCCCTTCATGTTCGCGTTCAAGACAAAAGACGGAAAATGGAGAATCCAAACATCCGTATCCAAAAGCTTTATAGCCCAAAAGAAAAGACGATTTCGCTCTAAAACTGTGGGCTGTACAAGAGAGAAAAGAGAAGAAGAATTAGGTTGGCGGTGGTGTGAAGGGGAAGCCATTTCTCCCTCCACGAAAAAAGGTGAAATTTTTTTACCCACTCACAACAAACAATGAAGTTTAATGCTTTTGTATGACCCTAAGCCTACCCTACTCTATGAACAGAATAATACGCATAGTAAATTGGTTGAAAGGCCGCTTCTTTAATCGATACAACCTACAAGCTAGCAGCATAGATTGGTCCTGAAGACAAAGACATGTTTTTTTTGTGAGGAATTTTCAAAATCTTAAACAGTTGTCTAATGTCTATGCCCGACTTATTAGACAACAAAAATTCAAAGCTCTTTATTTTATTACTAACTTTACAGATGTGGACCAAATCCAAATGTTTAGAAGGAACAAGCTAATTGTGATACCTGTATATTTCTCAAGTCAAAATCTATGCAAATACAGGAGTCAAATATATCTTGGGTTTGGCATACTTCAACCATTTGAAATGCCAGATTACATAGCAGAATAATCACAACTCAAGCTTTTCGTCCGCGAGATCAAGTATCTTCTTTGACTTCTGTGTTGTCTGTCGAACTGAATTGACCTTAGTCTCTTCTGGGTCAATCAGGCCAACTGGGAAGGAAAGATTTCTCATCACATTCTTTGCTGTTGGTGTCCTTGAATGGTGAGAAATTCCTCAACTAAGTTAATTACCACCAAAAAATTGTTGGGTTAAGTTCTTTTTATTGGCTTAACCACTTAAGCTCATTTAAGCATCTAAACCAATTTTAAAAAAAAGTAGGGCTGCGAAGGTGTAATATCATTATCTTGTCCCTAAATTACACCGGAACATCCCTTCCGTCCACACGGATACGTATAACGAATAAAGATCGGGACTGTAACCGAATATCGACGTGGTTTGGAAACAAGAATGTTATAAAAACATCTTTTGTTAGGATTTATCGTGTAAACTCCCCTCAATACCTTTAAGAATGGCTCATAAATTCTTTGATATTTGTACTCTTTAAGTTCTTTCACGTCAAATTTTGTTTCATTTCAATAACAAGCATGAACGTTAAATATATAATTTATAATAAATAGTCCGGCGCATTGATCTCATTTTCATATTATAGTTTTTAGGCCAAATAAAAAAATAAATTTTTTATTTACTAGAATAGTTGCAGAGGATATCAAAGTTTTTAATTAATACTTTGAATTTTACAATAATTGTAACGAACACTTTGCCATCGCCTTTTTTACTAATTGTAAAGATATTTGTTCATTTAATTTTAAAATTATAAATTTATTATTATATCTTTTTTATTTCTTTTACAAGTCTTAAAATTGATTAAATTGATGAAAATAACAAATCAAATGACTGACATCATAAAATTAAATAAAAACATGATAAAAAAGTTGTCAGTAATTATGATAAAGATCAAAGTATTCATAGATTACTTTTAAAATTAAATATATCGTCGCAGCTACTTTTATAATTCAAGAGATAAACCACTATTTATCTTACCTTTTAAGCTTTTTTTTTTGTCAAAAATCAAAATGTCCTTCCAATTATATGCCATTTTCATTTCATAATCAAATTATTTGTTTAATTTGGCACGACCATTCAAAGTTTCCTCTCAAAGAGGTCTCTCGACATAGTTTCAAAATGAACTTCAAAACATATACATCGCATGTTCAATGATTATAATATAAAGTGAAGAGCGTATATTTAACGTGAAGCAATAAACAAATCCCACCATCTTCCTCTTCTTCATCGCACCAAATGATGACCTGAAAAACTATGGGGTCTGCATGTGATCAAAACCACCCTCCACGAGCAAGCAAAAACCCAGCTCACTTAATCATTTTCAATGATCCAGTTGGAGAATTCTTCTCCGACTGCTTATCCTGTCCCAGATTACTCTGCCCTTTTTTGGGCTTCCTTCTGTTTCTCGTTTCCCTCTGATTTCGTCTCCTGGGTTTTGCTCTCCCTGCTCTTCTTCGCATTGTACCAGCTTGGTTCCTGCGACTTTTGATCTGGGAATTCGTGGATTCTGAGAGCTGGAAGTGGGGTATTTCCAATTTTTCGTTTCTGTTCTTGTTCTATAGTTTTTGTTTATCACTCAAATTGGAAGTTTGTTTGGCTTTTCTCTCTCTCTTTCATTTATTTAACGTCATTTTCTGGGAGGCCGAAGTTAATAGTTGATAGTGAAAGCTAGGTTGTATCAGGAACAGAATGATCTCAGTAGTGTTCTTAATCTCCAATTACTGATTCTTCTTTATTCTTCTTTCTCTGTCTATTTCATGATGAATCTTCAGTTTAGTTGAACGGGTGGACGGACAATGAGCATAAGGGGAAATTTTTTGTTCATTTTCTCTGCAATTTTCTTGACTCCGGTGATCAGTGAGCCGATTGAGGATAAGGAGGCTTTGATCGATTTTCTTAAAAACATCCCACATTCACGCTCGCTCAATTGGGACGTGAGTACTTCCACTTGCAGAAATTGGACAGGAGTGTACTGTAATGTGGATGAGTCAAGAGTGATAGCCCTCCGATTACCCGGATTCGGCTTTAGTGGTCGGATCCCGGCAAACACTCTTAGCCGATTATCCCAACTTCAGATATTAAGCTTCAGATCCAATGATATAACAGGGGCTTTTCCTTGGAATTTTTCCAAGCTAGAAAACTTGAATGGACTCTATTTGCAAGGCAACAATTTTTCTGGTCCATTACCTTATGACTTCTCAATTTGGAAGAATCTGACTGTAATTGATCTCTCCAACAATGCTTTCAATGGCAGCATTCCCTCTTCGATTCGCAATCTAATGCACCTCACAGCTTTGAATCTGGCTAACAACTCGCTTTCGGGCAAAATTCCCGACCTCAATATTCCCAGTTTGCAGCATCTAGATTTGTCCAACAACAATCTTTCTGGGACAGTGCCTAAATCCTTACTAAGATTTCCAAGCTGGGTTTTCACAGGAAACAATCTCACACAAGAAACTGCTCTTCCTCCTGCGTATCCGATTCTGCCACCAAATTCACATCCATCCAACAAGAGAAAAAGTGCTAGCAACGCAGCTCTGTTGGGTATTTTAATCGGAGGCCTGGCTTTAGTTCTTGCTGCAGTCGCTGTTATTATGGCTGTGTGTAGGTCAGCTGGAGGAAAGATGAAAAAGACTCCATCCAAGGCTAAGAAGAAAGAAGTTTCTGTGAAGAGCAGAACTCCTGAGATTCAAAGCAAGGATGGCACTCTCAAATTCTTAAGTGATTGCAGTTGTTCTTTCGATTTAGAGGATTTGTTGAGAGCTTCTGCTGAGGTTTTAGGTAAAGGATCCTTCGGAACAACGTATAAGGCGGCTCTGGATGACGGAACAACAGTTGTGGTGAAAAGAGTAAAAGAAGTAAGTGTCACAAAGAAGGAGTTTGAGCAGAATATGGAGGATTTTGGTAGTATTAAGCATGAAAATGTGGCTGCCCTCAAGGCGTATTACTATTCAAAAGATGAGAAACTTGTCGTTTACGATTATTACCGGCAAGGAAGCGTATCCGCAATGTTACATGGTATTTGTATTTCAATCAAATTTCTGCCTAAATTTCTCACTTCCAATTTAGCTTTGATAAAACATAAGTTAGATAGTTATCTTTCAAAGTTGTTCACCAATTAGAAGTTCAAACAATTTTTTTAAGGAACGAAACTTTCATCAAGTAGCTGTAATTTAGAAACTGTCAACTGTCTTAAGTTTATCCACCCGTTGAAAATCAAGCGTGTATACCATGTTTCTGTTTAATCAACTCAATAAAGTCCAAAATTAAGTATTGATATATGTTTTCTGACCTCGGCTGCAAATTCTAGCTTGATTTTGAACTCCGTAAACTCTAATTTTTGTAACTCCCTATGTGTAAGGTCCAAATTACAGTTTAGTTTGATGAGTGAAAAGACTTTTACATGTTCTTTCATGATGGGATTTTTGCAGGTAAACGAGAGGATGGAGGAACGCTAATTGATTGGGATACTCGTGTAAGAGTTGCTATCGGTGCAGCCAGAGGAATTGCACACATACACTCGGACAAAGACGGTAAACTTGTTCATGGCAACATAAAAGCTTCAAACACTTTCGTTAACGCAAAAGGGTTTGGCTGCGTTAGTGATGCCGGCATGTCCACACTGATGAATCTCCCTGCACCTGCGTCGAGGATGATGGGGTATCGAGCTCCGGAACTGACGGATGTGAGGAAAGCATCGCAGCCGTCCGATGTGTATAGTTTTGGGGTCTTGGTGCTCGAGCTTCTCACCGGAAAGTCGCCCGTGCATGCCGGAGGGGGTGAAGAGATTGTTCATTTGGTAAGGTGGGTGAATTCTGTGGTGAGAGAAGAGTGGACGGCTGAGGTTTTCGACGTGGAGCTTTTGAAGTATGCTAACATAGAGGAAGAGATGGTGGTCATGCTACAAATTGGACTTTCTTGTGTGGCGAAATTGCCCGAGCAGAGGCCGAAAATGGCGGATGTTTTGGCGAGGATCGAGCAGGTTCATCAATTAACCGGCGATTTTTCGAAATCTGAAGATTCGATGCCGTCATGCCGAGTGTTCGAGATCAGATCTGCCTCGGATTCTCGTTGAGGTTCATTGAAATGGTTTCTTGTTTGGTCCTGACTTTGAAATTGGAGAAAGAAATGTGGAATTTGATTGTTTTAGTTATGATCAAAAGACAAGAGCCAATAAACTCTTAAACAACTCTCTTTCTCACTCTCAAATCAACATCTTTTTCACAGGTTACAAACTTAGGCCAACTTCAGCATGAAGTGGATCATTCAAATGACTCACTAATCCAACACAGTCAACATCTTTAGAATATTCAGTAGACTCAAATGGGATTGCATGAAATGTTCTTACAATAACCTCAAACACAAACAACAAACTAAAGAGACAATCATATATCAGTGGAAATGTTTGCTCTCTCGGATTACCCGAGTCCTCAAATTCGCACAATTCTCGTGTTGACACCGTCTGAAATTCAAGAGGAACGATATTAGAAAAGGGTTGCATAGACCATTAGAGTTCAACAATGCAAAGATGGTATCGCTTACCTGCCACTTCTTCGAATATTACTTCTTTCTCCAATTCGGCTGCTGCGTGGTATTTGAATCTGGAAAGAGAGGGATCATAAGCATTTAGAACTTATAACTTTCAGAATAGTTCAACTTTTATAGAAGATTGAATGTCTCCTCATAAATTAAGTGGATAAGCTTCTCTTATTCTACTTGCCAAACATACCACACTGAAATATTATCCTTCAACAACTCAATTGACTAAGGAAGTCAACAGATTAGACTTTGAACATCTTTTTCTCCTATATATAGTTCCCCTACTTTTCAACTGTTAACTTTGTTGTCAATTTATCGGCCAGTTTCATCACATCTCTTTCATGTTTTTCGTTTGACGAGATGTTTAAACCAAAATTTTATTCACTTCAGCAATTTTTAACAATGATTTTGAACAAAGTCGATTTCATCTTTGGCGACTTAAAACCTTATTGATCGCACAATAGAGTTCGAAATCGCGATAGAACACCAAATCAAAGGAAAACGTGATATTCTAACACTAAAACTCATACTCAAGTGTGACATTTGAGAATTTGCGCGAAGAATCAACATAATAAATCTATATTACCTATTGGAGAAAGCCACCTCAAGTTCGTAGTCAGATGCACTCTTAGTAGCTTCGACTAAGACAGTAACCACCTCAGTTTTTCGGGTAGAAGCCATCAGTAGATCGTATTCGGTAGGAATGATAATAGCAAAGAAATTATCATTCAGTTCACTCAAACACATTTTATCAACAGCTGCAAGCGCTATTCTCCTCTTAAGAGCATCCAACTCAGGGTCAACAATATATATGGCGAAGTCTGTGATTAATAAAATGCGCCTCTTCATCTTTCCGGAAGCAGTGAATTTCAGAACTTTATCGGCAAAGAGAACTTGAGAGTCACCTGCATGGAGAAGAGAAGTAGATTAGATTTTGTCTCTGTGTACAGTGTTCAATCGGTTTCTCAACTTCTACTCGGACAACAAAAAGACTCGAATTGCAGGGAGGAAATAGTTGTTAAGAGAACATGTTATGCTTAGTTTGATTTTGAGGCAGCCAAGCAGTGGTTGAGTAGAATGATTTACAAGATCGAAGGCAGTTAAAAATGGTGAAGCTCTAGGAGAACAGTTGAGCTCAATTTATGAAAACCCTCTTCATCTAAGCTCCTCCACTGCCAATATTATAGCATCCAAAGAATCCATATTCCCTCACAAGCCCACGCCTGCTACGAATATGCAGTAGGGCAATGCAACTAAGCATGGTGGCAGCCTCACAAATGTCAGGATTTAAGAAGGGCTAAACCCTTCTTTTCAAATTAACCATCATCAGAAAGCTAATAGAAAGGCAGAGATCAAAATATGACTCATTGATATGCTAAATGGCCCACTGAAAATCAATCAAATCCAAGGAACAACTATACAGAGGCGAAATGTGAGAATCCAAGTGTCGACGACTAACCTTGCTTCTGCAAAATTTTGAGCAGGAAGGGGTGTGAACGCACGTCAATATAGTCTCCTTTGTAGTCTCTGTGGAGCGAAGCTTTTCGGCGGACCTTGATGCCCATGAACGGCTCCTGTTGTTCGGTGACATTATTATCTGACCGTCTGAATTTCAGTCGCTGCACATCGCCGTCGTCCCCGATGACCTCCGGCGAATGATCGCCGTCGTAGATGGGGATCCGAGATTGATCTTCGATGATCTGGACCCGCCTCATGGGTCGGGACTGATCCATTACTCCCGCTTCTGGACAAAGCTCTCCACTTTTTCTGAAATTTAAGCAATTAATTATGTGAAGTTGTTGTAAAATAAAAATTATTTGAATTAGTTGTGGTTGTGGATTTAATTAGTGACTAATCTTTCATATTAGTTTGATCGATTATTTACTCTCGATGGAAAGTTAGCCTGATATTTTACAGTGCTGACCGGAGAATTGTATTGAGTTTTACAGTGCTTAGTTTGAATTGTATGAATTCTATTCTCTTTTTGGTCGGGTATGGCCGTATGGGTAAGAAAAGATAAAAAAAAAATTAGACCAACCCGGATAAAAAATACCATTAAAATTAGAGGTAGACAAGCTCACACTGACCCATGGTCCCCGGCCCAACTCATTTCAAATGGGTCAGGTATAGGCCAAAAATTTCAGCATGGGTCGATTAATGGATCGTTTGGCGGGTTGCTGGCCGGCCATGACCCGACCCATGAAAAATGTTTTGTAGTTTTTTAATTGTTATTTTGTTTTTTTTTTCTGATTAGGTTTTTCTGGCACCACTCCGGGCGGCAACTCTCGTGTCCAAACTCCGAGCGGCGACTCCTGATTCGAGCGGCGATTCCTTATTCGAGCGACGATCCCGAATCCCAGCGGGGTGCGACGGCTTCCAACTCCGAGCTACTGACGAGCGACGGCTCTCGACTCCCCGCTCTCGACTCCCGACGGCTTCCGACTCACCGCTCTCGACTCCCGACGATTTCCGAGCAACGACAACCCCCAACTCTCGACGATTTCCGAGCAGGTTTCCCAACTTCTGTTTTTTTTTTTTTGTTTATTGATGAGTATTTAGTGGTAGATATTGTTCAGGTCAGGGCGACGTGTTTCTATTTTTTTTCATTATTCGTAATTTTTAAATTTTTTATTTGTAGGGTCATAACCGAACCCGACCCGACCCAAGGTTGGTTATGCTTAAAATTTTCAACACGAACTGTTGATTTATTTGCAACCTTATTGATACTGGGTCGGATTTTTTAGTTGAAACCCAAACCGACCCGATTCGAGCCATGTCCAGATTATAGATTTAATTCTACTTAAGACTATTCATTTCGTGAAAGCCAATTTACTGCAATCCCAATCTTTTTTTTGAGCAGTTCGTCTGATATTGTGTAGAACTATTGCTCTTTGTTCTTCTAGTTTGATTTGTTCTTTGCCCACATGATATTATTGCTCTCCTATTGATTGCACCCCCGCAAGCCATCCTTTCTTTTGCACTTTTACTCTTCTTGGTTGCTTTTGTTCGTTTCCCTTACTTTTCCTCTCTTTTATTTGTTTATTTTTTTTCCCAAAAGAGAAGACAAATATACTATCTTTACTAAAATAAAATAATTGGATTGTATGATCCCTCTTCCTACTTTATGCAATTTACTTTAGCTTATATACATTGCTGATTTAGTGCTCATTTCTCATCACCCAGAATCAAACAGCGAAACCCATCAATAGAAATAAGTTTTCAAACTTTTTCATACAATTGTTGTTCCATGTTAGCTAGGGCTTTTCCTAACTCTCTATGCAACAGGGAAAAGCAAGGACATTGCTCGGCGTTGTTAGCTCACTGGTTATGACCACGTTTAGCTCCTCTCAATAAACAGGATTTAAGACCTGAAATTTTGTATCTACCCTAAAACATCCTCTCTTTTTCTCTCTCTCTCTCTTTCCTGTTATACAATTCCTTCCTCTTTTACCTGATTATATCTGTCTTCTCTAACCCTCTGAACAGAATAACAGTTGACCACCTATTTTGAACCAAATTTACCACTCTTTGATTTAATAAATACTTTTTTTATGGAAGTTCAGAAATGGATTCATAATTTATGCTCGAACAAAATCATTTCAACAGTTTCCAAACCCAAAACATCACTCTATGTGATCCCATGTCCTTCTTGTACTTTTTCTAAATCAAACAGACCGGTATCATTCAAAGCTGTGCATACTCCTTCACAAAACTCATCTGCCAAAAGAGACAGGTTTATCAGTGGTACACATGTTTTAGAAGAAGTTTCTTCCAATGTAAAGAATTCTGATGCTTTGATAAAAAGGAAAAGGCTTGCTGTTTTTGTTTCTGGTGGAGGTTCTAACTTCCGTTCTATTCATGAAGCATCTCTCCAGCAATTAATTCTTGGAGATGTTGTAGTTCTGGTAACCAATAAATCAGGTTTGTTTTAGCCGTACTTTGTTATTATTATTTTTCTCTCATGTGTTTATTCTTTAAGTCTATGCAATGCTTATTGATTCTAATACTTAAAAACTAATTTAACGTGTGTCTTTATAATTTCATAATTTGCTGATGTTAAGTGAAACTTTTGAAATGTACATACATATATATATGCATGTTTTCAGTGAAAAGTTAAACCAAGTGGAGGGGAGCTATTCGTTTATACTTCTAAAAACATATATATCCTATATCTATAAAAAAAATCTGCATTCTCATATTGCTTTGTCTTGTTTTGAATTTAAGTTTGTTGATTGTCATGTTTACCTTTTTTTCATAAATGATCATAGAAATTTGAATATTGTATATCCAACTGCTTATGTTCCCTTTTTTTGTTTACAGAATGTGGAGGTGCAGAATATGCAAAAAGTAAGGGCATCCCTGTTGTTTTGTTTCCTAAATCTAAAGCTGCACCTGATGGATTGTTGCCAGTGGATATTGTAGCTGCTCTTAGGTGATTTTTTAAGTTGTGTTTATTTCTCTGTTGCGTGTACACCAATTAGTTTGCAGTATGTGTATTTTGGGTTGCTTGCATTCTCTCTGTGTTTCATTTTTGTTGCATATGGTTTCAGAAACATTCTTCTATGTTTTCCTTGTGTCTGATTTGTTTCAGAACTTGTCAATTATTATCTTCTTTCAAATTTCTCTTTAATGTGAAACTAAATGGTTCTATAATCTGAGTTTTACTGGTGCACCTTAGAAAGTTCGTAAGTTGCAGTGAAATTATGATCCATTTGATTGGATCACTGTAAAAATTGACTTTCAGTATTAGTGCTATTCATATATTGCTGCTTGAAGAATATCGTAACATCCAAACTCACTTTGGTATATTTATCACTTCATGAAGAAATGCTATTTTTAGTTTATTTATTGATATTTTTGTAATTAGGACGTTTGAGGTCGACTTCATCCTCTTAGCTGGATATCTCAAAATGATACCGGATGAGTTAATTAAAGCTTACCCAAGATCCATACTTAATATTCATCCATCCCTTCTTCCAGCATTTGGAGGCAAAGGTTATTATGGAATGAAAGTGCATAAAGCTGTGATTGCTTCAGGGGCAAGGTAAATATGGGCTTATGCTGATAATCAAAATATCATGTGATAATGAATAGAAAGTGACCATTTATTTGTGACTTTGTTAGATACTCGGGACCTACCATACATTTTGTTGACGAGCATTACGACACTGGCGCCATAATAGCTCAAAGGGCTGTCCCTGTGCTCGCAAATGACTCCGCCGAAGACTTGGCTGCAAGAGTGCTGCGAGAGGTAGGGAACTTGTCCCCATGCTTTCCCGTATTAGTCTGAAGTCGAATCACTGTGCGAGTTGTTATTTGCAAATTTTTTTAGGAGCATAATCTGTACGTCGATGTGGTGGCAGCCTTGTGCGAAGAACGAGTGGTATGGAGGTCGGATGGTGTTCCTCTCATCCGTTGCAAAACAAATCCAGACCAATTCTCTTAATAGTAATTGAGAAAATCGGTACTATCCCGAACATGATGATTAACCCATCAGTTACAACTTGATTTCGATTTTTTGAAATTTTATCGCTCTTGATCTCCTAATTCAAAATGAAGAATAACCAAAAATTTTGAATTTAATTGCAAAAATAAGCTCAATGATCTAAATTTTATGTCCAGGATATCTATTAATAATTGTTTGAACATTCAAGTATTAATTGATAAATTAAAATTTTAAAATATCAATTTAAAAATATTATTAAAAATAATGGTGGAGGTTTAAAAAATACTTTTAATTATAGAATGTTTATAATTACCTATTAAATAGATAGTTTTATAAGCTAGAAAAACAAAGCTAATGGTATTAGTACCAACCAAATCTAACGACATAATTCTTATTCTATTGTCTTAAAATAGATATTATATTATGATTCATGAAATAAATAAATACTTATAATTTAAATTAATTATACTTTAATTGAACGTATTATTTTTGATTCATTAGCGTATATTTTGAAGAGGCTGAATTTTATGAGTATCAACGACAAATGTCTTAAATATTTTTTCTACAACAAATATTTTAAACTGGTCGTCATTTGAAGCAACATTGGGAGAGAAACAAACGGTAAATCTCTCCCTCCCTCTATCGTTCTGTAAGATAGTGTTTTGACATACCCATCGGAAGTAGAAGGATTGTAATCATGGTGCGTTAATGTTGGATGAAGGTACGATGCTTGGCGCCCGTGCGAGTTTACCTCAGTGGTCGAAGGATTGTAGATGTGATAACAAGTGCCGGAGTTCGAATCTTGCGCTGCCTTAATGTGAGAGTTGTTACCTCCAATGTTGAGGTAGCTTCTTGGGACATCAGAAAAATGTCTCTTATCTCTGAGCTGCTGAATCACCGTAACTTACATCCTCACAAATTGTCAAGTCGGAGTGTAAAAACTCTGAGAGCGAAAAATTTTGCCTTTACGATAACAAGTTACAATCCTTGGCTGCACACAACCACAAACAAAAAAGAAATTAATGATGTTTGGAGAGTGCCTGTTTCATGTAACATATAATACTGCAAATGCCCATTCGAGGACCCACTTCCAAGAAGTGCTTAAAACATGCGGCAATTCTTATTCCATTTTGTAATTGGTCAAATCTTGATTATTTGGACAGTGAGATGGATCGTCCTCGTCGACTCTGTCCCTTGTCAAATCTGTGTTCTTTATTCCCAAGAGTCGGAACACAGTATCGGTTTCTTATTTGATTTTGCGGTTATTTTATTTGGTAGAAGATCGAATGGTCGAGATTAATTTATGAAGAGAATTGGGATAACCAAGCCACGAGTGAGTGAAAATGATTGATAGTAGGAGCAAGGGAAGAAAACACGTGATGGCAGCATTAAAATCTCACTCATTTTAATCAAAATAATCGAGATCATGGCGACCACTGTCTTGCATGTCCGAGTTTTTTATGTATTTTTGGAGCGACACGTGGAGGATCATCATGTGAGGAAATTAATGAATCAAATCATGCGCACGAGTGGCTCCATCTTCGTTACACTTGATGTCTACTCAGCCACTGTGTGCCCTTCGATTCAGCCGGCAGCCCTGTTCCGGTGTTTTTATTCATGTATCTTGCCTTCCATTTTAAAGTCAAATCAATACAAAAATGTGAACATGTCTACCATCCTTGTCACTCCAAAGATCAATCACTCCAGCTACGCCAGAAAAACGAGTAGTTTATAATTAGTCAAATAACTGAGTCATAAGGACACAAGCTTGTCCAGACAATCTAAACTTGACCCGAATCGAACAATTATTATAATACTTTATCTGACAATTGAATTCACGGATTCGGGTCATGATATGGGTCGATTGTGCAACATCAGCGGATTGATGCTTGAATTGTAACTTCTATGTTCTATTAGTACTAGCTTTTTGTTTTAACTCTGACTCACCGTAGAAAATATGTATAAGCACAAAAGTTATCGATCTTTTTTTAATTAATCTAATTTATTAAAAAAATTAAATATTGATGGGGACACTGAGTGACGTGTCCATATATTAAATTACGAAGGAGCGTGAAGAGCACGGCCAACCACGGGAAGTGGAAAGCAGCAAACAGCTCTTTCCCAACTCGTTAATTTAATACATTAAATCTTTACTATGCGTTTGAATTAAATTAAAAAAAAAGGCGGACGTAAACCCGGGGTGTGTCACGTGAGAAGCATAGGGGCCCACAGAGGTGACGTGTCACAGCTCCATGCGGCGCCTCGGGAGCGACCCGTATGGAAATATGTTGAAATACAGTATTCCATATTGGTGCAGGCTGCAGGTGTAGCATAAAAGAAAGACGGGCAGTATAGAGTAAATTGGAGAATTATGGAAGAGTGTTTGGAATTAGTTTTCTTAATCAGGAAAACTAATCATAATTAACAGCTGTTTAGTCCTATTTTGGTTCTATATATACAGCGATGGCGATGGTGCCGTTTCTAATCCCCGCGCACACGCCCCCGCCTGCTTCTCCGCCCTTCTTCCATTAACTCTCTGCTCCACTTTCCTACTCTTCTTCTCCTTCTTCGTCTCGCCTTTTTATGGCCTCCACGACTCGGCTGCTCCGCTTTTCAATCCTTTTGCGCCGCCGTGTGAACGCTCCTGCTTTCTCTTTCTCTCTCTACTCTCCTCCCTTTTCAGACCGACTTTCTTAATTTTGCGCTAGCTTCCTTTTTTAACTCGCTTCATTTTCCTGCCACCCTCTATCTCTCTCCTGCTTCGCTCCTTCTTTTCTTTCTTAGCCATGGATTCCCGGAGCCTCTTCTACCCAGTTAAGTACACGGAGCATAAAAGGCTCACCAAAAAGTTTGCTGCTAAGCAGCCTGAGAGGCCGTTCGAGCGGGCCCTTACTGCTCCCAAGGTTGTTCGGATTTCCGTTACCGACCAAGACGCCACCGACTCCTCCGGTGACGAAGAGGAGGATGTGTTTTGTACTCGGAAGCGGGTGAAGCGCTACGTTGACGAAATCAGCATCAAAACGGACTGTAAAAGCACTAGTCTTGTTCCTCACTCCCGGAAGCCAGTCGCCGGTGATTCTCAACTCTGCCGGAAACAGTGTAAGCCGTCCCCGGCCAACGGGAGAAAGTTTCGGGGCGTTCGACAGAGGCCGTGGGGGAAATGGGCGGCGGAAATCAGAGATAGTTCCCGAGGTGTACGGCTATGGCTGGGTACTTTCGATACTGCAGAGGAAGCGGCGATGGTATACGATAATGCCGCTATTAAGCTCAAAGGACCAGACGCTTTGACTAACTTCATCACTCCTCCGACAAAAGAACTGCCGGAGAGTGACCGTATCTCAGTTTCCGGTTATGAATCCGGAGAGGAGTCCGGAACCAGAGTTGCTTCTCCGACTTCAGTCCTTTACAGGACCCAATTAATGGCGGAAGCTGAACCGTCCAAACCTATAGTCGAACCCCATACATCTAAACCGCCGCCGATTTCCGATTGCTTACGAGAATCCCAAGATGAAACTGGCCACTCCGACATGGCCGGTGATTACTTGATGCTCGACTCTACATTCTTCGACGACACTTTTCAGATTCCGTATCCGGAGCAGGACATGTTTCTCGAACCGCAGCTTTTTCTTGAGGAGAAAACAACTCAGTTTCCCGACACTCTATGGAATCAAAACTTGGGCGATCTTTTCCCCGACATAAACGAAGATTTCAGATCCTGTTCGTCGATTGAAGAAGAAGATTGTTATTTCCGAGACATTTTATTCGGTTCAGACCCTCTTGTGGTCCTCTGAACCACAATTCCTCCGATTTGTGCCGGCGACCGGCGGGGGGAGCATAGAAACTATCGGAATCTGATTTTGTATGTTTATTAGCAAAAATAGAGAGGCTGAGAACGTAGCAGGAGTTATTTTTTGGTTAATTAAAGTAATAATAAATAGAGTTTGTAATTTTGACGAATATTTTATTTGATTTAGTAGTAAATAAGGTTGATTACATGCAGGCAAGCATAATTAAGGGTGATTGATAATATGTATGGAATTGTCATCATCTTTTCATTTAAAATAATTATATATTTATCTTCTAAATATATATTTTTAAAATATTCGTTCATATTTAAATAATAATTATTTAACAATTATCTATCAATTGAGTGTGAGGGGTGAGGTGGAAATATCATTGTATCCTGTAATTAAGGAGGAGCAGGTGGAGCCCACTTTGATGGGGGTTGCCTCATTGCCTTCTACGGTCGATGCCGTCCAATGCTAAGTTGACTGTGAATGTTTTACACGTAATGGGGTCCACTACAGAACATCTGGGCCGTCAAATCCGTCACTAATCTTTCGGCTTAAAAGGGAATTCAACGCTGACTAATGAAAACGCTCGCTCTTCCTTTCACCGCCTCTTTCCGGCCAGGATGGATACAGCCGTCCAATTAATCGTCCGGACCCACGAATCAAAATCAACAGCCGTTGGCAACTAAAACGCGGTGTGGGTCCTGGCGGAATCAAGTCAAAATCTGCAGCTGCCACGTGGAATTCACGATCACGATCACGTGTTCAGATCTTTGACCAGAATGACATCCAACGGGCATCCTTTGATAATCTGCTCGTTCTCTTGCTGGCTTGGACTTTGGAGTTCGTAAATACGATCTAATTCTAATTTCAATGTCCTGTTGCATGTGGCAGCTGTTGAAGAACAAAACGTGAAACAAGATTCATGAGAAAATCTTTTTTCAAAATTTCAATGTAAAAATACTGAGATTGTTTGTTCCAATAATCTCAATTGTAGAAAAACAATTGAAACCTCCAAAAGAAAAGTTTTAATATGAATTATTAAAATTTATATTAAAAATCTTTTGAAAAACAAATAATGAGTAGAAGAGAAATTGCTTGGTTAGAAATCTATAAGGGTCATCAAAACCCCTTAACCGTGCATTGAGAATGAGAAGTAATTAAATTAATTAAATTAAGCACGGTGATTAATGTTGGTGTAAGAGAAAATATTAGAAAGGAAAAAATCGAATAAATATTCTAATTAATTTGACTATAATTAGGACTTCGGACCACCAAGCATGGGCCGACGTGGCTCTAATTACAACAGAGTTGGGACTAGAATTTCTAGAATACGGCTTCCCTGTTGCGTTGCTCTTCGTCCCCGTCCTTCACTTTCCACCTTCCTTACTTTCAATTCGGAAAATTCTTCCCTCTCTCCTTGATTTTCAATGGCTGAGATGGTGGTCCAATAGTCCGATGAAGGAGTGCTGGTAACAAACTGCTTTGCTTTCTCCGTTTGTTTTGTTTTCACGATTCGCAAGGCCGAATGTTTTGCTCTAGTGCTATCTGTTGAATGTTTTCAGTCGTTTAGACGAAGAGAATGGCGGCATCCGAGCGGATTAACGGTTGTTGGATGAGTGCCGAGCAAACTCGGAAAGTTGCTATTGGTGGCCCCGATTCTTCTGTTTTCGGATCATTTGTTGGGGATGGAGAATATGCTGGCTTTCCTTTTGCTCAGCCTCAGCTTTCGAGGGAAAGTAGCTCTCATGAAATTTTAGGTTTTGTAGAGAGAGCTGTCTCTGCTGCCGGCGCTGCGTTTCTCTCTGCGATCATTGTAAATCCTCTCGACGTCGTCAAGGTAACTATTGCTATTAAAGTGTTGCAATTTTCTTTTTCCCCTCTTTTAATTTATGACTTGTGTTAGACATTCTGGGAAGTACTTTCGACTTCAAGAAAATAAGAAACTTGTATGTTATAATAAGAACTTCGGAAATTTATTTTGTTCTTCGTGCAACTATAATTGCTTGCTATACTGTACTTTATACTTGTCTTAGTTTTCCCCTTAGCAAGTACATCTCTTAAGAAATTACAAAATTTGAATAGTAGGGGCTGTTGATTAAGATCAAGCATACAAGGACCACGTAGTTCTTCCATTGAGATATATTTGCATGATGATGTTAATAGTTTTGATATTATTTTTTTCATTGCATTTGATAGTTGGATAGTAAACTTAATCTGCAACTCGTGATTTTTCTGAGTTTTCTAATGGATTAATTACCAATGATATTGACGTAGTTTCTATTTTTATCTAATGGGTTAACACTATTATTTGCCGAATTTCTAATGGGACTTTATATAGTTTTTAAGCTTGTAACTGCGAAGAATGATTTTCATTTCATTTTTTAGACAAGGTTGCAAGCACAGGCTGCTGGAGTGCCTTATTCACGTCCTCTAAGTAATGTCACAAGTCGCATGGCATTTTTTGGACCAAACACGGTTAGTATTTTTGCTCATAAAAAAATACCTTTTCGAAAAAGTAATAATTGGTCTATATTTACATCTATGATGATATTCTCCTCTGTACTATTGTATGAATACTTGTATATTTTATGGTGCCTCAGATGTTTGCAGATTTAAGGTGTTCCCCATCCTGTAACCGTGTTGCAGTGCACGGGACAGTGTCAATATGTCCTCCTGATTGTTTTCAGTATAAAGGGACTTTAGCATCTTCTGCAAGATAGTTCGACAGGTTTTAGTTTTTCCTTTTCAATTTGAACCCAGATAAAATTCTTTGATGTCTATGTAGTCTCTTCCTATTCAGACTTGACACATATCACCATGTATTGCATGAAAAGATGCCAATATTTTGGCATGTTTTGTTACAAGTACTTCAATGGCACTTAAATTTATCACGTACTTTTACTAAACAAAAGTGCACATTGTTGTTCACTGTATAATGATATTTAAAATTTACTGGGGGGGAACTTACAGGAAGGATTCGCAAGGTTGTGGAGAGGCACAAACGCTGGATTAGCACTTGCCATACCAACAGTAGGATCTCAGATTCATTGGTAGTCAAGCTCTTCCAAGCATCTTACTTTGCCAATAGAGGCATTATGTCTGTTCACCACAAATGTTCTATTTGCTTATGTTTCCGATCATTTTAACTCAGGTGTCAATTTACCTACCCTGTTATGACATGTTTCGAAACTGGTTAGAAGAAGTTGCTGATCAGAATGCTCTGAGTACTATTCCATATGTTCCCTTGGTTGCTGGCTCATTGGCTCGTTCATTGGCCTGTGCAACTTGCTATCCCATTGAACTTGCTAGAACACAGATGCAAGTAAGGAAATATCATATTTGAAACATAGTAGTTCAATTTCAAGTAGAAGTGTTAAACTCTTGATCTTAGATGTTGAAGACTATATGTCTACGCAATAATGTATCATTGTGTCGGACCCAAAACGTCAGGTCCTAGGTGCATAATTATTTGAATGAATGAATTGGTTTGCACTTAATTTCATTGATATTTTTGTTGTAGGCTTTCAAGGAGACCAAAATAGGAAAGAAGCCTCTTGGAGTTTGCAAGACTCTATTGAGTATCGTGTCTAACGTAAAAAATACAGCCAATGCAGAAGCCTCCTGTAAGTTAATGGAAATACTCATTATCTGTTACTGTACGGCTAAATAATCTATTGATTCCCTTTGAAAGAAGTTCTGGAGAAGAGAATAACTCATTAACTTGAATACCTGAACAATGACAACCTTAATCTATAGATTGCACAGCTAGCTAATATGATCTGGGAATTTCATTATACAATAAGATAATCTTATCTTCTTGGTATAACTATTTTACTGGTTTAACCCTGAAGCTGATTTGAACAGGGATGATTAGATTTTTTCTATAGTGCTTGTATTTTGATTATATTCAGAATCTATTTTGACACGTTCCGGATTTCTGTTTCTGATTTGTTTCTGGTTAGGCCCAATCTTAGGATATTGATTATGATAATTCCAAACACATTCAAACTTTACTCATACTTTCTGTCATATAAAGAACTCTTTTACAATGACCTTAATAGGTAAAGAGTTTACTTTTGTTCAGGGCAGCGGTGTTTTAAATGTTTGTGTATCTTTTGTTTAGTCGGATAGATAACTTTGAAAAGGGTTTATAATTCTTCCATCATACCCCCCAGTTCAAAGTTGGGTAGCCTGCTCAGAGTATTATTTCCCGTTCTCTACAAAACATTAACTAAGGGGAACACGTGTCGGTCCTTAGATTAACAACACTGAGATTGTTTAATAGAGAATACAACAAAAAACAACCTTCGTTTTTCTTCCTTCCAACACATCTATCAATTCACAAGAAGTTTACCTCTGTAATATCACGGACACTCATAATTAAGATTTTTTGAAGCAGTACAAGGTTACCGGGTCTTGTGGACTGGAATGGGGGCACAGCTTGCTCGTGATGTTCCTTTCTCTGCGATCTGTTGGTCGACCCTTGAGCCAGTAAGTTGGAAATTTAGCTATATGTTGACATATGTGGGGTGCCTTTGACTTATTAAGCATTTGACGATAATTTCCCTCTTCATTCTTTGAGGTTCGAAGAAAGCTGCTGGGTTTGGTTGATGAAGCAAATGTTGGCAGTGTTCTTGGTGCAAACTTTACCGCTGGTTTTGTTGCCGGAAGTCTTGCTGCGGCTGCCACTTGTCCTTTAGATGTTGCCAAAACCCGAAGGCAGATAGAGGTGTTTTTTTTTTCATTATTTAAATCTATTTATAGCTATGTTAATATATCTAATACAAGTCAATATGATTGCTCTTTTTTCTACCCAATCTGTCGGCAGTTGCATCAATAAAAGTATTACTAGGATGATATGGTTTTTTTTGTCTTCATGCACTTAGCTTCTTTAAAAAGAGAAGAAACAAATGACACATTTAGAAAAAACCTGAACTCACGGTAGTAAAATTTCAGTTGAATATATTAAAAGGTCATTTTGTCTTCGATTAATATTTTAGTCTTATAGCATTATTATTATGCAGAAAGATACAGTGAAGGCATCGAGAATGACAACAAGGAATACACTAGTGGAGATTTGGAGGTACGCCTCCTCCTCAACCTTATTTTTTTGGCCATACAATTTAGAATTTTTTTTTAATTTAATTTTTTAAATAAGCTTTACAGTTGACTATTGTATACATATTGAATTATGAGTAAAATTGAACGATTCGTTATTGATACGGAAATTATGCTGATAGCTCAATGTTCGAATGTTAGTAAGTTCATCCGCTTGATTGAGTTCAAAGTTCGGTTCTTGGAAAGACCATACTTGAGTTTCGAAAACCAGAGTATGTGGTTGTTTCCAGTTTGTTTTAGTGGTTTATTTATCTAACAAGTACTTCCCTGAAATCACAAAATAACAAAATAAACCATGAGCTTGCCTAACACATCCAACTAATATCTAACAAATAAAGTTACTTGTACATAGGGGTGGGATCGGATCGGATCAATCCGATCCGATTTCTGTAAATCCGATAATTTATCGGATTATCGGATCTGATCCGATTAGCGTTGAAAACTCAAAACACCAGAATCCGAATCCGATCTGAATCCGACAGATCCGATCGGATCGGATCCGATAAATTAACAAAAAAAAACTTCCCCCGATAATCCATCCAATGCAGTGCAAGAGCAAGCCTTCGTTAGCAAAAGTTGATTGTGAGTTCTGGAAACTGAAATTCGACAAAAGTATGCAGTGATTGAACAAGAAATCTGACAGATTAAAAAAAAATACATGCATTCAGATTAAAAAAAAAAAAAAATTTATACCTCGACGGAGCAGCAGAGCGATGGAGTTAGGGTCGTCGGCGTTCAAAGTTCGTTCAGGGTCGGAGACTCGGAGGCCTACGTTGAGCTGAGTGTTCGTCGGCGTTGGGCGATGGAGTTAGGGTCGGAGACTCCGAATTGATCAGATGAAGATCGATCAAAGACATTCAGAGACTCGGGGTTCAGAATCGAGGTTATTAAAAATATCTCAATCCGATTGTCGGATTCAGATATTGTCGGATTTCAATCCGATAAGATCCGAATCCGACAACAATCCAAAAATCGGATTGATTTTTTCATAACCTTACCAATTACCTTATCCGATCCAATCCGATCCGATCCGATCGGATCGTCGGGTTGGGTCGGATTCGCCCACCCCCGCTTGTACATGACCAAAAAGGCGAAAACTAGTACTTCCCTGAAATAATATCTACAGAGCAATCATTTACCTTCAAATTCAACACAATAAATTTGGTTCGGTTTATTTAGTTCAGAGTTTCCGGATTCATAAATAACAATCAACTCGACTTGAAAACCAAAATCAAACGGTCAACCCAACCCCGACCAGTGACCTTGAAATAAATACGAAATTATCCTCATTGACCTCGGCTTAGAAGATGCGTGTGCATTGGTATGGGTTGTCCGTGCCGTGCCCAAACAAGGTCTATGATTTACAACTTAAATGGCATTGTAAATAATAAAAAAGTAAAAATTTGGGCAAATCATAGTTTTTTATTTGGTACGAGAGCTATAATTTAGGGTCTCAAAGAGAATGCAAAGAATAGGTTATAGTACAAAAACAGGTCAAAAAACGAGCAAAACAAGAATAGAGTTGCATGTCCAGCTAAACATCTTCGACTCGCGATCATGGACTCAGTCTCTTCCTATGGATTGCACAACAGAAGAGCCGATGATGGCTGTTTTCCAGCTTCTCAGGCATTATCCTTCCCTATCCTTCCCTTCCCTATCCTACGATTGACATAGTCTTCTTCTTCGCAATAAAGCTTCATCTATGTGTTCCCCATGGTGTCACCATCAGATGCTCGAATGAAATGCACGATGAAAAGCATCACCGTGTCTGATGACAGATTGTAAATGCAAATAATTTGGATTGCTTGAGTTATGTGAATATTCTTTTGTAATTGGCTCTGATTATTTCAATATAAATCAATGATAGAGATTAGTAGATGCGTCAGTTCAGACTGGTTTAGAGGAAAGATTATTTACTGGAAGAAGTCAAATATTCTATTTTTACACATTTTCTTCAACATTTTCCAATATTATTATCAAATATTCTTTTGTAATTGATAGATGTAAGCGTAGATTGGAGATGAAAAGGGGGGACAGAGTGATTGGAAAGGTGGGGCCGAGGAGCGTAAAAGGGGCATTGCATTCGGCCAACCACCACCGGACTGAGGAGTCCCCTTCAGCTAATGGGAAGCCTCTTTTTGTGTTTTGTTTTGCATGCAGACATCTCCAAACATCTGTATTCAGAGCTCTTTTTTGAGGTGCCTCTCTCTCTGCCTTAACTTCATTTGTTTTAGAGTCTGACTTAAGACAGGGAAGCTGATATCATAATAACTCTCTCTCTCTCTCTCAGATGAGAAGCACGAGAGAGAGAAAGAGAGAGGAGTGACTGTAGTTCGTAAAATGACCGTAAAAAGGTACATGGGTTTGAAAAAAGTTACTGGAAATATCGTTACGTAGATGGTGCTGCCTGTATAGCTATGAAGTTAACGAATAAGTGTTCTCTGTCCCAAACTTATTAACGTGTCTTGTCTCTTTTGAGGTACACAGAGTACATCTTGATTGCAACCCTAAATCCTTTGCAATCATTCTCCATTGATTAGACACTCCTGGAAGATCATTTACATTGGTTTCGAACGAGTTCTTCCCCTTTAGAACCGAACTAGATTGCAATTACGGGTTCGATTGAGCGATATTTGAGTACCCTTGGTTCGCCTTTTCTCAACGAAAAGAGGGTTGTTAATGGCGAATTAGATGATGAAGAAGAAGTGGAAGAAAGGGAATTGAATGGAGGATATGGGGGAGGGGGCGATGCATCAAATGTAGCCTCCAACGGTAAGAGAGACAGAGATGGGGACGTTACCTATGAAATCGGATATCCAAATCTAAATATGTCATCAAGTTTGTGGGGGCCCCCCTGCACACATATCACTTGATCTCGGCCGTTCATCATCAGCATCTGGCCCCTCTCTCCCACATGAGACCAAGGACAAACTGAGTTTCCGAGAGAGAGAGGGGCTCTTAGAAAGAGGGTTAGAGATAGAGATAGAGAGAGGTTAATGAGGCTCATACATTTCGTGGGTGCAAATTGAATGAGGTATTCAGATTGGGAAATGAATGAAGTTTCTGCAGAGGAGGACCCAAGTAATAAATACTGCACAAAAAACCATAAACCTTTTTATACGGTGAAATACTTTATGATATGATATTTGTATACTTATTTTCTTGCAAAAACTCTTGATTTGTCTTAAAGCAGTGCAGTTTTTCGAACCAGAACAGGCCGCCACTTACGGTGCTCTAAGTTGCTTAGACATATTCCGGAAAGATGGAGCCATAGAAGAGAAGGCGTTGGTTTGCCATGGATGACGATGCATGATGTGGATAGAAACAAAACCATTAATGATTTGCAGATTTTAAAATTTCTGAGATGGCTTCGTATAGTTGGACTGAAATGTGTCTCTCGAAGCAGCATTTTGTTCATGTGTGTCGAGAGAGAGAGAGAGAGAGAGAGAGAGAGGTTGTTGAAGGTGGTAAATGTGGAAGTTGATGGGTGATTGACAAAAAAGAGAGACTGCATCAGACATGTTTAGTCTATGTTTCCCAGAAAACAAAGCTTGAGTCTCTAAGTGTTTGAGAAAACTGTTTCTGAAAATTGTTCTCTGAAACAAGTTTTTGAACATGAAGACAGTTGCTTTTGAAATTAAAAAATTGTATAATGAGCCATTTTCATGGAAGCGAGTCATCATCACGAGCACGGAGATGCCGTGCTCATTCAAAGCCTCCATTCATAAAGTTTCTGTGCTCTCCCCTCCCAACTTTCTCATCACCTTCTCTCTCTCTCTTCATCTCTCTAGCCTATCATGATACCATGATAGCAGCAGGATCAACAAAATCCACACTCATTTAAGACTACGCAATCCTTCAAAAGAACTTCTCTTTGTAATTTACGTCTCTCTCAACTGTTGTCTTTGACTGAATTCTAATTTTGTCATTACTTCTGTCTATAATGCTTGCATCCAATCCACATCCATGCTCTCACATGTATCCCGATGTATATGTACATTGATGCAGACATTCTTAGACTCATATCTTCTATCCATGTATAAACATACATTCCATGTATATATGTTATATATTTGTGTATTATTGTGCATGTTATGTACCTAAAGAACGTGGGAATGTGAAGAGATAAATGTACATATATGTGTGTGTATTTTTGTCAGTGTGCTCATGCATGCATATGTTCAGTGAAAATCCCGTAAAGGATGATTTTTCTTTAAAATTCTAAGTAATGTCATACTATTGAATGATATTTCATACCCCTTTTTTTAGGCAATCTCTGAGGAATAATTATGCAGTGTGGAGTTGTTCTTCTGCCATCTTCTGCTTTTTCTTCTTCTACCGGCATATTCTCGTCTCTCCATTTTGTACACAGTCTGTAAATCAACTATTCTTTGATTGGCAATTAGCAACCCCTAAACACAGGCGTTAATGATGTTTAGTTTAGTAATCCTTGAATCTTTCATTCAAGTGGGTCATTGGGAATGACCGAGTTAGATTGAAAGTTCTTCTCGATTGTTATAATCTGTAAATTGTATGGAGGAAATTAGCTGCATAACCAGTCATTTTCATGATTATTTATGAGATGACAGATCCAAGAAACTTTGCTGAGTTTCTATATGGCAAGTGGACGAGAGCGACCTTAATACATTCGATTAATTAGAAACTCTCAGCAATCTTTAACATCAAATTTGATCAAAGTTTTGTCCTCCAATTCTCGTTCAATCTCTCTCTCTCTCTCTCCTACCTATGCATAAGTGTTTACCCTTTTACATCTACATCGATTGGTTTGTGTTTGAACTGGCACCGTTAAGAATAAAGGTCAGTGGAGAAAAATCAAAGAGTGATATAATAATACAAGGATTACAACACAGGTTTAGACATTGTTGATGTTGATAGTTTAGTCCTTGTCAACCTCACCCTCCCCTATTTACTCCTTTTGGCATCGTTGCCTTGATCTTGACAATCTCTCTCTGTCTCTCTCTCTTCTATTTTCCCTTCTGGGTCCTCTATTTTCTATTTCAAATTTCCGCCATCTTTTCTGTCTGCGCTTTTATAGTGAATATTTGTCCGTCTTTGAAGCGATCTCTCAAGAAATGGGTGATATTTTGTCGGATTGTTTTTACGACAACGCATTCGGCGACACTACTAACTTGGTGGGAGACGACATTTTGAGCATTTTGGAGAGCTTGGACGACGTCGAGGAGTTTCCTGCAACGAACCAAGGTTCCAACAATGGCGGAACTTCCGCTCAGAAACCTTGTCCCTCAAATGCTTTGCTGTATCTTTCAGAAACTGAGTTTGAAAACTCACCAAAGCCCAAGAGGTTGAAGACGACGAAGGAGGAAGCTAATCATCCGGATGGGCAGCAGAGAATTTCTCATATTACAGTGGAGAGAAATAGAAGAAAGCAGATGAACGACCATTTGTCTGTTTTGAGATCTCTAATGCCATGCTTTTACGTCAAAAGAGTACGAACTTCACACACCCTCTCTATCTCTCTTCTTCTTCTTCGCCATCTTCAAAACCTTCTAACAACAAAGGTTTTCCAGCATGACCCAGAACTTAATCCTGGTCATAATCCAAACCTAATATTAAGAAAATTCTCCTCTGATGAAAACATTTTAGGGTGCAATATGTAACTAACAATAAGACTATCCATCGTTCAGTGTTCTTAAGTGTCTCACTTTCTTCTTCTTCGTGTAAATGGCTGCAGGGAGATCAAGCGTCGATAATTGGCGGGGTGATTGACTATATCAACGAGTTGCAGCAAGTTCTCCAGGCATTAGAGGCAAAGAAGCAAAGAAAAGCTTACAGTGAAATTTTAAGCCCTAAACTGGTTTCACCTTCACCACTCAGCCCTAGAAAACCAGCATTAAGCCCCAGAATCACCATGCCGATCAGCCCGAGAACTCCTCAGCCGACCAGCCCCTACAAACCAAAGCTGCCAAAACCTTTTCTTTCTCCAACAATGGCGGCAGTTAACTCCGTAGAGCCTTCGCCTTCTTCGTCGTCTACGTCTACTTGTGGTGCAGAGAGTTTTAATGAGCTGGTTGCTAACTGCAAATCTGGTGCGGCTGAAGTTGAGGTTAAGTTTGCTGCTCCTAATGTTCTTTTGAAGACTGTTTCGCCTAAGATTCCTGGACAAGTCATGAAAATTATTTCTGCTCTGGAAAATCTCTCCCTTGAGATTCTTCATGTTAACGTCAACACTGTTGATGAAACCATGGTTAATTCCTTCACCATCAAGGTATCTCTCTCTCTCTCTCTCTCGACCAACAAACACACACACACACACTTCACAATGTTGAACCCATCTGATGAACTAACTCACATTTTTCCTGCAATTATTTCTAAATGAATGTTGGATTTGATGAACCAATATGATTACGGAATAATGGCTTTTTAGGCCCCATTTTCTGAGAAACAAACACGATTTTAATGAAAAACAATAATACTGACCGACTGATGATTGGTCCCTCGTATCTACAACTTCATAATTTCATGTATTTTAAAAAAACAGTGAACAGTGCAATAAGAATCTGCTTTCGCAAAGTGCATTAATTAGGAGGAAGCTAATAAGAAGGTGGGATTCCGTTTTTTGTGCAGATCGGAATTGAATGTCAACTCAGTGCGGAGGATCTTGCCCACAGAATTCAGCAAACCTTCTGCTAAATTACTGTTAATCAAAGTCTCAGCCCCATCAATATGAACACTCAACGCAGTTTCTCTCTCTAAGTCCAGTATGACGAGATGAGAGGATGGAGCTAATAAAAGTTCCACTGCAGCTTACTGAGGAGGGAGGCAGACGTGGGCCTGATTAGCATCATTTATAGATGACTGTCCTGTGAGTAAATTGTGCAACAGTTAGCGTTAGGCTGATCTGATTCGGTTCTGGTTTTTGTCTTAGTTCCTGCAACGCTTTGTAATCGCTGCTTCCATTTACAGTTTGAATCCAAAGATGGCATTTTTGTTTTCCTCCATTGGCGAGTGCATGAAGAAGTAGAGAGAGAAGCTTGGAATTCTTTGTTAAATTTGTAGGGACGAGAAATGAAGAGACAACGAGGGGACAGGGCTTTCTGCTTCTGCAACGTCAGGAAATGAAACAAAAGACAGTGCCTTTGTCTTAGGGTTACAGTAATTAATATATGGTACGGGCAGTCGAATTTTCCATAAAAAATTAATTATTATTTTATAATTAAAAAATTGGCAAGAAAAGGTTAGTAATGTCCTGATTCCTTCATATAAAAGATTATATTAAATTAGAGTAAATCAAAGGTTATCATTGAGCAACGTCTTGCTTAAACCGGTGGTGCACCGCCTCAACCAATAGCAGCCATTTATCCTTCCTTAATATCTTCTATTCCAATCGTTCTCCGCCACGTATTACTCTTTCCTTGCTTCAGCTCTTCCCACGTCCTCCGTGGAAATGTGCCCGCTGCGAGTCTTCCATTGTTGCCGTTGGATTACCAGTCATTATTTGTGGCTATGCTTAATTCTTCTAATTTCCGTACTCTACTATATTTGACGTGTAACCTTTCTGTTTCTCTGATCTGCGCTGCGATTTCTTAAACGGGCTTCCATTTTTTGCCTTTCCTTTTGGTATTTTCGTAATCTGAGGTTGGTTTTCTTCTCCACTTTCAGTCTTTGTATAAGAAACTTCATCTGGGTTTTTTTTTCTGTGTATTTATGGCAAGGATTAGTTGCATCAATCTTAGTTTGCCTACTAGTGTTTAACTATCGCTTTGAATGATTAAAAATTTTCTTGGTTTCTGGTTGCTACGAAGCTAGTCTCTATAGTAGCTGCAAAAGATTTCAAAGTTTAAAAACAACTACGAAAGATATTCGTTAGATTGTTTCTCTTCTGGGTTTTAGTGCAGGTGTGTTGAGTAAGGAATTGAGAATGATTATTGGTCGCACTCCTAAAATTGATTATGGTTAGTGAGTGTTGAGGGTTTACACTGTATTTAGTTAATTTTGACTCGTCAGCGCTGTAACCACGCTTATTGCAGCAAGATAGGGAAGGGAAGACTATTTTTAACGATCATCTAGCTTTTTTATGTAGCTCTGTTAGTTGAATGGTATTGAGATAATTAGGTATCTTGCTATAATCTTAGCTTTGAGAGCAGGATTATGCTCCTGACAGATATAGATTCATCAGAGGAAGGTCCACTTTCCGCCCAAGTTGTTGTTAGTTGAACTGTTCGATATAAAATGGATAAATGGCTATTCTGGTCTCTGATCTCGTCATTTCTGCT
This sequence comes from Begonia fuchsioides, assembly GCA_003255005.1. Classification (NCBI taxonomy): domain Eukaryota; kingdom Viridiplantae; phylum Streptophyta; class Magnoliopsida; order Cucurbitales; family Begoniaceae; genus Begonia; species Begonia fuchsioides. The sequence continues at coordinate 75,313 of QAOC01048064.1, read as the reverse complement.
GTGTTACCGAAATATGAACGTGCCCAAAGTTACATATAAGTTTGTTTCTTATGCACTCTTGAGTAAAATTAGAACCGTTGTTGAAATATCATGTTTACTCTTTCAGAATTTGTGCAAGAAAGAAGCTCTTACTGCAATTCAAGATTTTTTTCAAGCAAATTACTATGGAAGTTGTGTCTATTTCTAGCTCAGCAGCTCGGACGGCAATAGGAATTAGCACAAAGCTCTTGGCTCACCGAACGAACTTGAAAAAGCCGTTGACTATTGTGGCATTCAAAGCCAGTAAGACCAAGTTCGCAACACTTGTTAATCCTCCGGAGAAAATCTCTTTGCCTGTGGAGCCAAATTCACGCAGCCCGAAGAGAATGGGCAAGGCTAAGAAATCTTCTAAGAGGGTGAAAAGTGTTCTGACAGATGAATACCCTTCCTGCACACTGGATTTGGACTACAATGAAGCCGCTGCTAAACTCGAAAGCATATTCAAGCGTAGCCCCGCCGACGAACCATGTATATCAGATGAAGATGTGAGTGCACCGAGGAAGGGGAAGAAAAGAGGGGAGAGAATCGGTGAAGACGATGATAATCTGTCCGCAAAGAGTTTGAATGATAATGTGGTGAGAAGCCAAACTAAGAAAGCCAGGCGACTGAATCTTGACAATAGAATTGCTCTTAAAAGTAGAAAGGATGATTTGAAGGTTAATTCGATCCCGAAGAAAACAAACCGAGAGGACGAAAATAAGAAGATGGACAGGCTTGTTAGAGAATATTCAGTTTCGACTGATCTGGTTAGCTTGGACTGGAAGAAAATGAAGATTCCTCCGGTTCTTCCATCATCAGAACACGCTTGGTTGTTCAAGTTGATGCAGCCTATGAAGGTAGCTGTCTTCTTCCAAAAGATTTTTAGTTCCTGTTTTTCATGTTCCTGATGCAGATCATCTTGAAAACTGTTTCATTTTGTGACTAGTGTTTTTTTTCTGTCATTAGGCTTTGTTGCAAGTGAAAGAAGATTTGCATAACCAACTTGAAAGAGAAGCTACTGAAGGTGAATTAGCCATGGCGGTGGGGATGGATGTGATTCAAGTAAGGAGACAGCTGGAGGTTGGTCATGCAGCTAGAAATAAACTTATTAAGGTACTATAATTAAGATCATCATATAATAATGTTTAAGATTAGGCCAATCTTGCTCATCATCCTTTGGTGGACTAATGGATGTTTCACTTTCTAAACAGCACAATCTTCGACTTGTGTTGTTTGTAATCAACAAATACTTTGAGGATTTTGCAAGTGGTACTAAGTTTCAAGACCTGTGTCAAGCGGGAGTGAAGGGACTCATTACAGCCATTGATCGGTTTGAGTTCAAGAGAAAATTTCGGCTTTCGACTTATGCTCTTTTCTGGATCCGGCATGGTATTACGCGCTCCATGACTCTCTCAAGCTTCACTCGGGTCTCCTTTGGCCTAGATTCGGTTAGCAGTTTCTCTCTTTTCTGACTGCTACCTGAACCCTTTCCTACTTTATGTGAATGCAGAGACGATTACAGTAAAATAGTAGTCAACATTAGTTGGATCGCCTTACAAATTTGTTAATGGAAATACTTATGAAAATTTGATCGACGCATGTATGCAGGTCAGAGTAGAAATTCAAAAGGCGAAAATGGAATTGTTTTTCAGGCTTAAAAGATTACCAACAGAAGATGAGATAATAACAAAAGTTGGGATTTCATGTGAGAGATACCATGAAGTAATGAGAGCCTCAAGACCAGTCCTCTCTCTCCAATCAAAGCATGCCACAACCAAAGAAGAGTACATCAATGGCATATCTGACGTTGATGGTGCCGGAGGAGATGATCCAAGGCAAGCTGCTCTCCTCCGGCTTGCTCTGGACGATGTGGTAATGTTCTTGACAATGTTATTTCAACCAACATTCGAGTAGGTCGAGAAACTGTGCATATTATCTGTTTTCTTTGTCACAGCTTGATTCTTTGAAGCCCAAGGAAAGCTTGGTAATCAGGCAGAGATACGGGCTCGACGGAAAAGGCGATAGAACAATGGGAGAAATTGCCGGAAACTTGAACATTTCGAGAGAAATGGTTCGGAAGCATGAAGTCAAGGCTCTCATGAAGCTCAAGCATCCGGCTCGCGTAGACTACCTGCGCCGGTACATAGTCTGAGTCGAGGATCACCATGAGCTTTGTGAAATAGCATCCATACCCATTTGTAATCTTGGGAATGCCCAACCATTGTGTACATTGGCCACCTAACAACACCAAAGTAGAGGACAAAGCTCATACCTTGTCACCCAGATTTGAGGCAGAAATTTGAATTTCCGGTCGGCCAGAAAGAGTTAGATGAATATATACTCCAACTTTCCATTATTTCATGTAATGCAGTGAAAGGGTTAGATAATATTATTTTCAGTGAATGAATGCGACTTCATACCTCATATCTGTATTAAAGTTGATCATAATGGCTAAGCAAGCTCTAAACATGTTCCAAGAAACAAATACCAAAAGGGATTCAAGTTCTACAGTTCCCGTTCCCACATTCTTTTCTTCTCTTTGCGTACACCTCGTGGTGGCCCATTATCCAATACCTCTCAATTTCTTCTGCTGTCCGCCCCGGAATCCTACCGGATACTAGATCCCACCCGAATCAAGCATTCCGCCTTTTTCAGGACAATTTAAACCAAAGAGTGTTCATAAAACCAAAATATGGACCCAAAAGAACATTTTTATAGTTTATTTCATGGATTCTCGTAGCTCTAGAAACAAACACATCATACTCTGTTTCTGTCATAAACAAACACATCATAGAAAAGCAAAAACCCATTCAGAAAACTGAAATTAATAGTGTTGCGGGAAGCTGAATCATAAACAGCTGTAGAACCTCTGCTATGTCCAGAAACTTACCTATCTCCAACAAGTCTGTACATTCTATGGATGAGATCCACTTCTTGAGCACTCATAGATATGAAATCCCACTGAATACTACTAATCTCTGTACCAAAAAAGTAGCATTGAAAAGAATTAATTTTTCATAAATAAACTTATAATTCTCATTTCTTTCGAGATTGCATCCAGAGCATACTTTAAGCATAATTTGATTACACATTGTAAACAATAACACTGTTGAATGGTGCCGAAGCTGCAACTGTGATGCAGTCATAAGAACATGGCATTACCAAAGAGACCTCTGCTCAAGACATAACTTCCTTAATTTCATCAAGATCTTGTCATTAAAGCAAGTAATATTACATATTATCCAGCTATCAAAGATATTTCAGAATGATCTTGACTAGTTTATTGTCACAATTTTCAACCAATTTATCATGCATTTATGAGGTAGCAATTCAGTTCTTTGAAAAATTTCAAAAATTTCAAAATAAACTCGAATAAGTAATTATTGGCCTTTACTCCAAAGTAATGGACTTGTACTCCCAAGGTACAAGTGTAGGGTTCGAATCCCCTCCATGAAATTATTAGAGACCGAATCTTATTACTGAGTAGAATGAATCACTTTCTGTTACGATTCTTCTTGGTCTGAGAATTCTGACTAAGGAAGGGAGCTGACCAGGAGAAGGCCCGAGTGAAGTACCCTCGAGTGAGTGAAGAACTTTTAGTGACGACATCAGAAGACCATGAATGCTTGTGATGAAAATGAATTCATATTGTTACTTTTGTAAATTCTATCGATGAAAGTTTGAAAAGTAAATACACATTTAATTATGAATAATTTCAGTGAACACCCTGAATGTTTGCGATGTTTTCATTAGACGTCTCGAACTAATTTTTCTTACAACAAATACCTCAAACCTTTTAATTTTTTATACAATACCCTTATTGTTAAACTTTTCAAAGATAGTTCTATCGCTGCTCAGCTCTAATCTTTCCCAGTCGCTTTTGCGTTGCGTCTCTCTATAAATGTAACTTTAAATTTCAGGTTTTTAATTACAATTTTAAGTACTAACCTTATTTTTGTGTGTGCATATAAATTAGAGCAAAAATATTTTATTTCAAATAATGTAAAATGAAAAGAGCTACCGACTAATAAATTAGTGTTAAAATTCAAAATGTCTGAAGTATTAGTGATCAAAACAATGTATTCGAGATGTCTGATAAAAACACATTAAACGTTCAAGATGTTAAGTAAAATTAAACTTTTAAATTATAGTAACTTTGCTTGTGCCTAGATTTCTAATTTATTATTGAAAAACCAACAGCCAACTGTATTTTACGTTGTCATTAGTTGACTTTCAGTAAAAATGAAAAAGAGAAGTGAAAGTACCATTGTACCCTTGAATAACAGCAGCGAGAGTCGCCGTCAATGTTCAGATATTGACTTCCATCACTTCTTACAAGAAAGTAGAAACCACCGCGAAACTTCCCTTCTTCCATGACCGAGTCCACTTCTTCTCCCCCTCCGACTGCTCCCCTCTTCCTCTTTCGCTTCGGCCCAGCATCTTTCGTTCCTCCGTATGTCCACTGCTTTCTCCCTTTAATCACTTTCTATTTTCGATTGTTCATGGACTCTGTTCCTGAGTTTGTGAGGCTTCAATTTTGTCCATACGACTTAGGATGATTAGTCTTTTGTCTTTCGTTGTGAATGCATTTTCCTTTTGGAGGTATAATTGAGGCAGGACAAGTCCTCGTGGTCTTATCTATGTGGGGATTTGGGTGATAGTAATGTTGGTTACTTTTATGTTGTCTTTTTACTTTTATGCTGCATATTTTCTGTTTAAATGTCGAATCTAAGAATTTTAGTTTGAAAATTCTGCAGAATATCCGTAGACAGGTGGTGATTGTTGAGAAAATTGTGGTACATGAAGCAGCTTCTGAGTGTCGCTGTTGATTCATAGTTCATATTTGGAGTTTTCTTGTCAATTCATGGGTTATCCACCGGAGAAAACTGTGAGGTCAGTTTAGAAATTATATTTCGTTATTTCTTGAATTTGTGGTCATTGTTTATGGACTGAATGCCATTATAAAATTGGTGCCAAGCGTTTAAAAAATTCAATTTCTATCATTAATAATAAATGAGATATGAAGTAAATGTCTCTTTTTGGACCTTTTATAATTGCTCTGTTGAAGTTAGCAGGAGTGGAATTTTGGTCCTCTTACTGTAATTATGTGGTATCACACACCTATATTTTTTCGTTGATACTGTTGACACAGAATTACTATTATATGGATTGGCACACAAGTGACATTGTATCTTGGAACCGGGAAATAACGGGTGGTCAAAATCTTCATTCACGCTGACAGAACACCATAATGTTTTCTATCCAACTGCATTTTGCCCCCTTTTTTTGGTCTGCACTTACTTTTACATTATCCTTTTTATTTCAATACTAAGGAACTATACCTTCCTTCACTTCAATCTAAGTAGTAGATATCATAGTTAGTGCTCTTACCATACATGCTTTATGGTTCACTTACTACAGTTATTCATATTTCACACTCAGATCTTTGTGTCATTTCAGGTTTCATAATTGGAATTCTGAGAAAAAAAATGGTGAGTTATTTTTCACTGATGGTGGAACAAATTCAGAAAAGATCATAATAAGGGATAGACCAGTTTCAGAAAAGCTTCAAACAGTTTTTGAATCGGGGGCAGAAAAATTCAGAAGTACTAAAAAATCGCTGGGATCATCTTCATTCAATAAATTCGTTGCCAAAGGCTTAGGTTCTGGAGATAAATTTCTTGATCCACAGGGACCTTTCCTACAGAAGTGGAACAAGATATTTGTTCTGTCTTGTTTGATTGCAGTTTCGCTGGATCCTCTGTTCTTTTATGTTCCTGTAATCAATGACTCCGAGAAGTGTCTTTGGTTGGATCGTAGGATGGAAAAAATAGCCATTATCCTACGATCATTTACTGACATATTCTATGTAGTACATATTATTTTTCAATTTCATACTGGGTTTATTGCTCCCTCTTCCAGAGTGTTTGGTAGAGGTGTTTTGGTTGAAGATTCTTGGGAAATAGCAAAGAGGTACCTGTCGTCATACTTTCTAATCGATATTCTTGCAGTCCTCCCTCTACCTCAGGTCGGAATAGCTCTATTTAACTTTTTATTTCTGAAAATGATTGGAGCATTTATAAACATATTGATTGATCTATCTTAAATTCATTGTATGATTATGAGAAATTTGTTTATTTCCCTTAATTATACAAGACATTAAAGAGTTTGACATCATGCCCTTTATCAAGTGTATTCGCAATTTATGATTCAAGTTATTTGATAACCTTTAGATGAATTGTTGCAATATCATATGCTATTTATGTTTAGTGCTTCTTCTTTGTTTTCGCTCTTTTCTTGTTTTATATTTAATTCCTAATTTTTTTGTATGTTCAGGTGGTTATTTTAATAGTCATTCCGAAATTAGGAGGCTCAACATCGTTGAATACGAAGAATTTATTGAAATTTGTTGTCCTATTTCAATATATTCCAAGGCTTCTTAGGATTTATCCACTATACAAAGAAGTTACAAGGACCTCTGGCATTCTAACCGAGACTGCATGGGCTGGAGCTGCATTTAATCTTTTTCTTTACATGCTGGCAAGCCATGTAAGTTTGGATTTTTAGCTGAACTACTTTGTAGAATATAAAAGCTATTTAAATCCGGTACAACATAGACCTTTACATCTTATCAAATAGTCTTTAAAATTATAAATAGCATATCGCACTAGATAAATTTCATTTAGACAGCAAAATTATACTTCGACGGGTTGAAACATATGCGATTAACCCAGGGCATGTTATTAATAGAAGAGTGCAAATGAGATTTTTAATAGAAAATATAAAAAATGTACGTCACGCGCCTCAAGGCTGATGGGTCGGAAGCTAAGATGCTTTTTTTGGATTCATCTTGTTGGGTAGAATGAGCAGTGACTTCAAAGATTATAACCTTCTCAATCCTTTGAATTTAGTGCTGCAAATTTAAAGAGACTTTCTTATAAGCCTCAATTGCAATAAGTCATCAAACTCATTTAATGTGTTATAGGTGCTTGGAGCATTCTGGTACCTGGTTTCCATTGAACGAGAAACCACCTGCTGGCAACAAGCTTGCCAGAATCAGACTGACTGTGTTCTTGATTCATTGTATTGTGAAGGGAATAGTTCGGGAGGAAATGTATTTCTGAATATATCTTGCCCAATTCAGGACCCGGACAAGAAAAAATTTGATTTTGGAATATTCCTTGATGCTCTTCAATCAGGTGTTGTGGAGTCCCTGGATTTTCCACAGAAATTCTGTTACTGTTTCTGGTGGGGACTGAGAAATTTGAGGTGTGTAATGCTCATATCTTCCTTGTTATATTTTTAATATGAAGTATTTCTAAATGACTATTTTAGTCTGATTTCTAAGGTTTTCTTCACAGTTTACAGATAACATATTTTCAGATTAAGCTCACTATTATTCTTTCTTTTGCGTTGTTTTGTTAAGGAGTTTGCTTTTGGATTGTCTGCTGTTAGGGTGATTAATTGAATGACTCGGGGTTTAGTGTTTTATATTGAAATCCTTAAATTCTTATTTTCTTGATCATTTGCTAAGATCATTATGAATGTATATTCTGGTATGTAGCTTTAACTAGGGTCTTTTTCTAGAATAATTTAATATCAGCCATCTATAGTTTATACTATAGAGCATTGATACGCTGGCTATTGTATCTGAAAGAGGGTGATTTGATTTTTCTCACTTTTGTTGTTTTGCTCAGTGGTGCTCTAAATGGTTGATTAAATTTGTAAAACTTATGTACTAAAGCCAGGAATTAATTTTATCAGTTTTGGTAATCGGTTTATTTATAAATATTGTATTTATTTTATAATCTAATGGATGCAGTTCTCTTGGGCAAAATCTTGAGACAAGTACATATGTTTGGGAAATTGGCTTCGCAGTTTTCATTTCCATTGCAGGCTTGGTGTTATTTTCCTTTCTCATCGGCAATATGCAGGTTTGTATTGGCCATTTTTCTTTTATGTGCTTTTGATCTATATTACTTGCGCAAGTGAACCTTTTTTCGCTTGTCAGAGCCACTTAAATTAGATGATCATATTCTGGTTTTTGTTAACTGAGTAAATTTTTTAGAACTTTTTGAAATGTCAATAATCGTATGAACTAAGTAACCGATCTAAAAACTTCAATCATTACAGCATTAGATAGCTTGGATGGTCTCTTAGTGGTAGTGAAGGCCTCTTTTGAAAAACATTACATGTTTGAAAGTTGAAATAATCTTGTACAGACGTATCTGCAATCAACGACAACACGATTAGAAGAGATGAGGGTAAAAAGAAGAGATGCAGAGCAGTGGATGTCACACCGCTTGCTTCCTGAGAGCCTGAGGGAGCGGATTAGAAAGTATGAACAATACAAATGGCAGGAAACCAGAGGTGTCGATGAAGAGAACCTGGTTCGAAATCTCCCCAAGGATCTTCGAAGAGATATCAAGCGGCATCTCTGCTTGGATCTTCTTATGAGAGTGAGTTTCCACATTCTTCACAATTTATTTGGAGAGATCGCTTTGCTGTTTCAGTTCGTGATAGTACTTCCATATTCCCCAAAAAGATAATGTGGTTTTTCTGTTTTGAAGGTTCCAATGTTTGAAAAGATGGATGAACAATTGTTGGATGCAATGTGTGACCGTCTCAAACCGGTGCTCTACACAGCGGAGAGTTACATTGTTCGGGAAGGTGACCCAGTGGACGAGATGATTTTCATCATGCGGGGTAAGCTACTAACGATGACGACAAATGGTGGACGAACTGGCTTTTTCAATTCCGAGCACCTCAAAGCAGGGGACTTTTGTGGAGAAGAATTACTAACATGGGCCCTTGATCCTCACTCCTCTGTGAATCTCCCCATCTCGACTAGAACAGTTCGAGCTCTTGTAGAAGTCGAGGCCTTCGCCTTGAAAGCCGATGATTTGAAGTTTGTGGCCTCTCAGTTCCGGCGGCTTCACAGCAAACAGCTCCGCCATACTTTTAGGCTCTACTCGCAGCAGTGGAGGACATGGGCCGCGTGTTTCATCCAAGCAGCCTGGCGTCGCTATAGCAAAAAGAAGCTGGAAGAGACCCTCCGTGAAGAAGAGAATCGGTTGCAAAATGCACTGGCGAAAACCGGCGGAAGCTCTCCAAGCTTGGGTGCCACCATTTACGCATCTCGATTTGCAGCAAATGCTCTCCGTTTAATTGGACGGAGCAGTGCTCGTAAAGCAAGAATGGCTGAGAGGGTTCCCCCAATGCTCCTTCAGAAGCCTGCTGAGCCAGACTTCACAGCCGAGTAAGTTAAGTTTTTTGTGCTTTTCATGATAAGAAGCCGCATTATTTGTAAGATAAGAACACGATCGCGTGTAAAGTATCAAAGTCCTGTTTTTTGGTCATGATTCTATTTAAACAAACAGTTCCCAATTCTGATGATGTGCTGCAACCAATTTCGGAAACTATTCAATTTCCAAACACTAAGCTTTCCTTTTCTGCTCCTGGCTAAGCTTGGCTTTTTGTTCTTCTATATGTAACCACTCAGTTGTCTTCCTGACATAATCTTTATTAGCATTGAATTTTCCATGTAAAACAGTATACTCCTGACACCAAGAAATAATAATTTGAGGTTTGTACTGGAGTGTTACCAATTTATGGAAACTCCTATTCTTTTGCTCATACAAATTTATCGAAGCGCAGTTTAGAATCATACATTCTGCATTATCTTCAAAGATTTTATTTCTAAATCTGCTTCTGATAGTTAAAGAAGAAAATTTATACTAGATAGCATCAGAAATCGGAGCACCGACCATTTCGTTCCCAATCACCATAGCGGGTAGGTTCCGGGCCTCTGGGCCCACCGATTTCGGCAGTCTCTCTGTTGACGTGATCCTCTTGATCTTCACCACGATCCTCTCCTTCTATATCTCCGACGGTGTTTTCCGCTGATTTTTCTTCGCTTTCGGCGCGATTTTGTTCTTGTTCTAGAGATTTCTCGGAGGAGGCGGTCAGGAGTCTTCTAGCAGCGTCAGAGGCGACTCGAGTAAGTGAGGATAGAGCCAGCTTCGAAGCGGGAAAGGGAGGGACGAGACGCGTCGCCATTGTTGCGCTCACCTGCAATTTCGAGCTCGTTTAGGTAGGTCAGCTCGGCACGTAGGTCTTTAGAATCCGAGGGAGGCCCCTAATACGACGTCGTGGAGGAGAATAAACAAGGACGTGGCGCTTGAAGGGTCGACCAGGTTTAATTTCATTAAATATATATTTAAAATAGTAATAAAAGAAAGAAAGAGCAGGCCACGTAGCGCTGTTTCAATTGCGGCAAGAGAAATCGCAGAAGGTTGCGGAAGAAGAAGAAGACGATGGGAGGAGAAGGGCAGATTCTGAAGAGAATTCCTCGCATCAAGTTCCCTCAAAGGCACCCTAAATCCTCCGCTTCAGGTTTTTTTTTATTTTTCTCGATGGGTAACGCTATTTAGATTGGTCTTTTTTTTTTTTTTTGTTCTTTTGTCGTTGCGATTCTGATGTAATATAGCTTGTTCTGATTGGATTCTTGCGTCTGTCGATTAAACATGATTCTCTGCTATTTTGGTTGATTGTCTTTTTGATTTAGACGTCTTTCCTTTATTAATAGCGTGTTGATCACTACGCTTTTTACGTTTGGGCGGCAAAACATTATTTAGTGGACAAAACTAAAGGAGAAATTTCAAGAGCGATCATCCAAATTCATGGTGGTGCACAGATGAATTTGATTGATATATTTTTACATCCATAGATTTTTCTGAGATGAAAACTTTGAGCTGGATGCTGTAGAATAGTCTATGTCTTGAGAAGATCCCGGAAACTTATTCATTTCTTTTGGAAGAAACTTATTCATTTCTTTTGTGTTGGTGTAAAATTGTTGTCACAAAGTTTGTACCATTTGTTGGTTTGCAATCACAAGTGGGGCATTGTCAGGAATCTTTATATAAAAAGTACTCACAGGAAATGCCTCAATTTCTTTCTTAGTCCAGAGCCAACTCGACAACTCTGTGAATAAGGAGGCAAAATATGTAAGCGTTTCAAGCTCCAATCCAAGTCCGCTTCCCAGAAACACGGCTGCGGGAGGCAAAGCAACCCTCCAACCAAAACGAACGCCTCTCTCAGATGAAGAGATTGAAGCCATTCTGGTGAGTGAAATATTTGAGTGTGGGTTATAGAATAAAATGTAAAAAAATGCATATCCTCAGAATTTGTGGATAGTTGAGCCACTCAGACTTGGAGCAACATGTTTATTAGGATAATAGTCGAATAAACTATCACTAAAGCTCAAAACAAAAAAAAATCCTTGGGATGAATATCTTTTTTACAGTAATTTTTCATGATGATACAGTTAGGTGGATGCATCTGAAGCATTCAGGCAGGAAGGATGGAGTCAGTGTTCTTAATTCTTGGAATTATACAGTTGGGGTGCTCTGAATTGCAGGAGTGCCGAATTTCTCGCAGCTCTTTCATCCTTTTATATATTTCATGACTCGTGACATGTTGTGCATCTCTTATCCTAACAATTGCACCTTTACTCTTGGATTAAATGTTTATCAATGCTATTACACATTTCGGTTCGATTCACAGTCCAGTATGCATGCTTGTCTTAAAAGATAGTTTCTGGATAGGAAACTATAAAAGCAGCTTCCAACATGAGCACATATGCTTGTCTTAGAAGATATGTTAGATCTGGTAAAAAATAAGAAAGAACAAAGACAGTTTTTTATGCAACTAAGTTTCATATGCGAACACTGTACACCAGTCTTGTGCTTTGTTTTATTTGCCTCCACTTTTCCTATATTGGTCGCTATAAACTGTCTCTAGTTATTGCTTCTTACAGCTTCAGGCTCTTCGGTCTTCGCAAATCTTCCCCGAAGTCTCGGCTGGCTGTCCGCCAAAGCCTTCCTGCAAGCATACTGCATCCAACAAAGTTCTCAACTTTTTCCCGGCAAGAGATTGCGATCGTATAATATTACCTTGATTTTTCTTCCAAAGTTCCTCTTTGTTTTCTTGTTCCTGTACCGGGTGAGCTTTTCCTTGCGCTCCTCACTGCTGCAGATGGCTGCCGTTACTGGTTGCTCGAGCGGGGAGTGAATTCCAAGTGTCTGTCATAAAAACCGAGTGTCAACGAGGCCGCCCCATCCTGTGGAAATTGCAATAACCATCTAAAAATTTCTCAGTTCTTGCCCTTTTCCACACAACAACTAATGAAATTTTTACACGTTACTAACATCCATTCTGGTTGATTGTAACATCGGATTATGTAAGAAATAATGGAAGTCAAACCTCTATATCTCCTTCGCTGAATGCCCTCCTCATGCCATAAACGGTGCCAAAATCCATTCCATGAAAGTCAAGAAAACTAGGCTTCATTGAAGCAACTCCTTGGAACCAGTCCATTGAGTTTAAGTTCGCCGTGCTCACACGATTCGGACTACGTAGATTGGCAAGTACTTGATCTTCCGGAATTCGGTTTTCTGAGCTTGTAGTTTTGATTACCGTCTTTTCTATTAGATCTTTTTCGCAGTCATAGTAAACCTCGGTTAAGAGTTGGTCGCTATGAATTGATTCAAAGTCTCTAACTTTAAGCTCTTGCAAAGAGGAGAGTTCTTCGCCACATGACATAATTGGAATAGTAGGCATGAAAGGGTCGAGATCCACTACAGGTTCTTCCATGATGAGCTCTGGAGCACTGAATAGATTTCCTTCATCTCCCACCTCATATTCACCTATGGTGGACAGATGAACCGTGGCACTCTGCATTGTGAAAGAACGTACAATACTTCAATATGAAGGCCGGTCCTTAATTTCAGAAGGCAAAGTTCAAAATATAGCGACAGATTCATTCTTTCCTTCACAAATCAATCATCTAACTTCACACCCAGTAATGAATATCAAATGAAAATAACTGTTATCTTCTACAATATTACCCACCCTCATCAGATTTCACCACAGGGTAACTTTCCCAGCTAATTCTCTCTTTTTATTCTTGTTCAAATGAGGAATTAGTTTTTTCGAATGGACATAATCTGCTTTTTTAAACAAGAAAAGCTAAAGTTGACAGTGAAGCTCTGCGAAGAATTATTTTAAGCTCATAAGAAGAACATATATATATATATATATATATATATATTATCATCGCTGTAGACAAGGTCCTCCCGGACCCTGCTCAGAACGCTAGTAAATTCTAAAGAAGCAAAGTCCGAAAATATAAGAAGCATAGAGAGAGAGAGAGCAAGATTACCATTAAAGCATTATTGAAATTTGAGGGGTGGCGGCAGCCTTTTGATTGTTGAAGATCAGAAGAGAAACTCTGGGAAAAAGGAAACATAAGGCTTGTATCTGCATACATTTCAAACCTTCTCAGTAGATGAAAAATAATTTGCTCCTTATGAAAAAGAAAGTCACAGAGCAGCCAAAATGCAGAGAAAGAGTGGCAAGATGAATTTTTAAGAGAGAGAGAGAGAGAGGGAGGGAGAGAGAGAGAGAGAGAGAGAGGATGACGAAGGAAATAATTAAGTAAATGGATATTAGGAGTATGGACAAAAGAAGAAGAGGGGAGTGGGCATCGAGGGTCCCACCTCCAATGCGTTTTGGTGTCTTTACGCAGCGCAGCCAAGGGCGTAGTTAAGCCACTCCAGAGTCCAAGCTTTTCATTTGAACAAGTATTCTTCTGCATCTCTTTTCTGGCGAAGCATGTGCAAAATTGCAGCAATAATAAATGGCGGAAATGGGGTTCTTGTCCAGAGCCAAAGAAAGGATATTCCACGGCATATTTCTAGGAAACCGTGTTTCCAATGCAGATGCTTTGGTCTTTGCATCAAGAGATGCCTCTGGCAAAACAAGAATAAAGCTGCAGAGAGACTGTTTTCATCTCCAAAATATGCATCGAACAGGCCCTTCTCCGGGCTAACTGAATTTGGCCACTCTCTCCTACTCTGATTCTACGCTGACTTTCTGGGGAAATTACATTGCAGAGTCCAGAGGATCTGACCACCAAAAGGGAAGATGTCTGAATCAGATGGGGCCGGGGTAGGAGAAGACGAGGAACAGCTGGAATCTGTTTTTGCCTTATTCTGCCTTTTTGTCATTTCCTGATTGCTCTTTGATTTGTACAGTGGGCCCCTCTATATGTGACACAAAACATTAAAAAATCAAATAGAATTTAATTTTCTCTGGGTTGCAGGAAGAAACTAATAGAAAGAAAACTAAATAGAAATCCTCAACATTCAAGAAGACTAGAGAGTGAAAGCTGAAAACGAGTTTCGGGTTAACTTTTCAAGAAGGGAAGATGAAGAAGATGACCCAACATCACAAAAAAGATGACACATACTGCCCTATAATTGGGTTAGCGAGGTGGTGTCAAAACCATTCACTGTCTTTGCCAGAAGCAACTATCATATCGAGAGTCAAGGCAGAGCCAATTACCTTTTGGAGGAAAAGGGCAGGAGGGAAAGTGGTTGGAATGAGGACATTCTGAAATGAAGGATTGCTGGTCTCTTCTGTTCCCTGCTCTCTGGGTTCCAGTTGCAGCCAATCCAAGTGAAAATGATTGGCTTGATTAGATTCACCCTCCCAAACACTCAATAATGCTTCCATGCTATCCTCTCTCATCACTTTCGTATTCAGTTTTGAGATAGTCCAAGATCTCCATTGTGGATTTGAAGGACATAATATGTGTGAAGATTGTAGGAGAGACTAGAGCGAATAAACAGGCCTGAACCTTTGACTTCGTTATTTGTTTCCTTATGGTTCGCGACATAAGATTGATTGGCAGAAGAGACTCTTCATAGTCATTTTTAATAGCTTTCATAGATCCATGGCTTTTAGAAATGTCTCTCCTTCTGACACTCTCACTGCCCACGACTAGTAGTTATCTCCATCAAAGATAGGCGGTGCAATAGTAGAGAAATATGACTATCTTTCTATTGAGAGCTCCAATAGATTTCTTAATAGGTCTATCAAGAAAAATCGATTTAACACCAATTGTTGTTATTTTAATGAAAAAAACTCAAAATAATTGAATATTCGAATTTGAAAGGTAGGAAATAGAGTACACGGAAGAGGAACTGTGAGAGGTGGCTTCACACCCAATGCCATTAAAATTGGGGATGGGATGCACTAACTTGGAAGTCAGCTGTACTCTGTTATAATGAACTCTGCAAAAATCCACAACCAATATCCACATTTCCTTGCACGGCATCGGGTCAATAACAGAGATAGTCCTTCGTGAAAATTACAAAGAACATGCATACATCAGTCAATGAAGAAGAGGCAGAGAGGTGAGACAATTTCATCTTGGCTTGGACGTATGAAGTGTTTCTTCTGTAAAAAGACAATGGACCAAAAATGCAAATACATGATGCAGCTTCTTCGCTTATGTATGATGGTGACAGGCACCAAACTACGTTTTACAAAATGAAGTGACATAATAAAAGTCTGACCTCCAAAATCACACCAAAAACTGAAGCAGGCTAACCCCAATGGAGGGGGGTTTGCCGCCACTTTGGACTTGGCTATCTTGGATCAGATGTGAAATCCAACAGTGGACATAAAACTGTACTACGGTCCACCATTCCTTTTCACATTCCCATGCGCATGGCCTTCCTCCAAGTCTCACAACAAGATTGAAGATCTACTACTTATGGCGATCTTGTCTACCATGTATGTCCCCATCACTTCCATATCTTCGATGCAAAATGAAGTTCGAGATCTATTGCCGATGCAATATTCGGCAAAGACTGACTGTTGACACATGCAATCCCGACCCCTACTCAACACACCCAAATGCATGCATGATTGTAAAATTGAAACGATATACCAAGCGACAGTAGCCTTATGTAGAAATGGAGCGGCTAATTGCCAACTTGGCCCACTCGGCAGATTCTTTAATCAAATGGTCATCCGAAGACAAGCACTCATTCAAAAAGTCTTTACTTGAAACAGATTGCTGAATTAAAGAACCAGCGTTACTTCCAAGTGTATCGGCAAGATCTCCAAGAAGTCCGATGGCAGTTTTCATCACAACCTCATCCCTGCATACCATCAAAAGAAAAAAGTTAGCTACGTAACAGATATAATGCACCACCTGCGTCATCCAGATAATTTTAGCCGAGGCCTTACATGTCTTTTCCCATGTATATACTGTCCAAAAATTGGAGAATGTGAGGTGCATAAGGTACCAAGAGCTGGGTTTTAGGAGAGTTCTTAAATCCTTGAAATATCCCTGAGTATGCTTCCAAGATTCCATTTCTTAAAGAATTTGTGTACTCAGTCATTTCATCATCAGCTCCAACCGTGTGAGAAGACAACTCTGCAGCACTCTGTAGCATGGGCATTGCATACATTAAGTACTTTTCAAAGTTCTCGCCAATTGCAAGTGCTATATCACCAACACATGAGAAAATAGGAGGTTTCACAGAACGGTGCAGTTGATCGCTTGACAAATCTTTGAGAAGCAGAGTCATAATCCCATCACAATAAGGCAAAATCTTATCTTCTAAAGCTCTGCATATGTCTCCAACCACACCTACAGTCACAGCACACACTTGGTACTCCTCAAAATTCTGAAGACCCATCTCCAAATACTTATAGAATTCGGGCATATACTTGGCAAAATCTGTTCCTGTAGCGTAAGCAAGAGCTCCAATGGCCAGCATGGCTTCCTCGTGCACAGTAGCACTTCTACATGCAAAAACCCTCAGAAAAAGTCCCATTATTTGATCTGCATACTGAGTGAAGGAATATTTCGCCATATCTGATGAGCCTAGTTTCTGAATCAAAACTTGTAAGCACCCACAGAGAAGGCCTTGCAGTTCACCTTGTCTCTCTCTCTCATCAGAGGAGAGCTTTTGCCCCTCGAGGGTATTGTGCAGCTCCATCATAATGACAGGAACTAATTGTAATACCATGGAGGCTGTTTCATCAGTTGAACATCTCACCACTTCATTAAGTGCTTCATAAGCAGCAGTTCTCAATCGTGATTCCCCAGCATCTTCTCGGTGAGTAACAGTCAGAAGAGACTGTACAATCTCCTGAAAGTACGGAGTCAGAGGAGATGATGGACCAGTCTCTTCATAACCCTGCGCAAGAAAATAGAGAGCACCACAAGCTTTCTCAGCAACATTTGGAACATCTTTCATGCTTTGAAGCAAAACTGTAATGATCTGTTGGCAGTTTGCCTGATTAATTATAGGCGTATCCAAAGTAGAGCCATGAAGGAATTCAAAAATTCTTCCCAGAGTCCATGCAGTAGTGTCCTTAACGTGATTATTGGGGTCATTTGTCAATGCGCTGAGCATAAAGGTTAATGCAACGTTAACTATAGGGATCAATTTTTCAGGTGAAGGACCCTCCAAAATGGAACCAAAAGCATAAGTTGCTGCCTCTCTTTGCCTCCAATCTGACTTTGTTATGTTCTCTTCAATAAATGGCATGACAAGAGGCACTATATCATCTCCAACAGTTCGAGCAACCAAACCAAGGCATGTACCTCCAGCCATTGCTATGTTCCAAGCACCTTCATCCTGATCTTGGTCCTCCTCCTGCTTGAGGAGCGTCTCCAGCAACATAGGAACAAGGGCAGGGAGCGCCTGCTTGATAAAATAAAAGCAAGGAATATTTGAATCTCCACTAAAATCACCACCATATTCTTCCAAAATATCTATTTCCTCATCACATATAGAACTCCAAAATTCTGTAGCTTGAAGAGCAACAGGTTCTTCATCCTCCCGAACTGCCTTTGCAGTAATAACAAAAATGTCCTGCATGTAAGGAGCTAATTTATCATAGTAGGATGAAGAAATAGAAACCAAACACTCAAAAGCTGCCTGTCGAATTTTCACTTCTGGGGACTGAGTCGCCTCACAGACAACTCTCATGATATAATCACGTTCCATATCATTGCTAAAGTTTGCCTGAGCAAATCCCAAAGCATTGTAGAGTGCTCGAGTAGCAGCAAGCCTAACATCATCGTTCTTTTCAGATGCATTCATACCCTGAACTACTGCAGTCAATATCTTATTAACTTGGTCCTGATCAACAACATCAGGAGATACTTCCTCACATAAATAACCAAGAGTCTCTAATGTAGCTTGTTTGACATGAGGAGGCTGCTGATGAATGTTTGACAAAAGTGAACCAATGAGTTCAGGCCATTGGTTTTGGGGCAACTCAATCCCAGCTATTTTGGCAATGACTTGAGAGGCTGTTGATCTGGCATCATTCACAAAAGAAAACAACGTCTTCAGTAGACAAGCTTTTATCTGGGTCTTGATAGCACTGTCCAGAGACAGCCACCTTTGAACAAGTTCAAACTTTCTGTGTTGTTCTTTAGCATCCAAAGCATTCTTCAACACCAAACCTGCTAATTTACGGCTATCAACAGGCTTATCTTCATTTGCTAATTCGCCAGAAAGCGAAAGCAGAAAACTGGGAAGGTTTTGCTCCTGAAATTGTCTCAAAGTTTCTTCTGCTTGCTTCCGAGATAATGCATCAATCGACTGAGCATTCAACAATGTTTGTGTAACTTCCATTGCCATATTTTACCTAAAGGCGCCAAATATGAGATAAACTTCAGTTTCCACAACAGTCATAATTTGAAAAATCAAGAACATTTTCTCATCTACTTTGCTGAATTTATGGGGAAAAAAACTTGGCAAGAGACTAGACGGGTAACAAATATGTTACTACTCAAGTCATAACAACACTTTAGATCACAAATCAAATGTGAAATTTAACAAGCCAGAAGCAGGCCTTAAAAATTGTACGAAATCTATCCGATCCATCAGTAAACCAACAATAAAGAATCAAATGAATACCCCATTCCTACAGGAACTGAGGCCTCACCGCGGTTCTCAGGTAGAGCAAAATCAATGCAGATAAAAATTATCAGAATTCTAAGAACCCCAGATCGATGCAGACTTGACGAGAGTTGCTAAATAGTTGTAAGCAAGTAAAATAAAACAAAGCAGCTCAATCACCAACATCAATCAAAACAAGGAACTATAAAGCAACTAGCGGGGGTGATTATCCAGATCGATGAAATGGGATCAGAAGAAAGAAATTAAGAGGAATAAACCCCCTAATTAGGGAATCAGAAGGGGGCTTAGAAAGAACAGTAGCAAAATAAGAAGTACCTGAGAGCGAAGAAAGTGAAGGGAGAGAAGGAAGAGAGGGATCGGGGACGGCGCAGGGAAACCCTAGCAGAGGAAAGAGAGAGAGGAGGAGGGAGCCGGAGAATTAGCTAGTGGCAGGCTCTAGACTGAAAATGCCCAATAAAACTCATTGTTATTATTATGTGGTTTAGAAAAACCGTGACTGGATGTGACGCTTGCACAGCTGGCATCCTGCGTTGCATCTCCACCGTTGATTTCAAGGAATCGAGTTGTTTAGATCGGCGTGAGTCAAGGATGAGAGAGTCAGAGAAAGGGACAGCTGATCCTTAATTACATCAGACGGAACAAAGGGAAAAGGAGAGAGAATTCCATCTTTGAGTAAAGAGATGCGTCCAAAAATATGATTTAGATCCTCGAGGATAGTTCTTAGTACAGACGCTTTCTCTTTGCCTATCGAACCGAAGGCTACGATGACATTCTCATCAACGCTGGAGGCTGGAAACGAGCTTATTTCGCTAACAAATACAGACAGCAGGCAGCCAATACTATCGTTTCAGATCGATAATGGATCGGGATAATGACTCCCCCATTCATTAAAAGGGGGCAAAAAGAATGAGCACCATCTCTTAGTTTTAGACTGCACCTGCAATAAATAGGTCAGCACAGCTCTGTTAGAAATCCTATGGAGTGTTGTTAAAGCCGAACAGGAGAGACCTAACCTCGATGGCCTTGGTCATCCTACGCATGCAATACCACCTGGCTTCTTTTCTTCGGCTCAGCTTTCAGTTGCGCTGAGTCACAAGATTTCACCAGTTGGAGGTGCCCACACTTCAAAAAAATCTTCCCAAAACTGGTCAATTGTGGGATTGTTAGCACTCCAAATGGCCTGCTCTGGCAAAACAGGCTCCTTAAAAGGGAAGGCAGTCTGGCTGGAATTTCAAATGGGTGCTGGTAATCCATAACTGTCAAATGATCTTATGCGACCGTCCCAACCAGCAGTCACAATAACAAGACCCCAAGCATGGGAACTAGACGTGTTCTGGCAAGACTCTTCGAGAAACTTGTATCGAGATTTATCCATACTGGACGTCTTGTCTGAAGTAGGAAGCTTCTCTTCAGGCCAAGTAGCAGATCCTTTAGGCAAAGACTCCAGAGAGAATTCTTGGTTCAGTGAGAAACACTGGGATGAAGAGAAAGGGAGAAGCTCCGGAAAATTCTTGTCCAGGGCGTGAAATTGCCTTCCACTGCTTGAATTATGGTATCTAATACCGCTCCAAGGTATGGCAATGGAAGCATTGGTGGAGAAGTGCTCATAACTTTTTCTAGTTTGAGATAAATCACTGCCCTTTTGGGCACCAGAGTTCCATACATATACATTGGAATCCCCACAAGCTGAGATAATATATTTACCATCCACCGTAAAAGATGCAGAGCTATGGTTTCCAGCAATTCGAACTCCTGATTGGTGGAGCAACAGAAAAGTATTTACAAGCCAGCAGCATTGAAATTGATGACGAGACAGAGCATCATTCTAACGTAATGATAGTTCATACATCACCAGCCAGAAAATTACATGAATTAGAAGAAACATTTGAGAAGAATTCAGACAGATACCTTTGTATTTACCAACCACCTTAGGACCGTGAAGAATTCTGATTTTCGAATCAGCTGAGCTCACCATTAACATGCTTGAATCCTGAGGAAGAAACTGAAAGAAAGTTTCGAGAATCAGCAGGAGATATCAAATCTTTGGCTAGAATTTCGAGCCTCAAGGAAATATAAAAGCGAAAAAAGACGTCAAAACTGTAAGCACCAACTAGAAAGAGATGAACTGTCAGCCACCTGAAAGCTTGTTATCTTCTTACACCCTGTCTTCTTCTTGCTGTGTAAGCATATCTGATCTTCCAATTGCAGATGATTTTCTGTCACAAATTTTAGTTGAAAAGGTTAGGTGATAGTCGAATGGCTCATTTAAGGTCTGCTGTCATAAAAAAACACCCAAAAATCAAAACTTTGTTTTGTCTCAGAGAAGATCCATAACCACTGTATCCAGTTGATTACCACCTATGGCTACAAACAGATTATTATCATATATCTACTATACCCATAATCATCTAACAACTTCATTTCTCTAACATTTACATGAGCAGAACACATGTACTGCAATGAAAAGGCCACTTTTCTACTTGTACTCATCTCTGTGCAAGAAAAAGTGACTTTCGTTTTATACAAAGATTACTTAATTCACTCGACTATTATAGGCCCTGGAAATGAAAAAAAAACAAAGATCATAAGCTGAGATGGTCTGCAACGACCAAATCATAAAAAGTACCAAAGTTTTCAAGCATCCAGTTCTTGACACATTTTAACATACAAAAATGTAAATCAACATCAACAGATTACATCATAAGTACATTAATTGCAGAGAAAATAAGGGTAAAGATTCAATGGGATTTGACGGATGAGAAGATTGCGAGGTACTTGACTAAACATACCTGATATATTATAAAAACGGCAGCTTCCATTAAGTGATCCAACAACACTTCCCTGAATGAGAAACAAAGAAAGTTGTCATATAATTACTGAACAAGCTGACTTCCTCCATCGTTAAAGATGATTTGAAAAAAATGAGGTGAAAAATATCTCAAACCTGTCCATCAGGGCGAAAACACACTGCAGTGACTATTTCCCTAATGTCAGTCCAATCAACAACTTGAGAACAAGAAATTCCCCATATCCGAACTTTTCCATCTATTGATCCACTGATGAAGAAATTTTCATCCACCGGATTAAAGTGCACGCATGTCACTGTGGAAAATGTAGCATGATTAAAAGAAAAATCCATCATTTTTAACATACAAGACAAAATCCATCATTTTTAACATACAAGACGGAAATTAAAATAAATACATGGTTTGTAATCGACTATTAATCATATTTGAACTGGTTTGGAGACAGTAAGAAAGCAAATGGAGCATACCGTAATTGCTATGCGAAAACACTTTGAGGCAATCTTCCCTTCCGACTTGCCAAAGGCGAACTGTTTTGTCAACTGATGATGAAAGGAGATACTGCATCAAATAAGTTCACAATCAACAACATATACTGACTTCAACATTGTTTACGAGAAAAAAAAAATCACTTGTATGCCATAGGGAAATAGTAATACTGACATTGTTCTGTGACCACGAGAGATCCAAGATTTCACAGCTGTGACCATGGAATTCGTGTAATGGTTTCTCCAATATTCTAAAGATTTTGGGTGGGAAGATGACACAAGCTGATTCTGATGTTTTCTTCAAGCTTGTTGAATTACAATGTTTTTCTTTATCCACAAGCAGAGGTTTCAATTCAGAGAGTTGATTCACAGAAAAGTAAATGCAAGATTGATCTAATTCCGGAATATCACTTTCATAGGACCTGTCGTCCTCAATCACTTTCCAAATTTTCACAATCCCGTCTTCTCCCCCACTGGCCAGGTATTGCCCATCCAGACTGAATTTCATGGTCAATATTGCACCTTCATGAGCCTGAATATCATGACCCAAATAGACGGCAGAAAGTTCCTTCAGCTGCTTCCTGCATTGCCGAACCTTAACTCTCTGAATTCTAAGCTGCCTAAGTGCATCCTCATCGCCATCATCATCATCCAACATGAATTCAAGTCCTTTGCCATGGTTATCAAAAATACATGTCATAGAGCGTAATCTCCTCAGCCAACTCTTATCCACTTTTCTGACCATATGCCTGAAGCGTCTTGGGTTCTCAGTTTCCTCTTCCTTCTGCTTATGGGATGATTGAGATGAGCTGCTTGAATACTCTTCTGCCATTCCCAACTGGACTGAGCTGCCATCTTCATTCACCATGACAACCCCTCTGCCCACTCCACCCTTCTCCGGATTACAAACTTGTGTTTTTTCACTACTCAAACAATTCAAGTCTGACTCCAATTTCTCTGAAGTGTAACAAGACATTGATGAGCGGCTCGGATAAAACCCATCTTCGAATGCTGTTCCAACCATAGACCCTTCATTTTCCCTGATTGCACTTGCTTCTCCATCACTTAAATCTCTCCAACCAACTACAGAATTATCGAGGTAAGTCCCATCTAAACTCAGTCCCATCATTCTCAAAAACTTTGTCCTGCGCTCTTTAACACTGAGAGGGCTTCGATTCCATAAATCATACGTAAAACTACCCTTATCGGCAGTGCTAAAATCAAAATTAGAAATTTGAACCTCAAAACTATCCCTGTGTGCTCCAGAAGGCGACAAAATATCCTCATGGGCATCAAAAAATTGAGATTCTTCGTCGTCACTGAAGCTATCCATGACGTAACTGAGTTCAACCCATGAAACTCACTTCAAAGAAGCACCATTGTACTAAGCATGAGATTTAAATCCTTGCACACTATATACTCGAAAAACAAATAAAAAGGAAAAAGAAGGCCAAGATCAGCAATAGAAAAGATTTTCAAAACCAATCAACAGAGAGAACGAGGATATAATAACAAATTAAAAGAATCCAACATCGATCTCAATTCACAGCCAGTGGAAATCTCAATTTTTTATGGTAGACAAGAAGCAACGCAAAAGAAAATTAGAAAATTGTAATTTAAAAATTTATCATTCGGTCCAGATTAAGAGATTTAACACCTTTAATCTTAGAACGTTCAGTCCAGCACCCATTGAATGGAATTCGAAGATGGTAGAATATTGGCAATGAAAGAGAAGAAAACAAAATCACACTTGATATGTACGAAAGAGGCTTACATGGGTTCGTATGTTAAGAGACTTTCAAGAAGCTCAGGTAGATGGGAGAGATAGAAGCCTTCATGAAAATTCAGAGCTCCCTTGGGACCTTCCCGCTCGCTTCTCTTGGTTTCGCTCTCTGGGAAGCATACAAGAAGCCAAGGCAGGCATAATAGAAATAAACAATTAAATACGGCGTGAAACTAATAAAAAACCCTCGAAATCCGCAAATGCATGAAACCTTATTTACAATTTCACTGCGTTTTTATCTCTTCCTTCAAACGACACACATAAGTTTCCATAAAAATTACAATCTGTTAAACGAATGAGATGTGTAATGTATGCGCGGGCGGTGTCTATCAAAACATGGACGCGATAATTTTGACGTTCTTACAAAAATTCCTCCTGAATTGAATGCAAATCCAAACATGCTTCACACGAAATCTCTTTCTGGATTTGCGTCCAAAGATGTAATTGCATAGGGAATATGCATAAAGTGAGATTAGGTTCGTCAAGTTTCCTAATTCAAAGTAGTCAAAACCCAAGAATAAAAGAAACACGAAGTTTCTACGAGACCGTAAGGTGAGTGGATGCTGCAGATACAGAGGCCGTCCGATGGGATGAGTCAACGGTCAAAAAAGAAGCATGGTGGAGTTGGTCAACACTAGACCAAGAACCAACGTAAGCGTCGACATCGGAAAGAGCGGACTTGGTCGTCGGCGGACGATGCCTGTGAGTCGTGATCCCAGGATTACGTCCAAATCCACGTGCATTCAGCAGTAGAATACGACGTGGAATTATTACGAGATGATATTGTTTCAATAATTGATTCCTTCCAAATCATGTTCTGCTGTTCTCCTCTCTTGAGCAACCAAAAGACCCTTGAACGCACTTGTAATAATGATAAAATCATGTGGTTTTCAATGCTTCGGAGGGACCAAATCATTCGTGGACACGCCATGCTCGCTCAAGATCTTGCCTTTCATTTTCTATCCCAGCTCTCCGTTCCACTCTATCGAGCTTCTAACTTGTGTCAAAAACTGTGGAGAGAGTCCCAATCTTGATTGATTGATTGATTGACGAGATTTATGCGTCTTGTCTTTCGTAAGATGATTGGGGCGGAGGGAGTGGGTATTAATGATCAGGGTCAGGAGCCCTTACCCAGTCACAGAGAACTGTAATGGAGTGTGTTTTGTGGGTGAAAAGGAAGAGGTGGGAGAGTGGACAGCTTTCCACCAAACAAGCTGGTGGGTCTCTCCATTTCTCTGCACACACGCCCGGTGTTTGATTCATAAACATGCACGCATCAACCTCAGAGCCCCATGTTGATTCATAAAAAGCGACGGTTTGTTAAGAAACGGAAAGCCAAAGAGTCGAACAATTTGGGGGCAGAGGGGCGAAGGGGAAGAGGGGGCTCCCGGGCTGCTGCTAGCCTGCGCGCCCGGGCTGATCGGGATCTTAAGTACACAATTGTCACAGCCCGGGACCACCAGTCTGATTTCTGGGCGGCGATTCAAGATCAACCGAAACAAGGAGGGAGTGGGGACATAGGGTGTGCCTTGTGGGGGTGCTTCTGATCCATATCAGAACTCAGAAGACAGAAGCTCCTCCCTCTTTTCCTAAGGCTCTCCCCTTTGGAGAGTCAGAGTGCCACTGCCATAGCTGATAGCCCTATGATTCTGGGCCACCCTACACGCTACTCATCTGCAGCCGATTCATGCCTTTCTTTCCAAGGTAAATCAATGTCTCTTTTCTCTTAAATAATTGCCTACAAACCCATTATCTCCTTCTATTTCACCAAACTATTCAAAAAAGAAGAGATTTTCTCGGATTACAGTTCTCGAGCAGAGGTGGTGCAATCACTCCACCCGGCCCCTCCACGTCCGACTGTCCAAGCCTGGACCTGACCATTCTGAAATATCAAAGATTAGTGGTCCAAAAGCAAAAAAGGCCTTACCCTTTTGCTCATACCCTTTGTAGTCATAATACAATCTCTCTGCCTTTGCTATGTCTCTATTCGTAATCAGCAAAACCCTGCACTCACACACTTGAGATTTTGCTCCTTTTTACCGTTCCTGCACCAACAAGAAACAATGCCTTTCATCATTACCAAGTCACTCATTGGCAGAATAGATCGTGCATCATATGGTAAAAATCAACCAGAGATTTATTTAATTCAGGTGCCAACTATAAGGACTTCACGTTTCGAAGAGTTTTGATGGATATGACAGAAAACTTGGAGGTGGCATTTCACTTCGATGTGAGAAAAGAAGTTTGAATCTTGTGATTTGCACCATGTCACAAGAGAGAGTAATCCGTCATGTAGTGGCACATTCACATTGTAAAGGACGATTATTTTATGGCCCTTTCTTCTACTAATCTTCCAAGCAGCCTTAAATTTCCTTCCAGACATTTGTGAATAGAAAAACAGAGATGGCCTAATGAAGAAAGAAAATGGTAAGAGCTTACGGTGTATGCTAATGCCACTAATGAATCGAGCAGTGTTACTGTGCTTATCAGGACAAATTACTAGACTCTCTGTAGGCCAAATCAGGATTTGCTATGACAATCGATAGACGCTAAGTGTTTAGATCGTCAAAATGTAACGGAATTATTTGGATATGTTCGAAGTCTGAATAACCGAAATGAATAAAATTGAACATAATTGAAAAGAAACAAAAGAAATTAACGTTCATCTAGTCAGAGTGATAAGCCCACGAGAGATTAAATATAATAAATGAAATATTACAAAAAATTCAACCATTGTCATCCCCCACTTTTTCCATTTTTTTGTAGGATACATCTGAATGATATTCTGTATGTAAAACTATAAATGTACAAATAATTACTAAAATACCTTTGATTACTTCAAGCTTTCCCCCCTATTTTGGGTCTTATGAACACCGAATCTACGCACAAACCGCCTTTCGTATGCGTGCAATCGATTTGAATCATCGAAAACTTGATCTTCATTAGCGGGCATGGATTATCGACAGTAAAATCACCAACGGGGTAATCGACCCAGTTGCCAAATTGATCCAAATAACATTCTGATATGGCATTTTGGCCATTGGAGGCTGAGAGCTGGAATCTAACCGGTTTCATATCCCATCCGTGGACCTGATCAAGCTCTGCGATTCTTCTGCCAAACCTTCTTGACGTTTTTCCGAGCTGGAGCCGGAAATACACGCTGTAGCTTCCGGGTGGAAACTCGAACTCTAATTCTCCTAAGATTTCAACCCACCAGATTTGTTTGAGATATGCCACCGAATGGAACCTGGACAGACAATTGACGACAGGGACAGTATTAGAAAAAAAAACACAATCACGGTAGACGCTATCGATGATGTTTCTGAATAAATTTATGTCGGCTAATATTCAAATATGCTCTGCATCATGTATCAGAAATCAAAGACCACTACTAAAAAATTACCAAAAACAGAACAAGATTTAATATGAAAAAATACAGGGTAAGATAAAATTCTGTTTCGAATCAAAGCACAGCTGAATTCTGCGATTCAACCAAAACCATATAAATAAATAAAACGTCACGTGGGTCGCAACAGGCCATTAAGCTCCCCACATAAATAAATTAGATATTATTGGAAGCAAACAAGAACGGTAGGTTGGACCATGAAAAGAGAGTGATATTAGAAGAACCACCAACGGTAGAAAATGAATAATGAATTGTAGTTTTTCAACTCCACAAAAAGTATCCATAAATCAACAAAATTGTAGATAAGAGAGAAGAATTAAATCAAAGTAATTCACTCCTAAATATTATAGAATAAAGATCTTCACCCACGTTGAAAAAGTCATTGCCTGTCATTGTTCATGGTTGCACATCTTTTCCACCACTAAAAAAGTTTCTAGATTCTCTCCATTATATATACATACATAATTCAACCCATCAACAACCCAATGTGAATCGAGAACGTGTAATCCAGGCACTAACTGAGGATAAAGGCGAAGAATATATTAACAGTTGTCTTAGTTTGGCTTCAAGCAAGAATGAAAGTAATCGAATAAAATACTCTTGGATGAAAATTTGGCTAATTGGATGATTTAAAGCCAGACTTGTTCTTTGAGGATTTGAACAATAAAAGTCAAGAAGCTATGGTTTTTGTCTGAGAAAAAAACATAGATATTCAACAAACTAACATCCAATGATTCAAGGTAAGTATAACATCAATCCAATAATTTTTTACGGAGTTGTATGGATCAGTTGCGATGATTTCATAGTTAAGAAAAGAAACTAAATGGGTATGTTTTAGAATTAAGATTTACCTGGATTCTTCGGATGGAATATGGTTCCAATATCTTCTGTCATCAATTCCAGTAATCTTCAAAGCTTTGGATGACATCGCCAAGAAGATTTTACCAGAGCCCTTGTCTAACCAGAATTCCTATACAAAAATAACGAAGCAAATAAGTCAATTGAGGGCCCAAAACTCCAGAGTGAGGAATAGATTGAATTTTTGGATGCAGAGGAATAGATTGAATTTTGAGGGGAACAAAGGAGGAACCTACTTTACTGCCATTGTCGAATCGATTAGGTCGACATAATCGGGCATAAACATCTTTCTTGCACATGTAATCAGCTTCTCCATCGCCAAACTTATTCACAAGAAACTTATAATTTGAAGGCAGCTTCAATTCCCAAACAAAATCTGCAAAAGAGGCATCGCGGGAAGCGCGGTTCAATCGGGCCAGTTTACAGACGTCGGGCGCGTCTAAGTACATGAAAATCTCCGAAATACAGCTCTCTGGCAAGTCCCCGAAATGGGATTTCAACGAAGAAGAAGAAGCTCCATGTCCAATAAGGTCTTTGGCAAAAACAGCTCCCATAAGTTCAGAGAAAGCAGAAAAGGAAACTGAAAAAGCAATCTAGAGGTAGAGAAGGAGGTGGAAGAGGAGAAGAAAAAAAAGGTCTGCGAGAGAAGAACGAAGAAGCATGAGGGAGATGGAAATGGGTGCAGGCATGGAGTCGCCGATGAAGAAAAGGGTGGAAAGTGGAAGTATATAAATCCATTCCAAGGCCATTAAAGAACAAGAAAAGTTCTCCATTGACGTGTTCCTGACTCTGCATTTTCTTTTTCAGTTCATTTTATTTTCCAATATTCTTTTATAAATTAATAATATATAATGAAATAGCCGATAATAATATATTTACCCTCTAAAGCTAGCTTCTAATCTTGTTTCTCATGTGACGCTTCGCACAAATATATTTTTTATTTTAATTATTGAAAAAGTTGATAAATGAAAGGTCTAAATTCTACGTAATGAGATTGTAGTATTGATATAATAAAGTTAAAGAACACAACATTATTAATAAATAAATGTAAATTCTTTGTCCAAAAATAAGAAAACCTAGCCAATGATTTTGGCCGATTCAAATCGGTATTCACGGTTCGGTGAACGAGTTTTAAGGAGAAAAATTAGCTCAATTTAAAATTCACCCAAAACCATTACTATCAGTTATGAATCTAACAAAATAGCTGGTTAAAGATTAGCTCAATTCAAAATTCGCCTAAAATTTAGTAGATGATGGTTTGTGACCTTTCTTCGTTCTAGTGACATCAAGCACGGACAAAAGGTTATGAGAGATAGCAAAAAGATGCATCTATTTCTAGGCAGTGTGGATGATGCCATTGCCATCTATGAGGACTTTATTTAGAGGTGGGTTTTTTTTTTTAAAGGACTTAGTTAAAGGGCACAAAGGAAAGCATGCTGTTTTTAAGCTTAATATCTAAAAATTCGATCTAATTATCATAAAAGCACTTGAAGTTATGTTATGTATTTATTTTTATTAAAAATGTTTAAAATCTTTCAAGTTTTTGTGGTCAATGATAGTATTGGCAATCGAATTAGATCGACCACCCAATCTGACCTGACTGGCTATTAAAGTCGGATATGATCAATTTTAATTAAAAAAAATTAATGTAAATCCACACTAAAAAGAACTCCAAATTTGAGTTGGATTCGATTTGGATCAATTATATAATCAGTTTGAATTCAGATTCAATTGTATAAGAACCGATTTATCGAATTTATGAATAAACAATTAAATTTAGTGAGTTTGGGTCAATAAGCCATGTGTTCAAATTTTGTAAAACGGAATGTTCACCCAAACTGAAACATCTTAAGACTTTGGATTGGAGTTACATCAAATTGATTGTGCTGTTGGTTTTAATTTAAATTTATTTAATAAATTTTGACTTATCGAATTAGATTAATTTTTTCTAAATAATGCAGTTGACCCGCGTACCCCACCCCACTCAATGGTACACCACAAGGCTTGGTTTGCATAATTAATACACCAAGTGGCCTTCATTAGTAAAGTGGTTAATGTCTAATGCTAATTTAATGAAATAACTTTTTTTTTAAATAACGATTGCCGGTTGGCATATTCCCAACATAAAAATAAATAGACTTATCCACATGCTTCTCATTCATTGCCGTCGAGGAACACACTTAACTACACTGATATTCCACTTTCAACACGCCTAAGATTTCAATAAAATAAACATATTCTTGGATCTCGGAATTTTGGATCTGTGCAACTTTTAAATTGTGATAGTCCATAAATTAAGATCTAATAGTTTGTTTTTGGCACAAATTATAATTTAGATCTGTATTGATTATAGTGTCAGACTGTCTACTATTAGTAATTTGAATAATAATATTTTAATTAAAATTATTAAAATAATGTCTTTTAAATCAAATTTTCTATTATCTTTTATTTATAATCTTAAAAAATAAGTGAAAACTATAATTTTCTACAACATTTAATAAAAAAAATTTGAAAAAATAAATAAAAACAATTTTTATTAAATATTTTATTTTTATGTTTTAATTTCATATTAGTTATTAATTTGAACAAAAAAATTAAAACCTGACTCAAACTCATTTACTAATAATCAAGTATTGGAGTTGGGTTAGAACTCGGGGGTGGGTTTATGTTGTTCATCCCTATGTACAGTACAATTTTATACAAATTCAATCCGGTAATTTGATTTAATTTGGCAATGCTTTTACAATTTTTAACTTGATTTCAAACTCTGATAAATTCTTAATTGAGTCAAAACTATTGAAAATGAGCTGAATAGAGTACGATATTATTGCATTGGATGCATCATTAAAAGGGGGTTTGGTCCAATCCAAAAACTTTGAGGCGTCGACGTGGCAGTGAGTCAGCAGATAAGCAGACCACGTGTCGCACCATTGGCCACATCTTAAATACGTCTCATTTCCAACTACTCTTTCGGCTTACTACCGTACAAAGACGAACTCATCATTATGTGTATATGCACAAGACTAATTAAAGTTTGCTTTCAATTTGATTGGCACTTCATATTACTAATAAGATAATGTAAGTCATTTTAATAAACTACAACAATCAAATGAGATCGGTCTAAATCTTCATCCGCTATTCAATCATCATTCAAACCTTTAACTCATATTCTACCGTTATCAAGGCATCCAATTGCATTCGATCATCTACTAGTTCTCATCCATCCTTTTCATATCCTAATTCAATTAGTTGTGGGCTTCTAACATTCAACCTTACATCCGAGATTTGAAGTTACTTTACCATTATCCGGTCCACAAGGTGTCGATCGCTAGAATAAAGTTTCGATGATACATACTATTTGCTCAAGGCACTTAAGAATAGAAATTTAAAGGCTCATGCAAAATATCAACCTTGAGAATTCTACAATGAAGTGATGCTGCATCTAGCAAAATTTGAACTAATTTGTAATAGAAGTTGCATCGATGACCATTATCTTTGCGACTTGTGTACAAAATGTTGTTGGACCTACTACAAATTGTTGCTTATTGGACACATCGATTACGTACCAAACAAAGAGTGCCTAATTTTTTGGTACAACAATCCATGACCTCTGGAAAAATCTTGGGTTAATTTAATCAATTTAATGAAAGCGAATGAACTAATTTAATTAATATTTGAGTGTTCATCCAAATCCAACTTCCGTGGGAACCCAACTTCCGTTTGGAAAATCCATCGCTTCAAGAGCAGGCCCCACCTCCACCTACTCTATGTTGCCGCGAGACAATATTTAGAATCTCCACCGTTTGATCTTCCTGATCTCTGTATCATCTCTCTCCATCTGTCCTTGTTCAACTCCTTTGTCTGTTGACCTCCCCGTTGCTGTGGCTCTGCCGTACCTGATCATAATATTTTCTTGGCTCTACCTGTCCAAAATTAATCCAAAACAATATTTCATATAATTGGCATCAACTACGATGAATCAAAAGTTTAATATTGTGTAAATGGGACCAAAATCATAGAGATGAACACTTGGAAAACCTGGGTTTAACGACTCACCCAATCTTTAGCAAGAAAAAGTAAACTTTGGGCTGAACGACAATCCCAGAAAACTCTTACAAACCCCACCTGACTTGAGAGAGAGAGAGAGAGAGAGAGAGAGAGAGAGAGAGAGAGATGGGAAATTCATTTGGGTGTTCTGCTTCGGGGGAGAGACTAGTGTCTGCTGCAAGAGATGGAGATTTGGTAGAGGCCAAAATGTTATTGGATTTCAATCCATGCCTGGCCAAATACTCCACTTTCGGCGGTCTTAATTCGCCTCTCCATTTTGCTGCCGCCAAGGGCCACAGTGAGGTTCTTCTACCTCTCTCTCCCCCTCTCTATCTGTTTCTATTTTACCCTTTTCCATTTTGATCTGTTTCTTGCTGTCAGATTGTCGCCCTGTTGCTAGAAAATGGAGCCGATGTTAATTCCAGGAATTATTGCGGCCAGGTATGATTTCAATCTACTTTTCGTTATCGACCGTCTCTTTTTCCGAACATCTAAAGTTACTCTTTTTATGTGGTTTTGAGCTTTCTTGTTGTCTGTTCTGATAATTGGAGGGTTTTTCCCATGAGTTTCCTTAGCGTTTTAGCTTTTTACCATTCCATGGCCATTAAATTTAATGGACTTTGCCTGGTGAGCGAGTTCCATATACAGCACAGTTGTAAATAAAAAGGGTATTCTAATTTTGAGTTAAATTAACAAAGCTTCAAATTTGTCCCTCAATTTAACTGGATGCCAAAACATGATATACTAATTTTAGGTCTACTAACGTTCTAAAACTAAAATCAGATTATCTCTTGATAGAAATACTCTTTACCTGCAGACAGCTTTGATGCAAGCTTGTCGATATGGACACTGGGAAGTTATACAAACTCTTCTCCTTTTTAGGTGCAATGTGAGTTCTCAAATTCAAATTTATCTGTCTTTAGATTTATTTTCATTTATAACCAGAATCATGGAATTTTTGGTCATCAGAATTGAACTTTGAACTTATTAGATTGTCTTGCAAATTGCATTTGTGTTATTAAATGTTATCAGGCTACTAGAGCAGACTACCTGAGTGGCCGGACCGCTCTTCATTTTTCTGCGTTAAATGGTCACGTAAGATGCATGAGACTTGTTGTAGCGGATTTCATTCCCAGTGCTCCTTATGAAGTCATGAATGGCAACAGAGCTGATGATTCATATGTCAAAAACAAATCCGAACTAAGGTATGTTCCTTCTTTTATGGGGCCTAACCAATGATTTATTTTTGCGTTAAAATGCAATTCAACTGTTGAACTTGTATTTTGAGCGAAATTGCCTGTATACTTTGAATTGTTGGTTCTTTGAATGGTCACTTTAGATTATTTATGTATTTTATTTCAGTGCAGTGTGTTGTCGAAATTTGTAAATAAGGCAGCCGATGGAGGTATCACGGCTCTTCACATGGCGGCCTTAAACGGGTACTTTGATTGTGTTCAACTCTTGCTCGATCTTCAGGCCAACGTTTCGGCCGTAACATTTCACTATGGAACATCAATGGATTTGATTGGTAAGTTCATCCTTAAAATCTTATTTCGCCTTTTATTCCTCCAAAATCTATCTTGATCGTCACTCCAAACATAATCATCCAGGGGCCGGAAGCACGCCTTTGCATTATGCTGCTTGTGGGGGTAATTTGAAGTGTTGTCAGGCAAGAATCTGAATATATAAATTGAACTGAATATATAAATTGAACGCTTTTGGGTTGTGATCAATTTTGAAATCTAAACTATAAATTATTATTTCAACAGATCCTCCTTGCAAGAGGGGCTTCTCGATTGACTTTAAACTGTAACGGGTATGAACTTGTTCTGTCTCAATTTTTTTTTCGATTTTTCTTTGTTTTGATTGGTTGGCTCTCTTTCCAGATGGCTTCCCTTAGATGTAGCTAGAATGTGGGGCCGGCATTGGCTTGAACAACTTCTACTGCCCAATTCAGAGTCCTCCCTGCCTCCATTTTCGGTGTCTAATTACATATCGTTGCCTCTCTTGAGCATTCTTAACATCGCAAGGTAGTCTTCAATGTATCGCGGCTGAATGTTTCACATTTTATCACCTTTATTTTGATGCAATTGCTGGTCTGGTTGGACTGAGTTTGCGTTGAAAGTATTGAAGGTTTTGTTTGATAGATGAATATGTTGGGAAATGTTTTGTAATGATGTTTCTATACAGAGATTTTGGATACAAGTCCATAACTGCCACAAATGACGATGTGGATGCCTGTGCCGTGTGCTTGGAGAGAGTATGCTCCGTCGCAGCCGAAGGTCTATTATGCTTTTTCCTTTCGAATACAATTAAATTTTTAGTGGTATCCTCAGTTTTCTTCAATTTTTCTTTGGTCTGATTAAATTTGAGTTTTTTCTATGCCCTCTTAGAATTTTATGACAAGCTTCGTAATTTTAGCGACTTATATTTGTTTTATTTTTGCAGGGTGTGGTCACGAACTATGCGTAAGATGCGCATTGTACCTTTGTTCAACGAGTAATCTCTCGTCGGAAATAATTAATCCACCCGGGTCTATTCCATGTCCTTTATGCCGGCGAGGAATAATCACATTTGTGAAATTACCATCTTCTCCGGCGAAGGAGAAACAATCTCACCTTTCATTGGCACTTTGTACCCCGTGCATGCTTCATAGCCGGGAGCCGGAGTCTCCTGAGCATACGATCCCGATTAAGAAGAATCACGAGCCGTCTGATTCTTCAGAATTATTTTGCCCGCTTACTTGTACCCCATTTCCTTCTGTTACCATTCCGTTATGCACATGCCAAGACGTTCCTTGTTCGTCTTTTGATCCACGTGAAGTCGAAACACAAAACACATCGATGACCGAGGATAAATTGGATGGTTCTAGACTCGAAAGAACTAGCTGTTCGAGTATGTTTTGGGGAAGGAGAAACTGCAGCCGAGAGAATCAGTGCAATTCGGAAATCAATGCTTGAAAAAATCTCCTGATTTTAACACAGGGGCTGCTAATTGATCGATCGAAGGTTGATAAAATTAGAACAAATGAAAAATCTCCGGCACGATTATGATTTGCATTTGTTTCTTCGGAGAAACTAGGATCCAAGTTTGAGGATTACTCTTGTCTTGGTCTGATTGGGTTTTGCTGCTGATTATTTGTAGGGTTTTATGTTTATTTCTCATTTTTGTACATGTGGTACAATGGGATTTGATTTTGGAGTTGTATTCAATTAGAATCAGTCGAAGAAAATTGTGTTCTATTGGTAAATTTCCACTTATTCAATTAGAATCAGTTTGACATTGAGTTCTAAATTGCGAGCAGCAGAAATATTTTCCAACTTTTTGTCGTATTACAATATTAAATTATTGCATTTTAACAATAATTTGAGAGCAAAATTCTCATTTTTACGACCAGAAAAATATGGGAATCCGAGTGCCTAGCTAGCAGGAGTGGGCACCGTAACCAGAGCGTGAGCCACTGTGGCACTGCCAAAGTTCCGCAACGATTTAAGAACCATGTTGGGACCTTAAATAATTTAAAGTTTTGCTAGTGTACTTGAGTTAGATTTTCAAGAAGAAAACAGGGTGTGGAACTGATTTTCTAGTTTAAAGCAGGCCGTTTTACCTTTGTTTTTAGTAGGCTTTTAACCTATTTTGATTAGATTTGTTGACTTGGTCTTATTCGTGTTTCACAGATTTCTAATCCAAAAAATGCATCGACCAATCTTTGCATTGCAAATTTTAATTAAATTAAAACTGATTCAATTATTTGGGTGGACAACCCGGACCAAAACCCAACCCACGGTTCCAAGGAAACCCGTGGTCTCTGTCCACCTAAGAGCAAACAAATTGATGATTTTCTTTTAATTTTAAGAATAATGACTAATTAATTTAAAACTATTTATAATTTATGTTATTAAGATAAGGTAATCATCACAAAAATGTCGGGTAAATATAGGAATTAATTTATTATTTGCAAAGGCAATAACAGGACATAATTCAGTCAAAATGATCTCCTCAATCCAAAACTGGGGTGCGAAAATCATTAAAAGTATCCCATATCCAATAAAGATAGACAAAGGTTTAAGAAAAATCATCTGAATTGGAACTATCGTCCGTAAAAATCTATAACACAACATAATAATACACAGCGGTGAAGATATAGATAAATCTAGAATAATAGAGTTATATACCAAAGTTTGAGTGTCACATTGATTAATCACCATGATATTATTACAGAAAATGAGTAATTATAATATTATCCCTTGCCAAGTTGGGGAGAATAGGGGAACCCAGATTATCAACATTTTATTTTACATACAAATACATGAAAGAGATTACCTTCTCTTGAACTTGGCCTAACTCGAGTTTTTTGTCGAGCTTTTTGGGTCTTCTTTTTCAATGCCAATGTCATTAACACCAGCACTCAGTGAAGATAACGAATCATCACACTCATCAACATCATCTTCAACAAACGAACCATTCCGCAGGAGTTCTTTTACTTTTCGAAATTCGTCATAGTGAGCTCTTCTGTGCTCCTTAAAACTCATGCCACTCTTGTCGGTCTCAGAATCTGAAATCATTAACAGTAGCACATAAACGTGTCATAGTCCTGCCAAGAGCAGATTATGGCGAGGGTATGGAAAGTAATTTGTGACACACTACACTAGTTGCGGTCAAACCATCAAGCAGATACGAAGAAGCAACATTAGTCAAAAGCGTAGAACATCTTTTTATCCAATAAATATTATTTATTACATTAATATATAGAAGAACAAAAGTCAAGTAAAGATTTTCTCAAATTTCATCAAAGCGAAGGATTGGGGTGGTGAAAAACACTCAAAGCATTACGCTGCTTACCAAATGGAAAGCTAATGAAGTGCTTCAAATAAGCAAATAAATAATCTATTTTCCTTTTTGCATAAAAAACTTTGTAGTAAAACCTAAGGTTACATATGATACAGAATAATTTCTTTAGAGCAGGACAGAACCAGATTATCTTTAAATGTCACTAAAATGAAGGAATGAGAAGAGAAAAATAAAGCACTACCTTCGGCCTCTGCTTCCATTGCATCTGCTTCGTCCTCTGATGAAGACCAACCACTATGTGGCTGGTCGTTCTTACCACTTGAAGAAGCCACATCGTTCAAAGCAATTCTGATGGCTTCTGCAGGAACTGAGCCGCCAAGGCAATCGTCAAAGCTATCCCGGATTGGTGAAAGAGATCCTGCATCAGATAAAAGAATTACAACAGAGGGATAGTAGGAGAATATTACAAATATCTAATGCATAAGATAAAAGATTTAACCACCAAACCAAGTTTTGTGCTTATCATGAATTAACTCTGAGATGGACTCCCATCGAAGGAAGACAGCATACCATCATCATCAATCATGGGGTGGTATGGAGTCTTGGGTTCAGTGATTTTCTGCCTCACAGGTTTAGTAGCCTCGATTTTTTCCAGATTTTCTTCATCCCATCTTACACTTACACGCCCACGGTCCCTGCAGCTCCCCAATAATAAAAAAATATTAACAGATTCCTGATATTGTAGCTACAAAGCTTTTTTTCTTTTTTTTGCAGTCACAGACTAAAGATCAGTATGTACATCCAGAATGATTCCTTTTGGGAGCCTCCCAGGTAAGGGTGTGAATAAAAATCAACAACCAAAAAATGTTCGATAAGTAATTAAACCCAAATCACATCCATTACTTCATTTGGAAACACTTCAAACTCCCAGATGCCAAAGTAAAAAAATGCAATACCGCACCTCCGTCGATCACTGGAATAATTACACTACTTCACATTAGTCTTTTTGCACAACAATTATATGAATACAAATGCATCTCAACTATTGCTATAGCTATCAGTTATGTTCTATGATGCACGTAGTCAGCGGGATTTGTATGCACAACCAGTTAGAGCATTCAATAAAAGTAACCCATTCCTTCAATCCTTAATTTTACGATCATAACTAATAATTCACATAGCGAAACATATATGCGAATTGGCAAAAGCATAATACCAAAGGTTTTCTTCTCAGCTTACTAGCATAAAATATAAACCACGGACTTAATAAATTCAAACCATCTTGCATTACGGAAAACCTCGTTTGACAATCTAACAAAAAAAATTCAACTAAAAAAAATAGAAAATTCACGCAATCAACCTAACCAAAATCTAAAATACTGACACAAATAAAGTGCAGAAAGCGGCCAACGAATTAGCGACAGGATTAATCAATCTCAACACGATAACAAAAATGAAAAGCTCTTAGATTTAGATTCTAACAGAACGGATTATCTTAAATAAGTAAAATGAAATCATCCAACAACAACTTCAGTTCCAACATCTCCAAATGGAAACTAAAAACTTCAGTTCAATCGCCTTTTCTCAGGGATTTATCAGTAATGAGATAGGTCAAAGTAAGATCTAAGACGAAGAAGAATGAAAAGAAGAAGAAGAAGATGGATTGAGATGCAGCACCTTTCGGAGAAATGGAGATCTTTCGGGTCGTCGAGACCAGTTCTTCTCTGCATATCAAATTATTCATAAAAATGAATTATACTAAATGTTATTACTAATTTGAAGCTCTAACCCTAAATTCTGAGGTCAAAATTATGTGTTTTTCTGTAAATTTACTAATAAAATTTTAACCTAAATAATAAATATCAATTTATCTCTTAAACCATATAAATAATTACAATAAATATCTCAAATTTAAAAAGTCTTAAATCTACGCTTTATTATTTTGTTAGATAGAGAATATATATATTTTTTATACTTTGACTTTTTTTAACCAATCCAACTTAAATCGACCCAAACCAGATTTTTTGGGTCGGTTTAGAAAATTGATGGTGTGTTTCGGGTCAATTATGGGTCAAGAGTCTTGAACTAAAAACCGATTAGATCAATTAAAATACTGAGCCACACCTATCCCTAGGTGCAACTACCCCGATACTTCAATGCTAGTGACATATACCTTAAAAATATTATATCAAATAAATTATGTCAAATAAATTGATAGACATACTTAAAATTAAAGAGAAATCTAATCACTAAATAGTCAAGACGTACATTTTGCTTGGATCATTTCGAAGGTAAGTTTTGTGTGAATTGAAAGGTTACGTGGCAGTATATATCAATTGACTATTGAAAATCTTATATTTGACATGATTTCAACATATACCAAATAATTATGATTAATATAGAGATAGTTCTTTTGACATTTAAGTCCATGTTTATTTACCTGCAAGGCCTTCGTTCGAAATATCTGCACAATTCAACCTGATTTAAGAGGCAAATTGATATATACCAATTTTTATATTATATTGTTTGTACATTTGATTTTGATAATCATGATGGGTGAAAGTAAACGTATAATCTCGTATTATGAAAAGCTTATTGAATTATGATACCATTTATGGAATTGATTCAGTAAAGTACATATCGCAGGTTAATTTCCAAGTAGATTGATAAAGCGGAGGAGATTTTTCAAACACTTCAGATCATAACCTGTAATATCCATCCTCTACAACAATTCTTCATTTTTTCCATTTGAATCCTAAAAGTCACTGAAAGGAAAAAAAGAAGAAGTTAGAGCTTCCCTTTGATTTTCCACTGTCATTCTGATTTGTTTTGGATAGCAGAATCTGGAGCACGAGCTCTTTTCATCAATGGCTGCGGCTCTGAAATTACAGACCACTTTGCAGATTCAGGAAAATGTGGAGAATACAGATATTGGAGATAAAAATCAGAAAATTGCAGAGAAGTCTGTAATAGCTTACTTGACATTATGGCTTTTGGTCTGGTCTTGAACAAAATACGATGCCTAATGACTCCGATCACTTCCAGTTCTGCCTGCCCAGAGTTGGTCTCAGTGCTCTGTTCCAGATCTTCACATTTCCTCTTCTTCAGCACCAGAAATGGCTTCTTCAAAGCTACTTTTGTTCCAGTAAGTTCATGATATCCAACAGTGAAAGTATACACTTCCTGAGACCTCCCAAAAAAGAATAAACAACTCTTTAGCAATCGCACAATAAACTCGAGAAGATGTGGAGTTGATTTCTAAACAAGAAAGAAAATAAGAACGCGAGGACAAGAAATGTACAAAGGAGAAAGTGAGAACGCAGCCTCAATAATTAATTTGATGTTCTAATTTCCTACAGTTTTCCATCGATGCTAGGGTTTTTTTCGTGCATCGAGTCGAGGTGAACTACCAAATAACAGAGAAGAGAACGATGGAAGAAACGTGAATTGGAAGCGGAATGCGAAAATAGGTCGAATCGGACAAGAAGAACATACCTGATCGGAAGGGCGGCAGAGAGTACCGATTTGGAGGTTTTGGAGGCGATCTTGAAAGCAGGGCTGCACCTCGACTACCCCTTGCAATTCAATAATGGCCCATTCAGGACATTTCCCTTCCCCGCACGAGCACTTCAGTTTGATTTGCATTCTCCTGGATTCCGATGAAGAAGAGCACGACGGCAACGACGACGGCGACTGATCTCTCTAGAAATCGGCGGGAATTTGGACACTGGCTCCCGCCATCAAAATGCGAAGTGTTTATCAGTGGGAATCGATACGGTGTCGTTAATTGGCATTATTATTATTATTATTTAGGTCTGATTTTTAATTCTGATTCTTATCATTAATGATTTCATGTTTTACTAATTTTAATTAGTAATTATCGTAAAAGATTTGGATTACATATTGCAAAAAGGTCTATAATGCACAAAAATAGATTTTTTAATAATTATGTCGCAAGTAATACGAGAATGTTATATTTAAAACTGATATCCATATTTTTCTTATTATAATTTATAGAGTTAAAATAGAACGACCATGAATTCTAGGTTTGTTACGTTGATTTATTTGATGTAATTATTAAACTAAGCATTTGCAATTAGTTATATTATTCCAACCTTTAATCGAGAAACAAAAAAATCTACAGGCATAAAGAAAATATAAAGGAAGAAGATGAATATACGACTGTGATTCGAGGCTTCCCAGAAAACGAAGCTTAATCTTAAAACACAGACGATAAAATTCAAAATCCCTTCAAAGGTGGCTGAGTGGAAGCATTGTGTCAGTTGTGAAGTGGGTTTGGACCGCTTGGAATGCTTGGATGGGAGAGAGAATGAATATGCAAAATCTGAGCTTTGAATTCCGCGAGCTGAGAAGGAAAGGAAGAGAGGCGCCATGGAAATGGCAGAGAGGAGCTTCCTCCTTCCTCGGGGCTATTCCAGTCGAGGTTTCTGCAACTACAGAGCTGGACCAGCCCCATGAAAATGGAAAGAATGATGAACAAAAGAAAAAGTTTATGAATTCCCATTTCTGAGTTTCCGCAGCAGATTGTTTCAAGAAGGGAAAAGCGATTGCTATGTGTCTGGTTTTGGTTCAATGTCTCCGTTTTTATGTATATCATTCATTAAAAAATATCTCTATATTTTTAATATCAGGGTGTGTTACATCTCCAGCCATGGATGACAAGGGAGGGAAGGTTAACCAGGTGGTTGAACAAGTACATAATTTATGAGTGAGAGTGCGTGGCATTAAATCTGTGTACGGTAAGTTGCGATTTTAGGAGATTAAATGGAATATAAATACGGTGACACAAAGGTATAAATGAAAACCGTGTCATCGTAAATGCAACATTATTGATGGTCTTCTGAACATCTTAGATTTGGATTTTGAGATTCTTTGTATAATCATGCCATTGTTTGATCAACTCCAAGTTATTTTAGGCTAAGAATAAATCGATTAAATAACTTGTAAATTGGAGATGCGTGCGTCGACATCACATGTAATCTAAGATCAACTATTGATCGAATCTTTTTATTTTATTTAAGTAATAATTTGGACTTAGTTTAATGTCATTTTGAATTGTGTTAATAGCGAAGTATAAATAGAGTGCTGACCTAAAATAGAGTGGGCGATATAATTAGAATGGCAACACATTGAATAATGTGCAGGACTCACCAAAACTATCTTAAATAACTGAACATAATGTAAGGAGGTGGAGCGCAACTTAAAACATTAAGTTTTTCAGATGTGTTACGATTCCAGATGTTACAGCTATGCAATTCCTTTAGTTGTG
This sequence comes from Begonia fuchsioides, assembly GCA_003255005.1. Classification (NCBI taxonomy): domain Eukaryota; kingdom Viridiplantae; phylum Streptophyta; class Magnoliopsida; order Cucurbitales; family Begoniaceae; genus Begonia; species Begonia fuchsioides. Next base: position 33,028 of record QAOC01048064.1, on the reverse strand, counting down.
CCGACTATATCTTAAAATACTGTTCTTTTGCGAGAATTACTCCAGCTTTGACGACCCAATATGAGCCTAAGTTTCATCGATCAGGTTCTCCATTGTATTCAATATAGTCTACGTTAGTTTCGTGACTTATATTTCATTTGACTAAATTCGATCAATTAATCATATAATTTTATTAGAAAATTAGACTGTAGTTACAAAAGATTGAACTCCTTAAACCTAACAGGGTCAAATGCAAATCAATCCCTAAAGTATGGTTAATTGGACCAAGAAACTTTGACATTAGAATCACCAAAATATATTTAAACTGAAGTTTTATTGGAATATTCTCAATTTTTCACAGCAAACTCATATTAATAGAAGACAATATTCTCAATTTTTCTTGATTTCTTGGGAGGGCTTGAGGGGGTCCCAATGAAGGGGCCAATCACATAAAAGTGTGACATAAGTGCTATGTTTTCTCATATTAATTTGAGACCCACTTAATTGCTTACTCTAAACATTGCTATTTAATATCTTTTCGGTCTAATATTAATTTGTATTGTCCCATCCTACACCTTTTTTCGGTTAGACAATAGCTTTATGTTTATTTATTTATTATCTGCACTATATGTGTAATTTGATTTTTTAGTGAGTAATTAGACTTGTATATCATTATTGACATTATGTTGCTTGCAAGTTCATTTCTTCGTTATTATCCAATCATAATGTTAAAGTTATTCTTAAAGTATTCTTGTATGATCAAAATTGAACTTAAGAGGAGGTGATTTAGGTTACATTATTTTTTTTCGTCAAATTATTCTCATGCATTAGCAATTTTTGTGATAGAAGAAACGAGTAAGAGACATAGAAATTAAAGCAATTTATTAATATGATTCAACTAACTTTGTTTACGTTTGCGCTTTGAGGTCTCTCCTTCAAAATTTCAATTATAGTTTTTAACTATAATTGAAATAAATCACATACATGAGAGAAATAATAAATATTTAATTAGAAAATATTAACAATTTAATTTATCACTAAAAATTATAAAAACTTAATGATCACTCAATAAGTTAACATCTCATTCTTTTGATGATGACAGATTAATACATACTTGATAAAAATATTTTCAAGTCTTTGCTGGCTCTTCCACAAAACATGAATATCGAACATTAAGCTCTCACTCAGAATATATCATGTTATGAATGTTTGTAAACTACTCTCCCGTAGAGCCGTCATTCGAGCTAACTCAAGCAAGCCGAGTATGAAAATTTCTGACTCAACAAGCTTGTCGTGCTTTTCAAGTCGATCCTATCGAACCTGTTGAGTCTAATCGAGCCGAACATGTTGAGCTTTTTACAAAAATATTTTTTTGTTAATTAGACGTGCTCAGATGTTGGTACCAATTTAGTTTCAACTGATGTGATCACAAATTTACACCTCCTTCAAATTATTGTTGTTTGGTTGGATTTGCAAAAATTAATGATGGAACGTGCTCTCCTGATTTTAAACATATTTCTTCTAGTACGATTAGAGTTGATTTTACTACAATGTTTAATAGCATGAGAAATGAAGGGACTCCCTTTCATTTTATATTTATACCTCCTCTAATTTATAGAGTACACATAATACTATAAGTTATTGTGTTCTCACTTTTTTTATATTTATTTGACGATTCATAATATTTTGTGTTTGTAAATATTCTCAAATCGGTATTACCATTTATAGAAATATTAATAATATTGTGAAAATATTTTATTAGAGAGAATATGTACCATAGCTCTTGATAATGTTAGCATTAATGATGTTTCTATTTCTCATTCTAAAAATTGCTTTCATTTAGATGTTTTTAACAATTCTCTTTTCCATATAAAATACGTAAATATCCTACTTTGGTTGATAGAATGTGGACCATAGATAAAATATCTTAGATATATTTATCATGATGGAACCATAGATAGAAGATCTCAAACTTTTGTTTGATTTCGAATCAAGAAGGTGAACTGATTGGTGGAGAAGTAGAAAGATATTTGTTAGAATGTGGAATGAAAATGTGTTGACTTTATTGTTGATAATGCTTCTTCGACAAAATTTAAGTGATTTGAAAAGAGTATTAAACTCAATGGATAAAGGTAATAAAAACTCGTCAGTTGTTTATGGTAGATGGCAACTGACTTTTAAAAAGGCAAACAGTCATTAAATTTAACGTGTGACCTATGAATTTTTATGCTTCAGATGTCTAGTTTTCATTAGTTTAAGCTTTAAGTAATTCTGAGCTGCGTGTAGAAAGTTATAGTTGCCTTGGTAACAAAATGTCAAAAACATTATTAGGGGAGTTTTTAGAAATAAATAGTATAAAAATTAATATTTGATTTAATTTTTTTTAATGTTATTTATGTCACTATGTATTATAATTAGTGTCTGAATGAAAGGAAAATGAAATAAGAGTCCACAAGTTATTCTCTCTTCTAAATTTTGTTTTTTCCGCTCTCAAGAAACTTGATTTTCCGACTTCTGTTTTTTTTTCATAGGGAAGGTATAGAGAAATTTAAGTACATTTAGTGAAGCTTACAATTTGAAATGGTTATCATGGAATACGTTGACTGAAATAATCTTAAAAATTATATATTAGAATGCAAAGAAAAACGACAAGTACTGGAAAAATTATGAAAAATTAATTTCTTTTCGCTTCTTTGGGCTTTCTTTTTCGGTCAACCCTTGGGCGTACTGGTCGACCTTTTCAACTAGCCGTTAGGGAGAAAATTTTGTTTGTTAGAATTTCGATCGACCCTTTAGCAAATTAATCGACCATCTGGCAAACTAGTCGACCCTTCCAATCGTTTGACATTTTCTGAGTATTTTGGTTGACCTTTTCTATAGTAAGAGTAGAACCTTATAAGCAGATTCAGCATAAATATTTTTTGAAAATAGTCTAAACAAATTTAATTCGAACGAAAATAAAAATGTTTTAACACACATATTAGATATATTAAGTAACTTTTTTAAAGGATATTTTGAATAAAAAATAATAACAATTAAATTCATCATAAAAAATAATAAAAATTTATTGGATACTCAATAAGTGAATACTGGTGATAACATTTAATTCGAACTAAAATAAAAATGTTTTAACACACATATTAGACATATTAAGTACCTTTTTTAAAGGATATTTTGAATAAAAAAATAATAAAAATTAAATTTATCATAAAAAATAATAAAAATTTATTAGATACTTAATAAGTCAATACTGGTGATAACATTTATTTAATGTTGAAATTATGAATATATATATACTATTTTTTTTTATATCTTTGAGTGATGACACACGTGTAATATGCTTGTGCACGTTGGTGATAACATCGAGCTGCACTTCAAAAATCCTCGATGCACGCCGAGCTCGAGCCTTCAAATTTTATTCAAACTGACATGTGACCGAAGTTATTGATCAATTATGATTTTTTTCTCTAAATTTTGATTTAAGCTAAAGTTACAAAATGTTGTTTTATTTTGATATTCATAGTAGATTCATTCTTCTTCTCATATTTTTTGAAGAGTAGGTTATTTCACGTAAATATTGTCTTACACATATTATAGGCTAAAATTTGAGGAAAATAGATTATAAAATTACAATAAATATTACTTACTAAAATATGAAGAAAATTGTTTAATCGCATTATCCTCAATATTATCGATCGTAAATTTAATTAGAAGTGACATAGTCTCTTTTGTTTTTAAAAGTGACATGCTCTCTAATGTGTTTTTAAAAAAAATAGAATTGGATTATTATTTTGATATTAAAATTTAAAGACGAAACCTGAAAACAAAGATTAGCGCGATGGAATATAATTAGCGTAAAACGTTTTGGTCTGATAATTTTGTATACCTCTGATCAGCTAGAATAACTTAAGATGACAAATGGGCCGTTGACTCATGAGGCAGGTTGCGTGTGCTTCTGCAAAACCTCAAGGAAAGAAAATTCAAATAATTGAATTTGACTCATAATTCTAATAATGAGATTTATTTATTGACTTCACCTAAAATGAATATACGTCAACAAATTGTAATAATCCTCATCTATATAGAAATTCTATAAAACACATACGTAAGTTGAGCTTCTCGATCCGATTTGTCAAACACTAAATGTTTCTCATCTTTATGCGACCTTAAAAACATGCTCAAATACGAGTCCCGCTGTGTGAACGTCTGTAAGGGAGTGACAAAACGCAACATTAAGGAGATCAAAAAAGACATTGGAAAGGAGAAAGAAAGTTTTGAAAGCAAAGAAAAAATGGCCTTAAATGGAAGACTACCGCAATAAATATACATTTCAAAATTGGAACAAGAGGCAAATGGATGGATTGGATTAGATTGGACCACGTATGTCAGACGCCCTCTCTCCACAACATTTCCTACCTAAAATTGAGGTACAAACCATATCCACCGTTTCTCGTTTTATTTAATACGATTACTTTATTCTTATTATTATAATATTCTCCTCCCTTCGTTCCAAATGCTGTTTTATTTTATTTTCCACATATATTAACTATATTTGACCTTTGATTATTATTAATAGTATGCGTTTAAAGATAATCAGAAACTTTTACCACAGAAAAAATTAAGAGTTTAAATGCATGACACAGTAGTATTATTATTGTTAGTGTATTGTTTATATAAATATAAATAGGTAATTATTTAGAGATTGAAGGGAAAAATCAGGGTAACGACCCTGTTTGTCCACATCATCCATAGAAATGGAAGATAGATCTTTTAATGGGTGCCTGCCTTTCATTGGTCCAGAAGCTCAAAACCCTCCAAACGCATACGTCCGGCTTCATATGAATGGGAAATGAACAACATATCCACCATTTTCAACCAAGATCTCCGAAACCCAGATGCAGAAGAAGGAGAAGAAAAGAGAAACCCTGATAAGAACGATGAGGAAGAAAGGGCGAGATGCGAATGGGACTTCAGTTTGGCTACAGTTGTTTCTGCATCCTCCATTAAAGCCGGCTCTGACACTCTCGGAGTTACAGAGTTCGACCCCACTGATTCCACTCTGGCCACCGGAGGAATCGCCAGAAAGATTCGACTTTACAGTCTGAGTTCTCTCTTGCCTCATAGTGAGAGTTTAACCAGCGAGAATATCGGTGTTTCTCAGCTGGATCACGATCAAGCTTGCAGCTTTTACATCTGTACGCCGGCGAAGCTAAGCAGTCTCCGTTGGCGACCCGGAGAAAACGGGCGGGTCTTGGGATCCGGAGACTATGACGGCGTGGTGACGGAGTATGATCTTGAACGGAAAGTACCCGTCTTCGAACGCGACGAACACAGCGGGCGGCGAGTCTGGAGCGTCGACTACTCGAATTCGGATCCGGTTGTGGGAGCATCCGGGTCGGACGATGGAACTATGCAGACATGGGACCCACGTTGTGATAGTGGGGAATGTGTGGCTAAGGTACAGCCCAGCTCAACAGGAAGTCCAGTATGTTGTGTGGAGTTCAATCCCTTCCGTGGATCAATCATAGCCGTCGGATGCGCCGATCAGAGGGCGTATGCCTATGATACACGGAAAATGGTCGATCCGGTTCGGGTATACAGCGGGCATAGTAAAACCGTGACACACATCAGATTTCTCGACCATTCGAGCATGATATCGGCTAGCACAGATGGGTGTTTAAAATTATGGGACGTGGAGAATTCCCATTTCAAAAGGACATACAAAGGGCACCTGAATAATCGACACTTCGTGGGATTATCAGTGTGGAGAAACGGTGGGCTAATCGGGTGCGGCTCAGAAAATAACCAAGTGGTCGTGTATGACAAGCGGTGGGGGGAGAGGATTTGGGATCATGAGTTCGAGCCGGTGGGTGAGGTCGGGCCAAGCCACCGGTTCGTGAGCAGTGTGTGCTGGCGGCAATTGGGGGTGGACCAGTGCACTCTAGTGGCGGCTGGATCAGATGGGGTTTTGCAAGTATTTGTTGCCCAAAGGAAGTCACTTTAAGACTTCGCATTTTAACCTCCTTTTTTTATTAATTTTTTTTGCTCTGTCGAATACTTTTGAATTGGGTTCTTCTTACTTTTAAATAATGCATCTTTGTTGATTATGGACCTCATTTTTGTATCAATTACAGAACAAAAAGGGTTAATTTACACTACAAATTCTGGACTGTAAAAGTCATTAACGAAATAGATATTACATTATTTTTGTCAATGACACAAACCTTAAACAATGGAAAAGCTGCAAAAATGTTCTCCTCATAAGGAGTAGAGCCCCCAAGGAATGGGAGATAGCTCTCCTGGAAAACTTTACGACTCCACAATATGGACGAAAGAAATTCAGGAACTTTTTTAAGAAATTCATGGAATGATTATAACATGGTGGGATAAGGCCAAATTTCAAAACAAAAACGCAATGTTATTTGGTATATTTTTCTAAGATAGTCACAAAATTTTTGGGAGAATTCCTAGAATGAGAGTGTATGTTTATCTAACAATCAAATAAAGTACTTATGTAATTCTGTCAGCTCATCTTGTGAAGTCAAAGACAACTCAATATGTAGTTAATTATAGGGACCGAAATCTAAGGCCACAACCTATTAGCTGCCTCATTACTCTCAGATCAGGTTTAGAGATTCGAAATCTAAGGTCACAACCTATTAGCTGCCTCATTACTTATTTCATAATTTTATAAAATAGACATGCTCAATTAGTATTTTCAACAAGAAATTAATCAACAATTTTTTAGGGCTCATATCCTAGGAAATACAAGATTAATCTCAACCTTTACTTGGATTGTCAAAAATCTACAACATAGAGCAATATGCAATGAGCCTTGATAATAACGTTTCCAAGAATGCCTCAAACAAATATTTAAGAAAAAATCAAAATTTTCTTACTACGATATATCGAGTACGATTTTGTATCCAAACGATTCAAAATTTATAAATCACTCTTCCAAGTTTTGATCATATTTGTATCCAAGATGTTCGATCAATACCTACAAATTCATCCATAATATGTCCAAGTTGATCGCTAACTTATGTGTGATCAGTCCAACTCAATCAATGGACTATCATCCTTATTCCAAATAAAATGTAATATTTAATATTAAACTTCAATTCAAAATAGATTTCAACATTCAAAAGAATTTGCTTTGGCAATATACTTCAAGCCCTCTTCAACCAATTCAACTTAAAAAATTTATGCACTATAGAGTCCCTGATTACAAAATCAAGACATGCACTGTCTATCTCGAATTCAACCCACATTCACTACTATATTCCCAATCTATAATGCTTGTAGACCATTTAAGAAGTCATACATCCATTTGAAATAGACAGAAAGAAACGATGTCTTTACCCAAGCAATTTCCTACCGCCAAGCAAGTATCACCACAATTGAGTGAGTCTTCCCTCGATTCGGACGTGTCAATTACCTCTTTCATGAGGACCAGAGCAGCCAAGATAACAGCTACTATGCCTACTCCACCCCTCGCACTGATGTTGCACGCAGAGCTGTAACATCATCATCGATCCATTTTCAAAAAAATAATGATTTGATGACTTGGAAGAAAACTTCTATTTTATTCTATCCTATAATTTTATTGGAGTTTCGAGTATATATATTGTATATTAATATAATATTTGTATATTTGTATGTAGGACAATTGACATATTTGTCGGTATTTTCATTTAATATTGATAGACTATAACGTAGAGTTTATGTATTGTAGATGGATTTTAGATCAACGTTCACATATTAAAAGGTTATATTAAATGTTGGAGGATCTCTTATGCGATCGATTAGTTTATGGAACAAAGATGTGTTGGTTTGGCTCTTGAGACTTTTGAATGTTTGTTTTATGACTTGTGTAGCATTTCTATTCTCTTTTATTTATTTTTTGTTAAATTTTTGTGGGTAATTCTGTTAATTAATTTTACTTAATTTGATTGATTTATTTGTTCTACCTTTATACTTTTGAGGAAGATTGTTCGCGGTAGATATTGAGATAAATAATTTTATGTTTAAAGTTAGCTGACATGTAAAATAATAATTAATACAATAAATATTATAAATAAATAACTAATAATTAACAGATCACTAGTATTTAAGATATTAAACTCAACGTTACTAATTCATAATACTTAATAAAACTTGATAACAATGAATTATTAATTTAACTTAAAACTAATATTATTTTGATTCTAGCAAATGATGGAATTAATTTCGATTGAAACAAATATTTCCATTCACAATCAGAAATTGTAATTTCTAATTGAATTTAGATTTTTACGACAATATTAAAAAACATTTAACAGGGAAAACGAGGCACACTCAAAATTACTAAAGCTGTTTTCAGACAAATGTTGAGAATTCCTAGGAAGCTTCACTTTGTCATGTTCAATAAAGACAAGAAGGTTGTAAAATAGTTGGCAGAAAGAGTTTTAAGAAATGATCTTACAAACATTGTTTATGATCCTACAACTTTTAAAAACAACGAACATTTTATAGTCGCCAACTGTGCTAGTGAAATCGTTACTCACGCTTATTTAAATAAATGCTCTCAATTATTCAAGATTGTAAATTAGTTGACAGCGACGATCTGCTCTGATCTAATCCCCCGGTTCTTCCTTAAACGTTAGGTCACAACAAATTAACACAAGCACTGATTATAATAAAGGTGTTTAAATGTTAGTTATCGGGTCATTTGTCTAATTAAACTATCGATCCAATATGAATGGCATGCTAATTGTTTAATTGAGGTTAATTTTGCTTTGATTGGAGCATGATTATAAGAAATATTTTGGTGGATAGGTGTGTTTTTTAATTATGTCGCGCGAGTTTTTTTAATTTACTATTTAATCTTCGACTATTAAAATAACCGAGATATACTTTACGTGGCTAAACCAGTTGATCTGTTGCAACGTGAAAGCGCCTTAGGGGATTTCAAGAGTAGGGTTTGAATCACAAGATCCTTTTGTTATGAAGCACACCTTATTGGTATTACATCTTGTGAAGTTAAGGATTGTTTAAAATCTAGTATTTAAGAGAGCTTGGAGCTTTCCGAAAAGAAATGCAAATTGTGAAATTATTTTTAAAGGAAGTATATGGTTAGCTCTTGTCGCAAATACATTTAATAAATTAAAATATAAATAACTATTTATTATTTGAATTGATCCAATTACACGAGATCCATAGACTAACTCTTCTAGAAATAGAAATGATTGATTGCTGTGCAAAAATATGATGAGATGCAATTAGTGATGGCTCAACACAAGTAATGTGTACGATTATCAATTTCCACGAGGACACGATGATCGATTTCTCAAGTATTTACGAAAACTAATAAAAACAATCACACTTTTTGGGAGCAATTGACAATTTTTCTTTAAAGTGGTAAATTTACCGCCATACAAATTTTGACGTAAGATCTTGCATTGTCTACTTCAATTGACTTCACCTACTCTTTAGAAGCTTCCAAAGTCGTTGAACCTCTCGAGCGATGGACAATAGCCATTTGCGGTCAACACTTTCATGTTGTAAATAGCGGGCGAAATCTCCTTTCGGCAATCAACACTTTCAGCTGTCTCCAATTTCTCATTAGTTGTAAATAGACTACTATTGGGATCGAAATCTCTCTCGTTGCTTCACAGCAAACTCAAATCAACGTGAGCCCCAAAGTTAAGAAACATGGACTCAAAACTGGGGCCAACCTAAGCAACAAACGGACACACGATAGTATTAATAAAAATCAAATAATTAAAAGTAGGTAGTGATTTAATTAATGAAAACCCAAGTTCTACCTTTTTTATTTATTTTCTCCAATTGGGCTCGGTTGACATTTGTATATTTTAGTTTCATTTTTCAATAAAATTATACTTTAAAATTTTAAAGAATAATATCTTTTTTATTTCTAATGCATTTTTTAAAATAGACTTTAAAAGCGAATATAATTGACTTTTTATGTCTTTTATCTTGGAAAACTCAATATAATATTCCATCAAGACTATTGTTATTGGTCGATTATAATAAAATGCAATTGCCTACAATTATTAATTCGTAGATAAGGTGTCATACATTTATACTCGTTAGAATAAATATTCTCAGAATTTGATTCCTTTTATTTGAAAAGTAGGCCAATCCAACGGCGGATAACAAGTCAAACAAACATTTATCATTATAGTAACCCTAATCAAGGTCTCTCCTCGATTGTTTGAAAACATCAACTAAGCCGGAATGAACAGGTGTCTGTTTGTCCATAAAAATAATAGCTATGACGATAGTAACATTAATAATATTAATAAAAGGCTTTTTTGAGTTATAATCTTATTTGGTTTATTTTACATTTTTAATGCTTTTTCAAGAGCTTTGCATGTGTTTCCTACAAATTAAATATATGCCTAGCGAATTAGATGATCCATAACTAGAATTGATATTGATAATAGTGAAGTTTTTTAATATCCACGTAACAAAGACTTAATTTTTTTCAATTAATCAATAAATGAAATACACACATGTATGTAAATTAATCCTCAATTATTTATAGAATTTTGCTAAATATAAGAATTTAAACGTATTGTTATAAGAAGCTTTTATTTAATTTCCTTCTCCAATCATTGGAATCGTCAAGTCGAGAGCTACGCAGCAAAATATTTTGCTGGAATATGTTTATTTTTTATTCTATTTCTAAAAATCCTAATGAGTTATTCATCTCCCCGATCAAACAAAAGTTTGCTTCTTATAATTTAAATACCGTATTCACGATGATTCTTCTGTAGTTTATGTTCTTATTAAGATTCTCATATTGTTCGATTTAAGATTTTTTTAAAACAAAATTTAGATCAATGTCAAAATAGTCATTTAGTGAATATAGCTTTGATTCGATAGAATCAATGAAATAATAGTCCTAATATAGAATTTAAAAGCTGTTCTTTTATTTCATACAATGCTTGGTATTTTTCTTTAAATAGTAGTTTCTTATGGTTTGATTCTCCAAGGTTTCACGTATCATTACAGTTCTCTCTCTCTCTCCCTCTCTCTCTCCATGGGGTGTGAAGCATCTGAAAAGGCAAAACTGAAACATAGAAAAGGGCTATGGTCGCCTGAAGAAGACGAAAGACTAAGAAACTATATCATCAAGTATGGCCATGGCTGTTGGAGCTCCGTTCCCTTGAGAGCTGGTGAATTCCCTTTTTTATCCACGCCAATTTCATTCCACCGTAGTTCATCATCTTGAGTTTTTCGTTTTTCGATTTAACTGCTACAAATGTCCCGTGATTTCCTGGAATTTGTTCGGTGGAATCGAATCTTTCCTTCCAGAACATTAGGCGTTGAATCTGTTCTTGCGTAAGACGATTATGTTATTTGCAACCACCTCTATAACAAGCTTTTGTTCATACGTTAGTACATGTTAAAACTCATTCTTTGCATCAGCAGTGTTAGCGTTTGATTGAAAATAAGGATGTAAAAATCGAAATGCTTTATTTTCGTTATTTTATGTGAATTATTTGATAACATTCTCATTTTTGTAGGGCTGCAAAGGAACGGGAAGAGTTGCAGATTGAGATGGATTAATTATTTGAGGCCTGGATTGAAGAGAGGGATGTTCAACCAGGAAGAGGAGGCTGCCATTCTCTCTCTTCATCATAAACTTGGAAATAAGTGGGGAAACTCTCTCTCTCACTCTCTCCCTCTCTTTCTCTCTCTCCTCTGATGCCCTCATTCTTTCTCTATCTTCCATTTTGATGAAGAAGATGAATCTTTCAGGTGGTCTCAGATAGCTCAGCATTTACCCGGAAGAACAGACAACGAAATCAAGAACTTCTGGCATTCATACTTGAAGAAAAAGGTTGCGAAAGCTGAAGAATTAGACATTCAACATAAAACTCATTCCACAAGTTCATCGGATAATACGACAAGCTCTTCATCTTCGCTCCCAAACCCTACCTTTCAGCTGTTTCAGTGCAGTAAAAAGCCAGAAACAGAATTTGAAAACCCCATTCCTTCTTTCCCCAACTATTTCTCAAAAGATAGAGGCACTTTTCCCAATTCCTTCTTCGCAGAATGGCTACCCGAGGAGCACCTCCATTTTTCTGAAGAGGCAGCAAATGGGTTTGATCAGAATTTGAATTCTCATCAAGCTTTTAGCAATGGCGGGGGCTTCTCTAACGTGGGAGCACCTTTGGGAATTGAATTATATGAACAGATAAGCAACCCCCAGACGGAGATTCTGAACCCACATTTCACTTTGGACGATCAATTTCAAAGTGGTTTAGTAAATCTTGAATTCCAACTCAACACTGATTTGATTTATATATAACAAAATTTAAAATTTCTTGTAAGATAATATTTTAATTAAGAATCGTTCTCGATGAGACGATCACAGAGTACAGTTCTTATGCTGGGTATTTGAAATCGAAAATGAACAAACCCTAATTATGCTTACATATTTGAATAACTAATAAAAGCAAAAGTATGATTAGTCGTTGTCTTCCATTTATAGAGTTGTTTCTGCCCACATGCGTGCTTCAAATAATGAAATTAACTTTTTGCTCCCATGTTTGTGTTAGGAACTACCAAACGACAAAGTCAAAGAATAATATTGCACGAGGCACACACAAATGTTTTAATCGTACATCTTTGATTTGGGTTGACACTCCAAAATTTCAAATTCGAAAATGTTTTAGGCCCAAGGCGCCCAAGAACAATTGGGTGAGAAAATAAATCTTAAATTTCAAAATGTTTAAGGCCCAAGGCACCAAAAAATAAATTCTTTTAGAATTTTTATAATTTAACTTAATTGTTCCTAATTAACAAGGGACATAGTACGAGAAAATTTCAAGTTATAAATGTAAAACTATGAATATTGAATTCTCAGATTTTACGGATAAATTTTTTGTGAGTTTGACTAAACGTTTGTCGTATTCAGAATTCTAATTTATCATGTGGTGTCATCACTTCGTAGTAGATTTTTTGGATTTTTGTGGGAACCCAAACAAAAAGTAACAAAAGAATCAGATGATTTTGGATGAGCTTCTAGGTCTTCCCGTTTCTATGTGGGTCTGTAGGCATTCCTATGCAATCTTTATGTGGGTCTAACAAAGGAACGTCTTTTCTTTTAATCGCATGAGATAATTTCATTTTCTATTGTTGGCTACGGAAATTAAGGACAAGCAATTTTCTGATGCTTAATGCCACTTAGCATCGGTTTTTCTATTTCATTAAATAAAGGAAGAAATAACTAACAAGCCACCTCCATGTTCTCATATCATCAAGCCATTCTCAAATTCAAACCACCCCACTACTCACTCTCCCCATTATGAGAGGTGCCTAAAAACTAGTAACTAACCAAGTAAACTTACATGCAACAAATTAAAACAACAAATAACAATTTGCATGAAAATAATAAACACCTAACTAGATTATTTTCCTATCAATCTCCTCCTTAATCTAGTTTTAGAATTTAGGGTTTAAGGTTTAGGGTTTAGGGTTTAGGGTTTAGGGTTTAGGGTTTAGGGTTTAGGGTTTAGGGTTTAGGGTTTAGCGTTTAGGGTTTAGGGTTAAAGGATTGAGGTATAGGGTATAGGGTTAAGTGTTTAAGGGTTCATGGTTTTAGAATTTAGGGTTTAGGGTTTTGGGTTTAGGGTTTAGGGTTTAGGGTTTAGGGTTTGGGGTTTGGGGTTTAAGGGTTTGGGGTTTTAGGGTTTAGGGTTTAGGGTTTAGGGTTTAGGGTTTAGGGTTTAAGGGTTCATGGTTTTAGAATTTAGGGTTTAGGGTTTAGGGTTTAGGGTTTAGGGATTAGGGTTTAGGGTTTAGGGTTTGGGATTTGGGATTTGGGATTTGGGATTTGGGTTTTAATATTTAGGGTTTAGGGTTTTTGGTTTAAAATTTAAGGTTTGGGGTTTGGGGTTTAGGGTTTTAGGGTTTGGGATTTGGGATTTGTGGTTTGGGGTTTAGGAGTTTGTGGTTTAGGGTTTAGGGTTTAGGGTTTTTGGTTTAGGGTTTGGGGTTTTAGGGTTTTAGGAGTTTAGGGTTTAGGGTTTAGGGTTTTAGGGTTTTAGGGTTTTAGGGTTTTAAGGTTTAGGGTTTGGGATTTAGGGTTTAGGGTTTAAGGTTTATGGTTTAGGGTTTGGGGTTTAGGGTTTAGGGTTAAGGGTTTGGGGTTTAGTGTTTGGGGTTTGGGGTTTAGGGTTTAGGGTTTGGGGTTTAGTGTTTGGGATTTGGGATTTGTGGTTTGGGGTTTAGGAGTTTGTGGTTTAGGGTTTAGGGTTTGTGGTTTTTAGTTTAGCGTTTGGGGTTTGGGATTTAGGTTTTTAGGGTTTTAGGAGTTTAGGGTTTAGGGTTTAGGGTTTAGGGTTTTAGGGTTTTAGGGTTTAGGGTTTAGGTTTTAGGGTTTTAGGGTTTAGGGTTTAGGGTTTAGGGTTTAGGGTTTGGGATTTGGGATTTGTGGTTTGGGGTTTAGGAGTTTGTGGTTTAGGGTTTAGGGTTTAGGGTTTTTGGTTTAGGGTTTGGGGTTTGGGATTTAGTGTTTTAGGGTTTTAGGAGTTTAGGGTTTAGGGTTTAGGGTTTAGGGTTTAAGGGTTTTAGAGTTTTAGGGTTTTAGGGTTTAGGGTTTGGGGTTTAAGGTTTAGGGTTTAGGGTTTGGGGTTTAGGGTTTAGGGTTTAGGGTTTAAGGGTTCTTGGTTTTAGAATTTAGGGTTTAGGGTTTAGGGTTTAGGGTTTAGGGTTTAAGGGTTCTTGGTTTTAGAATTTAGGGTTTAGGGTTTAGGGTTTAAGGGTTCTTGGTTTTAGAATTTAGGGTTTAGGGTTTAGGGTTTAGGGTTTAGGGTTTAAGGGTTCATGGTTTTAGAATTTAGGGTGTAGGGTTTAGGGTTTTGGGTTTAGGGTTTAGGGTTTGGGGTTTTGAGGTTTAGGGTTTAGGGTTTAGGGTTTAGGGTTTAGGGTTTAGGGTTTTTGGATTTAGGGTTTTAATATTTAGGGTTTTAAGGTTTAGGGTTTAGGATTTAGGGTTTAAGGTTTAGTGTTTAGGTTTTGGGGTTTGGGTTTTAGGGTTTAGGGTTTTAGGCTTTAATATTTAATGTTTTAGGGTTTATGGTTTTAGGATTTAGGGTTTTGGGGTTTTAGAGTTTAGAGTTTATGGTTTATGATTTAAGGTTTTAGGGTTTTATTTTTTAGGGTTAAAGGGTTAAAGGTTTATGGTTTATGGTTTGTGGTTTAGGTTTAGCGTTTTCTAATTTATGATATAGTGTTAAGGATTTATGATTTATGGTTCGTGGTTCGAGGTCGGGGGTTGGGGGTCAGTGGTCGGGGTTTAGAGTTCATGGTTTGTGGTTCGTGGTTTGTGGTTCGGGTTCGGGGGTTGGTAGAGACGGCACTCGAGCCGACCAAAAATTTTTCGGCTCGTCGAACCTGTTGAGCTTATTCGAGACGAGCGAGCTTGAGGTTTTTTCCAAAAAATTGGCTCTAGCTGGCTCGTGAGCCTCGAGCCTATTCCAGCCGACCCCGAGCCAAGCCGGTCGAGCTAGTCGAGCTTATACGACAGAGCCAAACATACATATATATTTATTATTTGTAAAAAAAAATTATATATAATTGAAATTAAATTGTATGAATTCTAAAAATAAGTGTAAAAAATTACATATAAAAAATTAAAAATTTAAAGGTTTATCTTATGAATTTAACGACCGCAGGAAAGTTTCTTCGTGACTAAGTAAGCTTTAGTTTTGAATGTACACCCTTCTCTAACCATAGTTTTTTGTTCATTTCACTATGAGTGACTAATTTAATGTTTATATTACTATTTAACAAGATTTATCTTAGAAATTTAACAACCTCTAGAAGGTTTCTTAGTGATTAAGTAATGTTTAGTTTTGAGTGTACACCTTTCTCTAACCTCAGATTTTTGTTCATTTGATAATAGTGACTAAAATTCATGTTAATATAATTATTTAAAAAAGGTTTATCTTATGAATTTGACAACCTCATGAAGGTTTCTTAGTGACTAAGTAACGTTTAGTTTTGAATGTACATCATTCTCTAACCTTAGTTTTCTATTCATTTAACTATTAGTGACTGAATTTCATGTTAATATACAATTTAAAAAGGTTTATCTTATGAAATCGAGAACATCAGGAAAGTTTCTTAGTGACTTAGTAACATTTAATTTTGAGTGTACACCCTTTTCTAACGTCAAGTTTTCGTATATTTGACTATAAATGACTGAATTTTAAGTCAATATAACTATTTAACAAAGTTTATCTTATGAATTCGACAACCTCAGGAAGGTTTCTTAGTGACTAAGTAACGTTTAGTTTTGAATGTACAACCTTCTCTAACTTTAGTTTTTTGTTCATTTGATAATAGTGACTAAAATTCATGTTAATATAATTATTTAAAAAAGGTTTATCTTATGAATTTGACAACCTCACGAAGGTTTCTTAGTAACTAAGTAACGTTTAGTTTTGAATGTACACCTTTCTTTAACCTTAGTTTCTTTTTCATTTGACTATTAATGACTGAATTTCATATCAATATAACTATTTAACAAAGTTTTTTTAATGAATTTGACAACCATATAATGGTTTCTAAGTGACTAAGTAACGTTTAGTTTCAAATGTACATCATTCTCTAACTTTAGTTTTTTGTTCATTTGACTATTATTGACTAAATTTCATGTCAATATAACTATTTAACAAGGTTTAACTTACGAATTTGACAACCTCAGGAAGGTTTTGTAGTGACTAAGTAACGTTTAGTTTTGAGTGTACACTCTGCTCTAACTTCAGTCTTTGTTCATTTGACTATTAGTGATAAATTTCAAGTCAATATAACTATTTAACAATATTTATCTTATGAATTTGACAACCTTAGGAAGGTTTCTTAGTGACCAAGTAACGTTTACTTTTGAATGTACACCTTTGTCTAACCTTAGTTTCTTGTTCATTTGACTGTTTTATGACTGAATTTCATGTCAATATAATTATTTATCACGATTTATCTTATGAATTCGACAACCTTAGAAAGATTTCTAAGTGACTAAGTAACAATTAGTTTTGAATGTACAACCTTCTCCAACTTTAGTTTTTTGTTCATTTGACTAATAATGACTGAATTTCATGTCAATATAACTATTTTACAAGATTTATCTTATGAATTTGACAATCTCAAGAAGGTTCTTAGTGACTAAGTAACATTTAGTTTTGAATGTACATCTTTCTTTAACCTTAGTTTTTTTTTCATTTGACTATTAATGACTGAATTTCATGTCAATATAACTATTTAACAATGTTTATCTTATGAATTTGATAACTCTAGGTGAGTAAGTAACGTTTAGTTTTGAGTGTACACCATTCTCTAACCTCAATTTTTTGTTCATTTGACTATTATTATGACTGAATTTTTTGTCAATAAAACTATTTAACAAGGTTTATCTTATGAATTTGACAACCTCAGGATGGTTTCTAAGTGACTAAGTAACGTTTATTTTTTAATATACAGCCTTCTCTAACTTTAGTTTTTTTTTTCAATTGACTATTAGTGACTGAATTTTATGTCAATATAACTATTTAAAAAGATTAATCTTATGAATTTGACAACCTCAGGAGGGTTTCTTAGTGACTAAGTAACATTTTATTTGATTTTTCACGTCTCTCTTACCTTAGTTTTTTGTATATTTGACTATAAATGATTGAATTTCATGTCAATATAATTATTTAACAAGGTTTATCTTATGAATTCGAACACCTCATGAAGGTTTCTTAGTGAATAAGTAATGTTTAGTTTTGAGTGTACACCCTCCTCTAACCTCAAGCTTTTGTATATTTAACGTTTAGTTTTGAAGAGGAAGTTTAAGTTGTGTATAAAGAACAAGTTTTCTTCTCCATACATGTATAAAGAACAACCAGAAAGTGTTTGAGAAGCCAAGTAACCTAGGACATGGATATGACGAAGCATAAAGAATGTACAGAAAATAATTAAAATACAAATATCCACAAACGAATTGATCAAAAAATTGAAATATTGCTTTAAAAATAAATGCTAACAAGAATAGAAACACAAAATAATAATCATACCAACAAAACAAAGAACATCAACTGGAAAAATCTCTTTTAAAACGTAAAGAATCCGTTAAAATAGATTTTGATTATCATTAAAGTTATCTTTTGCAATCAATTAAAAATGACATTGACATTGAGTTAATTTCGATTATCACTTGAACAATGACATTGACAATAAATTTATTTTGACTATAAACATGATTATAAATGTTCATTACTTTGGTAGAAGTGCTAATGATGTGTCTAAACTTTAGGGCAAGTGAAACAATCATTCATATGAAGAATGCAAAAAAACTTGCTTACTCTATACAATTAAGATGTAATCACCAAAGATATGAACAAATATAATCAAGTTAAAAAAATTTGAAGACAATTAATTTTACTTTCTTTTAAGAAATCATTAGTCTAAATTCTAAAAAACATTGAAAAAACTTAAAGTTAATATTTTTTGACAACTCTTGTTGATTTCTCTACACTTAGAGGAATACTTTCAATGTATTTGAATTCTTCTTTCATATGCAAATCTTTAACATGNACTTTTCATGGCATTCATACTTTAATAAACTTCAAATTATGTTAAATTTCCTAATTTGATCTTAGACTTTATAGACATCTTTGGCTTGGTTAAAAGGATAAGCGGGTTGTGTTTAATAATTTATATTAGATAACTATGCTTATAGGTTATTTATTTATGTGGAATTTTCAAAAAATTGAATAGATAGAGAAAAAAATAGGAGCAGAAGTCTGAAAACCAGTTCCAAATGACATCCTCCATCCTTTTATTCATCGTGATGTAAGTCCATTCTTAACTTTCTCCAAGTGTTAAATTTATAATCGAGAAGAAAGACACTAACATTAAAGTTGTCTTTTGTAATCATATATAAATGACAGTGGGATTAAACTTAATTTTCAGCGACTATAAATGACNCACTCATTAACATAACATGTTTAGCGAGAAAACAAATGAATATAAACCAGAAGAATATTTAAATAAAAAATAATTAGACTGCTTAACAAATAAAATTTCAATTAAAATAAACGTACCTTCACAAGAATATGAATTGGGTACTCCATAATTATTGCCCTAAAAGTTTTAATTTGCATAAATCCTGCATTGTTCAGGGAAAAAAACACTTGTAAGAAATAAATATATTGAATAAAAATAAAGTGCTTAAAAATGTCATTCCCAACGTTTCCCAACATGAGTGACCCGATAGCCATTTCCCAACATTGGGTATTAGGGTTTGGGAATTCAAGATACCAATGCATTAGGGTTTGAGATTTTAAAGTGCCCGGGAGAGGAGGGTTCCATTATGAATGTTGAACTAAAATGTTAAAGTAAAGAATATGAACTTTCTCGGCGGAAGAGGCTTGGAAATCGGAATCTCTCCAGACAGGAAAAAAACACCGACAGGTTAGGATCTTCAAAATGGATATTGAATTTGAAGAGGTGGGTACTTAATTAGTCTCCGACGCTAAATTTATTGATGCGCAGCGAAAACAATTCCAGAACACAGGGGAGAGACGATGAACGGGAGTAGGGTAATTACGGCGCCTCTTAATTTCTTAATCGATATCTTTCGTATAAACAGACAAAGACTCGCGCAAAATTGCAACAAAAGAATCGAGTAGATGTGAGGAAATTAGGCTTACCCCTCGATTTTCTCCTTGATGGCTGAGATGAATGTCTAGTTCTTCGC
>QAOC01048064.1:694-13182 GCA_003255005.1 Begonia fuchsioides | reverse complement strand
AGAGAGAGAGAGAGAGAGAGAGAGAGAGAGGGAAGCGGCAGTCAAAAGGCAATAACGGAGGAATAGTTGCCGTTCTCGCTTCAACGAGGGAGAACTCCAATTCAATCCGCACCGACTTTCTACAACGGTTCAAAAATTCAAATCATAATTGTATGGATTTTATTTTTGTGCGTTTTCACATTAGAACTCCAATTAGATAAAGATAATAATCAACTCTTAATTCACTCAAACATGTCTTACGAGCTTCAACGATTTAATAAAAGAAGTTAAAATATTAATTTATCTTTTAACCATTTGGTCCATTAACCATCATGTTTTCTTTTATAATATTTATTAATTAAGACAACTTGTAATTTGATGGGCTTATATCACGTCTATGTTATACAAGCTATCATGTCCTCTCGCATGCTATTATGTCTTTGTCAGAAGAGATAGGTTTATATCACGCCTATTTATTATCTGGTGCGAATATTCAGACATGTGAGTTTCCGTTATTTTTGTTGATTGACTTGTTTTTTAATGTTTAGTTTGAAAATCAATACTAAAGCATTTTTTTGTTTGATCGTGTACTCATATTTAATCCTGAAAGTTTTGCTGGAAAAGGTAATGCTTGTTTGATATTTTTGGTAATGATTTTGAAAATTCATTTTGAACTTTGAACTAGTGGATGAAACCAAATTTTGTTGAATAACAGCCTAGGGTTGTTCAATGCATGAAGAATGAAAGGTCATATCACATATTTTATCAGCTCTGTGCTGGAGCTCCTCCTGCTTTGAGAGGTATATGGGCAAATTGATGTTTATTCCTCAAAATTACTTTGACGGAAGGGACTTTTTATTTGTTACATTTTTTGCTGTGTACTTTGATATTTGACTGGTAAATTACAATTATTGGTGCTGTAAGCAAATTGTTATATACCCGAATTTACTAACCTTGAGAATTTGAAAATATGGAAATTAATAGCTAGTGAGGAAACATCTTTCCAAATAACACTATGATTATTTCCTTGTAATGTTTATCGTAAACTTATTAATTTCTTCTGCCTATATTCACTTCAAAGAATAAAGTTAGTAGGACTCTGATATGACCCTTCCTTTAAAAATCAAACAACAAAGAAAATCAAGAACAAGATTGTAAAACAAAGATACGATAAATAAAATGATTCCAAAAACACGAAATATAAGCACTTAGAGGAGCTTGTTTCCTCCAAGCTCCTTGAATGACGGCTCGTCACCCCCAAAACATTAGACCTCTTTTTCCTCCCCTTACCCTAAACATTACTGCTCCTATATGTAGATAAAATATCAATATCAATCTACTTGTATGAGCTTGGGCCTTATTAGACTCTCTTTTCTGTTAACGCAAATTTCAAATTGGAAAAGTATATTGGCTTAAAAATAGTAAAATGACGTTTAACCAACTTTGAAATGTCATCAGTTCAACTAGAATAAGATATTGTACTTATGGGATAAGATTAGCCGATCAAGAAAATAAGATATTGGCTTAAAAATTTCATAGAGCCATTTTATCTAGTTTTGCTACTTCTACGAGGAATAGATTTCAGTTGCCCAATTTAATTTCACTCCCTATGTGAAAAAATATCAATTCAAATATTTTTCAATTTGTGCGGTGAATGTATCGGTCGTTGAAAAGGTGGGAAATGAATAAATAATTGCATTCTATTTTTAAGTTGATATCACAGGGTTTTATGTATTTGGAGATAGCATTTCATTTGGCAAGAGTAATCGTTATTTTCTTGCATATAATGTATAACTAGAGATCTCACATCATTGTTTGTTTGTCTTTTATACAGAGACTCTAAATTTAAAGAGTGCTCACGAGTACAAATATCTGAGTCAGAGTGAATGTTATTCAATTGCTAGGATCAATGATGCGGATCACTTTCGGATTGTTATGGTGTCTTCTCGTTTCTAATTGCTCTCTTGTTTTTTTTTTCTTCATTTGTTTTTTGGAAGTATGATATCTGGTTGTTATCGGTTCCAGGAAGCTCTTAATGTTGTTCCAGGAAGCATGATTGCTGCCGTGGTATGGCTTGGAAACATTACATTTTCTGTGATAGACAATGAGAACCACGATGAAGCAATAGAAGATGAAGTTTTTGTTTCGTAATCGAAATAGGAAAATTGAAAATTAGAGAATAATTCACATGGAAATAAAATAATTCAATATCAAAATTGCTGATGTTTGGTCCAAGTTGAATGGATTTCCTTGTGAGAGTTGTTGTAATTATATGGTAACAGTATAGTTTACCTTCACTGAATGGTTGGTCAAGAAGCATTTATTTGCTTACAAGAAACATATGATGCTTCTATGAGTGAAACAATACTTCAAAATGCTTAAGGAGCCCATGGTAAATAAGATTAGCATCTATTTGAATGACATTAGTATTGTCAGGATTGAGCTCATCAGATGGAAATGACTGAAAACCCAACTTGAATTGAAGTCCACGAAGTCAAATGATCTCAGAACACACTGCATAGTGATAGGGCTAGTATAAGGAAAACCCACTCAGTCGACGCACTCAATGTTCTTAGGTAGCCAAATCAATCAGAGAACCATATGAGTAGACAAGCCGCCTCTCAGAAATATGGAATGCTATGATGAAAATCAGCTAAATGGAGAGGACAATGATTCGGGATAAATTGACTAACTTGCTAAATAACAAAAAATATATTGGGTCGCATAATAGTTAAATAATTCATGCTACCCACCAAGTGCGGATAGGCAGTAGCATCAGAAGAAGATAACTCTTACCACAATACTCGTTTAATTCAATGATGTATCAGTAGATAAAGGATGACACTCCACCCCTGCTTCCCCGACTCCTCTGGCCCTTTTATTCTCTTTTCGTCTCATTACTACCTACAATTTCAACTCCTTTATCGATATATAAACATTAGAACCTCATCGTTCTAATCCATTTTATTCTAATTACTCAAAAAACTTAATCTTTACTATACCACTATTAGTGAATGCATACAAAAAACCATAATTTATAATCAATATCATGCATATGTAATTCATTTGGCTAATACTTTCTAGGTTCCATATATGCTCAGTTCATACCTCACGTGTTGTTTGAGCCATAGCGGGACAGGTGGAAAGGAAGAACATGGCCAAAGCATTCCCGAGCCATGCCAAAGCAACGGTGGCATGATGGTTCAAGCGAGACTCCACTTGTCTCCCTTACCGTTACTATATGATCGGCTCTAGACCTACTAAATATACATATACGATATGCTATGAAATTCCAATTGGCTCCTTGACTTTAGATTCTTTAACAAGTTAGACAAAAAATAAATAGAAAATGATAAAATTAAATAAAACAAGTAGGTGAATTTGTTGATCAATTCTTACTGTTCCATATTATTAGAAACTGCATAAAGTTCAAGTTATATACCAAGGTGAAACCTCATTTGTGGAGGAGCCCCTCCATCTCGGGATCTCGGGCCACCATCGGAGGGAACGGCGTAGAACGGGCCGACTCTGACGATTGGATGAGGATTTGCATGAGAACGGTGATGATGACCAGAAAAAGTCCTGTAAATGCAATGCCTTGCCATGATGATAGGAGACCAGAATATTGGAAGGACTTGACAATGCCATAGATGAGAAAGCAAGACCAGACAACCACAACCTGCACGAATGGATAGTAAGAAATGGTCCTGCATGGGAACATATTCATCATCATTTTCGGTTTTCAGTTTTAAGGTATGTTCTTACGATGAATGCCGTCCGATGTCTTGAAGTTTATGGTCGCTGAATGTGTCTCTGGTTAGATATTTCTCTAGTAGGCAGTAGTTAAATAATTCATGTAATTAAACAATTGTATATTTATACTGATTCAATAAAATACTAGTAGCAGTAACTTTCAACCCCAAGAAATAAGAAATAACTTTCAACACGTTTAAGTGATAGCATTAACTTTTACATGGAATGGTGTCTAAAGATAACAATGCAAATGTTGATCAAAGCAGTATCCATCATAATGTTGACATTATCATTAACATAAGAGAGAAGAATAAAAACTCATTTGTTATGTTTCATTGGCACATACATTAGTGTTGGTTTTGTATTTCTATCGTCCTTTTTCTACATGTTTTAGTGAGTACAATAGTTAATGATCGTTGAAAAATAATGCTGAAAGTGCAGGTAAGAAACATTCAATCAATGAAGCTAATGCTATAGAGTAATTTTTTCTTTTTAATACAAGAAACAGTTTCTTTTAGTAAAAGGTATGTACAAGCATATGGAATTCTTTACGAACAAAGTGTTGAGGCTAACAATTTCCACAGCAATGTCCTTCAAATTGGAGAGAACCAAACTAAGATAGGTAGCTTTTGAAGTGTTTAGAATTATAAGCCACTCTATAATGAAGAAATTAATGTTTTCTCAGAAGTTATTATTTGGTGTTTTTCATCAAGAAATATATTATTATGATGAAACCAACTAGCTCATCTTCTTATGAATTTATTTCACTTGACTCTTATTGAATACTGTGAAAATAATTAATGTGCCTTTAGTAGTTCAATTTTGTCACAATCAGTCTGCATGCTTATAGTTAGTTTTTTCTGCCTTTTGTTTTTCAGCTTACATCCTTATTAGTGTACTTTGTTGATTTTCAGGTCTATTTACTGCTGCTAAATTGATTGGATGTAACATTGAAGAGCTAAATCTGGCTTTATCTACTCGGACTATGAGAGTTGGGAATGATAATATTATCCAGAAGTTAACTTTATCACAAGTAAGAAATGATCTAAGAAATTTTGTGCTTGTAGCCAAGGAAATTGTTTGCAGGGGTATAAATATAGTGCATCTTATGAAGATAATGTACAAAATGGTTCTCTGTAACTTTCATACACATTAGATAGAAGAGCAAGATGAATTCTTAGTCTAAGTTGAGTTTGGTGAAGTATGCTTGTGCTATGAAAACGTAATAAGGGACAACACGAGCAATATCAATTAAAACTATTACTCTACATTTTAACATGGTATCAGTTGCATCGAGATATTGTACCAAAGATAATTTTGTATTGCATTAATGCATTTTTTATTTTTTTTATTTTTAACAAATAAAGATTTTATTCCTTTTTAATCTAAAAAAGCAAGGAAAGATATCCTATCTAACTTGTACTTATGCTTAAACATATGTGAATATGCTTTTCCTAAATCATAATTATGATTTTTTCTCAAAGTCATTGCTGAAAAGATGCTACATTTTAACTGATATTTTGGTGCGTAAAAAGATAGTTTCAGAGTTTTTAATGTTTGATTGAATTTAAAAAATGTAATTTTGGAGTATTACAGGTTTGGAGTTCTAAAGTTTTCTTATCCATTAAGATTCTGATATGTTATTCACTTGCAGGCAATTGATGCCAGAGATGCTTTGGCTAAGTCAATTTATGCATGTCTGTTTGATTGGCTCGTTGAACAAATCAACAAATCTCTTGTTGTAGTAGGCAAACGCCGAACTGGCAGATCCATTAGTATTCTGGATATCTATGGGTTTGAATCGTTTAATGTATGTATGATATAATTAATAAATAAACCACTGCCTGCTGTGTTTCCCTTTTACTCTATCTATTTATTCTCACCTTTTCTTACAGATCGCTTATCTCTGCAGCGTAATAGCTTTGAGCAGTTCTGCATAAATTACGCCAATGAGCGACTCCAACAGCATTTCAATCGTCATCTGTTCAAGTTAAAGCAAGAAGTAACTTCTCTTTCCAATTATTATAACATGTGGCCAAGTGTAAAAGCTAATTGCATGTATTTTTGCTGATGGTGATGTTCTGTAACATGTATTTCAAATGGATGCATCGGTTCAGAGGAATTCGCAAATGTAAAGAGAGGCATATTTTATTTCTGCTTATAGATTGTGCCAAAAGCAGCTGATACGAAATTTTTTTTTAGAACAGTATCAAAGTTAATCTGGAATTAATTATGATTTTAGTTAGTTCAAGGGGAAATCGACATTATGTACTATATTCATCTATCAAATAATGATTTAGTATTTTTATTAGTTCTCTGTCATTGTTTTCAGCAACAGATATTGATATCTTGGTTTCCTTTTAATTTCCATGTGAAATTATATGTGTTCAGTGTTTTGCCAGGAATATGTCCAAGATGGGATTGACTGGACAAAAGTTGATTTTGATGACAACCAAGATTGTCTCAGCTTATTTGAAAAGGTGAAAAACAATTAAGGAGTATGCTTGTAGTATGATTAATAAACAAATATGCTTTACCAAGGAGACCAAAAGTCTAAATTTGTTATGGCTGTGTACTGTGTATTGTCTACTTTTCCCATGTACCTTAATGCAGCAAAGGAAAATTATGTGGTATTTACTATTTAGGGTGGAACTTTTGTCATGGAATTATAGGCTAATACACACAAATTCAGATGCTTGTAGTTTGATAAATCGCTTTACAAAGTATGCCAAAATTCTAAATTTGTTAATGCAGTAAAGATTATATTGTCTACTTTTGCTGCCTGCAATTTCTGAAAAAAAGATGGCTAAGGAAAATTGTGTAGCAATTAGTATGGATGTATCTCTGTTCATGCTTCCAAAAACAATTTCACTCATCAATACGCCTTGTCTGGTTGATTTTATTATATCTTTTGAATTCATTGTTCTGGCATTTGATCTAATACTTCTTGTCTAAAAACCAAATAACGGTATTTGAATTTTTAATTTATTTATCGCTAAATGGGCTTAAATATCTGAATATTTTTGAAAAAACTATACGACTAGTATGCTTCTCTCCAATTGAAAATAAAGTCTAGTTAGTGCTATTTTAGGAATTCCTTCAATAATTTTTTTCAAGGTAACAATCATTGGATTTTCTTGCAGAAACCCTTGGGTTTATTATCCCTGTTAGATGAAGAGTCCACTTTTCCCAATGGATCAGATTTGACCTTTGCTAACAAGTTGAAGCAGCACCTGAAGTCTAATCCTTGCTTTAGAGGAGAACGAGGCAAAGCCTTTACTGTTAGTCATTATGCAGGGGAGGTATCCATCCGACATTATAAGTTTAGTTTTTCAACTGAAGAAATTATTGATTGCAGCTCTAGTGCTTGTGAAATCAATTATTTTTTTATTTCTAGTATCACTAGCAAAAATCGTTACTATGGATAATAAATTGGTAACCCTTAATACAGGTTGCTCTTTTAATCCCTTTATACTTACTTTTTTGTACATATTTGATACGCAGAGGCAAAGGCATTACTGTTTGTCCTATGCCAAAGAAGGAAAAAGTTTAGTAACTTTTATTTGAGCCTTTGGTCACCATGTCTAGTGTTTCATAGGAGCAAACCTACCTATTACAAAAAATTGTAGACCATGAAACTAAAACAATATACAACTTGATTGTATGCATCTGAATTGGTGTATTCTTAATGATGACAGTTTGACATTACACAGTGCTTGCCTTTCAGGTTATGTATGACACAACTGGTTTTTTGGAGAAAAACAGAGACTTATTACACCTAAATTCCATTAAGCTTTTGTCCTCTTGTTCACTTGAACTTCCTCGAATATTTGCATCTAGCTTGCTTAATCAATTGGAGAAGCCAGTTGTTGGTCCTTTACATAAATCAGGTGGTGCTGACTCCCAGAAATTAAGTGTGGCAACTAAGTTTAAGGTAGATTACTATTGATATTCATTGTCATATCATGCTTTGGACTCAAATGTTAGGAGGAAATGCTCAGCGGCATATTTTTTGCTTAATTTTGCAAGCAGTAATATTCTCTCTATGCATTTCCTATTTTAACATTGATTTTGAACATAATTTATTTTGGTTGATGGATATACTTTTTACTTGATTGAAAAGAATAGTTTCAGATATTCTAGAAAGGAAACTAAAGTGGAAAGTTTTAGGAAATGCTTGCATAGGATTAAGACTATATCTAACTAGACCAGTCTACAAGGATTTTCCCTTTTATATTAAATAATTACCCTTTGCCTGGCCAAAGACCCAAGACTGAGATTATCTTATCTATGGGATTTTCGTAGCTCATGGGGCATGTGAATATTGAAAATGGTTCAAGGCTTTTGTTGACATAATCATCTTCATAAATAGGCCCAATTGTTTCAATTGATGCAACGACTCGAGAACACCACTCCACATTTCATACGCTGTATCAAGCCAAACAACCTTCAGTGTCCTGGTTTGTACGAGCAAGGACTTGTACTGCAGCAGTTGAGATGTTGCGGAGTCCTAGAAGTAGTTAGAATATCACGATCTGGTTTTCCTACTAGGATGTCACACGAAAAGTTTGCTAGAAGGTAAAGAGAGATGCTCTCTGTAAAAATTTACACTATGCTGCATCTTTTGTTATCTTCAAGTTATTTTATATTTATTTTCATTTTTTTAACCTTTTCTATTTGGGTTTGAGTCTTAATCAGGTATGGTTTTCTTCTGCTGGAGAACATTGCATCACAGGATCCACTAACTGTTTCTGTTGCGATTCTTCATCAATTTAATATATTACCTGAAATGTACCAAGTTGGGTATACAAAGCTGTTTTTCCGAACCGGACAGGTAACTTAGTGCTAATATTGTTGTCTTTCAATTCCTATATTTCCTATTTATTACTGTTTTCTTGTTACATCGTCCGAACCGGACAGGTAACTTAGTGCTAATATTGTTGTCTTTAAATTTCTATTTTTCCTATTCATTACTGTTTTCTTGTTACATTGTCTGTCGTCTTTGCTGGAAAGATTCTGTGAATGCTATGGAAGCAGAAAAATACATCAGGTAGCCTATAAGAAGGACTTCTAACAATTTTCCGTTTAACTCTAAATATACAAGTCCAATATCGATTGATGGCTAGTTAAAAATACCGAGTGGATAAAGAAAGAATCTACCAGAGACTACCTTCCTTCAATTGCTTTCCTAGTTCAATGAAGTGCATTCTGCACTTGTATCAACCAAATTAAGAATCAGAAATTGAAGGAAAAAAAACCTTAGTAGAATATAGACTACAGATTCCAGATTTACTGCAGATATTATGATTGATCGCCGAAGAAGTTGGTGATTGACCTTAACTTGTAAAGTAGAATCCTCGTCTCATTGCCCTGCAATAACCAATATAAACTTGATGAAAAGTATTCTTGCAGATTGGAGTGCTTGAAGATACCAGAAATCGCACCTTACACGGTGTCTTGCGTGTTCAAAGTTGCTTCAGAGGATACCAAGCTCGTCAGTACCATAAGGAACTTAGGAGAGGAATTATCACTCTCCAACCATGCATTTGGCATCTCTCTTTCTCCTTAAGCATTGCAAATTATGTAAGGATAAAATTGTGGTTAACTTTATTTGCTCATGCAGTTATTCGTGGAAAAAAAACCAGAGAAGAATTTTCAGTCTTATTACTGACACATAGAGCGGCAGTGTTGATTCAGAACAGAATTAGAGGCTGGATGATTAGAAATCATTTAAAGAAAAAAATTGATGCATCTGTCATAATTCAATCAGGTAAAATAAAATGTCCTTAGTGGTCATACCTAGTTCTTTTCTTGGATCATAACTTACTACCTACCAAAGTTACTAGTGAATTGAAGTCCAAAATAAAAAATAAAATAGAATATACTGGTTGTTCATAATAGTTAATAATAAGTAGGACAAACAAGCCGTTTAAGTTGTGTATCAATTAAAATCCAAGATATTTTATTTTTATCTTTAATTTTGTTAGATTTCATTCTTATATTTAGTGTTATTTTTGAAGAAGTTAATTTTATCTTTGTAGAGATTTTTTAGGGATTTAATTCCATAAACTAACTCTATATTTGTGTATCAATTAGGGATGAAAAAATAATAATTTGTCGAGATAGCACGCACTTACCTCATTATACGTTAACATTCTTTCTCAGGTTAACTTTTCCGACGAACATTTTTCCTCAAATAAATAAAGATGTTGACCATACCAATGAAATCAACCAAATAAGTTAGAAAAAAGTTATTCTACCAATTAAATGTGAACTGAACGCAACATATAAAACCTTATGAATTATCATAATAAGCAAAAAAGACATTACTAAAAAAAGAAGAAAATAAATAGTTAGTGGTTCTTCTGCGCACTTACCTCATTATAATGAAACATTCTTTCTCTCAGAAGCTTTCCCAACTATCATTGTTTCAAATAAATAAGTACGTTCACCTTACAGTAGAAATCAATCAAACAAATAAGAAAAAAAAGTTTTTCGAGTCAAGAGATGTGAACAAAACGAAACATATGATATTTTACGCATGATTATACTAAACAAAATAAAGGATTAATAACAAATAAAAAAATAAAATAATTAGTGGGTATTATACCAACTTACTTCATTATTATGCAACATTTTTTCTCATAGTAGCTTGCTTGACCGACATTTATTTATCAAATAAATAATTATGATCTCCCTAAAATAGAAATTATAAGAAAATAAAGTTATTCTAATCATTAGATGAGAACGTAACGGAACAAATGCAACATAATTATAATAAGCATTAAGAATAGATAAATAACAAAGAAAAAAATAAATAATATATTTGTGTTAAAAGTACTTACCCAATCATCAATCTTTTTTGTACTTTGTGTTAAACCAGTTATTTTGTTCATAAACATTTGGTGGGTTGTTAAAAATCAAAATACCTTATGAGCAAGAAGCAATAATTGTACTCACATCAGCACTTCCATTATTAACCGTAGTTCCAAATAAAGGTTGATACTCTTGTCTGATGGACTTTGTGCTGCCTCCACTAGATTGGTGGAAGGGGAAGTTTAAGTTGTGTATAAAGAACAAGTTTTCTTCTCCGTACATGTATAAAGAACAACCAGAAAGTGTTTGAGAAGCCAAGTAACATGAGAATAAGTTAAAGAATACGAATGAGTAAGAGGTATGTGATATATCAATGATGTAATAAAGAATTGACATACATACTTGAAGCTTTTACCCAAAACATCGTCCAACTTAGATATCCTGACAATTCCATCACTGCATGCGGGAAGTAAATATAAGCAAATAAAAATAATGTGGTATGCAGAATGAGTTGATAAAAAAAATGCATGGACTAGCACAAAGATCAGCAGGTTTACTAAGCAAGATTGAACAAGCGTGGAGATATGTAGCTATTATTTAGTAACCTTCCATCTCGGAAGTTGAAAACTGATTTAAAAAATGAATAGCATCATAACTGTTGATCAATTACACATTAAAGAAGTTCAAATAAACCATAACAAAATTAAGATTCCATGAAAATGGACCTTTCATCTTAGCCATAAGCAACATTTTGATAAGGATAAGAAATAAACTAAATTGACCAGAATCAATAATGTTATTTACTAGTGTGGCATCCCTAGGACATGGATACGAAGAAGCATAAAGAATGTACATAAAATAATTAAAATACAAATATCCACAAACGAATTGAAATGGTTTAAGTTGGCTAACTCACGAACATCCTATCAAAAAATTAAAAAAAAATTGCTTTAAAAATAAATGCTAACAAGAATAGAAACACAAAATAATAATCATACCAACAAAACAAGAAACATCAACCGGAAAAATCTATTTTAAAACATAAAGAATCTGTTAAATGTCCCATATTAACACATTTAAACAGGCTATATTACCTGTGGCCAAACTCTGTCCATCAGAGGACAAGTACAACCCTATTACAGAATCTCCATGACCTTCCAGGGTGTTGAGGTCCAATGTATGATGTCGTTTGTTTTGTTGCTGCATTTATGAAATCAAACCACTAACTCAAGATTCGAGATATAATTAGATGATACTATAACCAAGTGATAATAACTATTTTGCTCAAAATTGACTTTCCTTTGGTACTTCACAAAATGCTATGAATGAAAGAAAAATGATAGCAATAGTAGAAAATATATTTTACCATAAAATTAAATTTTCACAAAAAGTTTAATAGATTATTAGCAAGTATTGTCAAAGTCTTGTCAATAAATGAGTAAACAGAAAAAAAAACATTTAAACTAAGTTTAAAGTGATGGATAAAACAAATCCAAATAGACGACTCTACCACTATGAGAAAGTGATTAATGAATCAAACTTCAGCTCAAACATATATTCTATTATTTTTCTAATACAAAAATCTTAAATATAATAAGATCAAATAAGAGAGAATTTAATATGATAACAAGATTTGCATGAATAGATGTGTTTAAAAAGGAAAAATAGAAAATGAAGTAAATAGACCAAACCACCTCACTAAGAGAGAATAGAGTAAGTGGCTCCAGCTTGAACAAATTTTAAAATTGCAACCTTGAACCAACCACTACCAGCTGCCATTTTAACATGTGATAACTTGAATTGTTTCATTTCAATTCAAAGAAAGAAGAAATGAAGAAAAAGGATTTTATTATTCATGCCCAACAATCTTGATTGAGTGGTTTAGATAAGCTGAAAAACAATTAAAAAAATTGCACTCAAACAACAATGCAGAGAGGTAA
>QAOC01048055.1:13043-31196 GCA_003255005.1 Begonia fuchsioides | reverse complement strand
AGGTTCTCTTTCGTGTCTCATTCTAGAGGATTGGAAGAGATGTTTAATTCTCGAAGACTTTGAGTTTCAACTCCATGATTATGGGCACTCTGCTAGGTTATTCAATGTGGTAGCTACTCCCAGTCTTCTCCAGCGTGTTAAAGGAATGCAGAAATTTGATGATGAATTAACAGAAAAATTTGACCAAATACAAACTGGTGAAGAATTTAATGATTGGAGTATTGGGCAAGATAATTGCTTATATTTCAAGAGTCGTATTGTAGTACCGAATGATTCTGATTTAAGACAGTTTATTCTTTCTGAACACCACAAATCCAGATTTGCCATACATCCTGGGTCTACCAAAATGTATCAAGATTTAAAGCGCCAGTATTGGTGGAATGGTATGAAACGGGATGTGACTGAGTTTGTTTCAAGATGTTTGACCTGTCAACAGGTAAAAGCTGAACATCAGAGACCTGCTGGTTTATTACAGCCTTTGCCTATTCCAGAGTGGAAGTGGGATAGGATTGCCATGGATTTCGTGTCTGGACTCCCCAATACCCCTAAAAAGCTTGATGCTATTTGGGTCATAGTTGATCGATTGACTAAGGTCTCTCATTTTATTCCAGTAAGAATGGATTTTTCAGCATCTAAATTCAGTAAATTATATATCGACAATATTGTTCGATTGCATGGAATTCCTTCTAGCATTGTGTCTGATCGGGATCCAAAGTTTACTTCTAAATTTTGGAAGGCATTTCAACGAACTTTGGGTACCGAATTACATTTCAGCATAGCACATCATCCTCAGACCGACGGTCAATCAGAAAGAACTATTCAAATTCTTGAGGATATGTTGCGATCTTGTATTTTAGATTTTGGTGATAGTTGGATTAACCACTTACCATTAGTGGAATTTGTGTATAATAACAGCTATCAGGCGAGTATAGGAGTATCTCCTTACGAAGCTCTGTATGGTAGACCATGTAGATCTCCTCTTTGTTGGGCCGAACATGAAGAGCGTGCGGCTCTTGGTCCCGAAATAATTCAAGAGACTACATATAAGGTCCAGACCATTAAGGAAAGATTGAGAACTGTTCAAAATCGCCAAAAGAGTTATGCAGATTTGTTAAGGCGCGACGTAGAATTCGATGCCGAAGATTTTGTATTTTTGAAAGTCAGACCAAGGAAAGGGGTCAGTCGATTCAGAGTCAAGGGAAAGCTTGCTCCGAGATATATTGAGCCGTTCAAAATCATTGAACGCATTGGCCCCGTGGCTTATCGTTTAGAGTTGTCACATCAGCTAAGGTATGTACATAATGTTTTTCATGTGTCTATGCTGAGAAAGTATGTGGCTGATCCTGACCACATTGTTTCGTGGCCAGAGATTCCAATTCAACCTGATGTGTCATATGAGGAAATACCTGAAAGGATTTTGGAACATGACGTCAAAGTATTACGACGTCGCGAAATCTCAGTTGTTCGTGTCTAGTGGAGGAATCATTCTGAAAGAGAATCCACGTGGGAGTTAGAATCTGAAATGATGGTGAAATACCCTCATCTATTTTAAGAAAATTTTAGTGTTGAATTTCGGGGACGAAATTTTTTTTAAGTGGGTAGTATTGTAAACACTGCGAAAATCGATGTATAAATTTTTTCGCTATTATTGACTAGTCAATTGTTGAATTTTTTACTAATAAATTTGTCGTATACGCCACGTGCGACGACCCAAACAAATTAAATTGGGATATCTCGTGACGAAATCGAACTACGAATTTCGAATGTGACGTAAAGGTTGATTTTACGAAATCAGTGGTCACATAATTGTGTCCAGATTTTTAGTAGAACGACGAAAATCGAATAAAAATCGGAAACGTTACACGAAATAAATATTATGTTTTAATATTATATTATATAATATAATATAATAATATTATTATAATATTACTATAATTATTAAAAGAAGAAGAAGAAAGTCGTCTTCTTCTTCTTCTTCAGTAAACCTCCCCCGACGCCGAAACGCATAGAGAGGTTGAGCGATTTTCGTCGATTCTTCATCGTTTTTTACGGTTCAAGTGTCTTTACGTCCGTCTCCACTAGAGGAAGAAGTCTGTTAAAGCGGTTTCAAAGATAAGCCCTTATTTTGTGAGAAATCTGAGAAAAAACCGAGAGTTGGGATTTTGGTTTCGGTTTTTTAAATCTTAGTTTTTTTCGCGATTTTTGGTGTGGTTGTCTTCGTCTCGTTGAGAGGAACATTTTGGTATAAAAATCGGCCGGAACAGAGTCCGGAATCGGCGCCGGCGATGGATTGTTGGCGGCAGGGCGCGGGCGCGTGAGATCCACGCGCGCCGCGGGCCAACCAGTCCGAACAGGACCGGTTCGGTTCAAATCAAATTGAATCGATTCGAACCAAACTAATTTAATTTAAAAATTGAATCAGGCCGAACAAAGATGAACCGGTTCAATATGAACCGGGTTGACCGGTCAACGCTGACGTGGCCGTTGACCGGTCAACGCTGACCGTTGACCGGTCCGGCCCGAACCGGGCAGCACGGTTTCGGGGCCCGTTTTCGAGTCTTTTCGCTCGGTTTTCGTTTCTCTTCTCTTGTACACTGTATATGAGATATTACAGAGAAAATTATCGATATTGAAATGAGCCCGGTGCGGGAGAAACAGGATTCCCCAAGTCGACCTAACTTTTCAAGGAATTAAGGTAGGGGTTGTTTTTATATTACTACTAATTTTACATGTTTAATTGCATTTATATTATTATTATAATTGCAATTTATTGTTATTGAACATATGCATATGCATTGCATATTCATCATTGAACATTGTGCACAAATGGATAATAGGAACGACTAAGTCTGCCCTTGGGTTTCGAATCCCTAAACCGGATCCGGGTCTGTATGGTTGCCACCACCTTAGTGTGGAGTATCCGCTTTTTGGAGTTACACATCATTTGCATACTTTATGGTTGCCACCACCTTAGAGTGGAGTCTCCACTTACTGGAGTTACACATTATTTGCACTGCATCTCATTGTGCATTACATATTTACGGATTGTTCAAATCTTGTTTAAATATGTTTTAACATGTTATTTATTTATAACTTGATAATAAAAAAATAAGACCCCTACTGAGAGTAGTCACTCACCCCATTGGCTACAAAAATTTATTTTCAGGTTCATTCTCGGGCAAGGCTCAGTGAGACTTGTATTGGAGTTTAAATTCTCCAATTTATATTTACAAGCTCGAACGATGTATATTTTAAATTGTAAAACTTCCAGTGTATATTATTACTGGGTTGAACACGTTATGTATGTTATCCGACTGCTTGGATTGAATGTTTGGGCTTGCTAAATTTTAAGACTTTCGCTGTTTTGTTTAAATTTAACACCCGAGCCTAGGGCTCAGTGGTCGGGTTCTCTCGGGAATCGAGCCACTGGGCCCGGCGTCTGTCTAGGCCCTGTCCCGGGGCGTGACAGTTTAAATCGCAAAAGTTCAGTAGGCCGAATAGTTTTGTATAGAACGCGAAAGAAAAGGAGTCAATCTTATGGATTTCAAAGTTTTCAATGTAAACCAGAAATACACAAATGAAACTAAAAATAAAAATGTGGGAAAATCACTCTTACTTTTTCTCTGACTCTATTAATTATCCGGCTGTATTTGCTTGTAATTTTGTCAAAAAATATATTATTTGAGGTTCATTTTAATATTTTTCTAGACGATTATGGCTAGATATTTTATTTGGAACAGTCGTCGACATTCATCCCAAACTAACGACAATCATTAAAGACCTTGTCTTTTTGGGTTTTTTATGATGAACTTGATCTAGGGCATTGTGTTTCTCGTTCACTTAGAAAAGGATTAACGTCTGAGGGAGTGACACAAATTGAGATTGAAAATCGAGTTAGAAATCATTCTAGTGCAGTACTTAATCATGTTGAACCAGGTGGAAAAAACAAGAACAGATTTGGAGCTTTAACTGAACTGGGTCTGGGTGCGGGTCACTTTTATTCTCGGAAACTAACAACTAACAAGATTTGTAGGTCACTTAGTGTGAAAATACTTCTAATTGGCGATGGGCATATTAAGTTGGTCAAGATTTTCTTCAAATCTAACTTCTTAACTTGCTACTGCTGCTCGGTGTTCTTTCCAGTGATAACCAAACTTGTAGTAAAATGGGTCAAACCCGAACCAAGTTCACTTGGCGGCTCGTGTGCTTGGGCTTGTTAGCATGAGCAAGATAGTGAGCCAAGAGATGAGAGTACCCACTCCCTTGTGGGTACTCTCATCGGCCTTTTCCTTCCCATCTTATACATTCTACAAGGCATCCAAATAGGCGATAAGCAAGGCATCAAGGCAGCTTCACCCCATGTTTTTCTTCTGGCGAGCCAGATTTTCATGGAAGGGGTTGTAGAGGGATTTTCTCTGCCGATCAAGCTTTGGTTCCCGTTGCTTATACGTCGATGAGGATTCTGCGATAATCGACTGGTTACAGACTGAGTTTTTGAATAAGGGAGAAGAAGGGTTTGGAAGAAGAGTGTACGTTGGAAGGGGGCTGGCTATGGCTAACATGGTTTTCTGGTCCGCTAATCATTTCTTGTTTTTGTTGCCTGTTTGTCGTCCAAGAGCTTTTTGTCCTTATTTTTAATATGTTCTTTTCATATTGTTATTTAAAAAATGTAAATATATATTGTGATATAGATGGAGAGAGAGACAGAGAGAGCGAATTCGGGTGATTTTTGGGGGTTTCTTTCGTTGATTCTCTCAATCTTCATCTTCCTCCACATAACAAAAATGTGCCGGGCATTCTCCCCGAACCAATGAAGCATCTGTTTTCCGCCCAATAAATTGAATAAAAATTGCATTTCAACTTCTTTACCTTCGATCCAAACCTGTTCATCAAAGATTCAGAGTTTTCAAAATGAAAACTTTTGAGCCTTTCATTTCTTTCCAAGCTTTGAGAAGAGTAAAATGAATACAAAGGACATACTTGAATATCTATGGGTGGAACCTATTGCCATTTATTGTTACTGCGACAGAATTTCTTTCTTGGGCTGGACACGAAAATTCCTGCACTCTTTCCGGCCAATCGGAGTTCAGTCTACGCGCAAAATCCTCAACTTCCCTGCAGCATGAAAGACAGCATTTTAGAAGAAGATACAAACAAATACAGACGATCCACAACAAGACTTGCAATGGATCCAAAGAGAAGCCAGAATTCAGAATATAAAAACTTTAATTTCATCTTCTTCAGGAATAAAAATGTTCATAAAAGCCCAAGAAAGCGATGCCTTCACCCAACAATTAAAACTAACTGTTTATATTCGTTGAATGAATAGCATTAAAGCAAAATTTTGAAGTCTCAGGAAGCAAAAATGACAAAGAAAGTACATTGCACAGTCTATTACATATTTCAAATACTTGTAACCAAGTTATTTTCGACTTCATCTTGTACAAAGAGAGAAAGAAACTGGTGCTTCCACCACATATTCGACGTTATATGTGAATAAAATAATTGAATTAGTGCAATTCAAACAAAAACTTTGCAAGAGTTTCATGAAGCTCTGAAAAAAGTTCATAGCGGTTTACATTTCCATTACTGATCCCTCCACTAATAAAACGCACAGCCAAATTTTCACCAGATAGCGAATATTCAATTGTAGCTACACTTGTAGAAAGACTGGCGTAAAATAAAAAAAGTGATCTTGTTTTCAAGTCAAAGTGTATGTTTGTAAAAGGATTAGAAAGAGTTTTTGCCACAAATCCAACGTGTAAAACTCTCAAGAAGCTGAGGGAAGCACAATTAGCCGATAAAGGAGAAGCCCATTAAACATGCATAACCTGTCAAGTTTTTCTTGCATAGCAGGATCCAAGTCTTCGTCAATGTCACCATCTTCAAAATCAAGTCTTGATGAAAAATTTGCAGCCGCAGAATCTTGCAAATTTAACGTTTCAATGTCTGGTGCCTCTAAAATTTCGCGAACCTCGCCATAATGGCTAGTAGAAGGAAGATCTTCAGAATCCTAAAACAATCACAAGGCAGAAGTCAACACGCATAAAAAGTCGATGCCACTAATGAAAAAGAAGTAAAAAAGAAAGTAAGAAAAAAATACAAGTTTCATACAATGAATATGCTTGAGCAAAACCAAATAGAAGTAATGTCAATATTTACCTTATTATGAATACCATTGTTATTACCGGAAGAAAAATCCTTTAAGTACTCTTTCCTTCTTCGATTTTTCTTTTTAGTTTTATTGGCTTTGGTTCCCTTTGAATCTGTTGAGCAAATGCATCACAAATAAATAGTACACATGATAAGACATACAAAATGAATATAGTAAAAAGTTTGAAACGAGAAGCCATAGAGACATTTCTACAAAATTCAGTTTATATACATAAAAAGAAACTTGAGATCAAGGAAATAGACTGTTATTTCATCAAATGTCTTTGAAAACAATAAAACAAAAAGAGGGGGGAAAGAAAGGTACAGTTGATAAAATCCTTTAAAAAAGAGTTACGTAACACAATTCCTGAGTGTTCAAACATTTATTCTCACAATTCTCACGAAACAAAAATAAAAAAAATGTTTCTCATTTTTAGAAGTTAATCCATTGACATGTCCATTAAATGTTTCTATGGAACTTTTAAGCCACATACGGATAGCGAATAAGAGAGGACAAGATTTGCTAATTAGTACCTCCGACTTCACCGTTTATAAATGACAATAGGTCATCCACTGAGCGCTCATCCACACGCTCCTCCTCTGTCTCAGCATTCTGGACATATGAAATCTTCATTTCTTAATGTCCATATGAAGATTTTAGATCTTGTTTCATCTTTATTAGAGCAGCTACTAATGATAATCATCGAAGCACAAAAAATTGCAGCAAAAATGATAATAGATGATCAGAGCATCTGCCTCAAAACTTAGACACTGCAAACAAGAAGATAAGGAAGAAAGTTCACCTTCAATTTCTCACGATCCTTTAACTCCTTCCTCTTTCTAGCATACAATCGATTCAATAGTCGTATACGAGGATCGTCAGCAATATTTCTTAGGGGCTCCAACTTTTCCTCCTGTGGAGAATCATATCTCCATAAGATACCAGTGACAGATTATACACATTAAGGATTGATTTCTCCCTAGATAATAGGCACCTCTGTTAGATCATCAGGTAGATGAAATGTTTCTCTAATTTCTTCTGGAGTCTTTCCTTCAATTATTTGAGCAAGTGCTCGGCTAGTTAGATCAACCAAAGGCTTTAACTGAAGACTGTCAGCAGCAGATGTCAATTCACACAACCTTTTTGTGTCCATCCGAATGAATTTTTCATCAAAATTTTTACGCTCCTGAAAAAATTCAAACTCAATTACAGCTCTAAATTCATCTAATATCAACACTACCAGCTTGATGTTCACATCCCCAAAGCCAGCCAACAATTATTGTAGGGATCAAAAGAAGTTTAAAACACTGACCTTATTAGAATGACCTGGTACTTGATGAAACCGACAATAGTCGAGAATTAAGCCCAAGATTGCTGGATTCACTCGCTGTGGAAGAGATATGGCATAATTTTTGGAAGATCCCATCCCTTTTTGAAGCACTGCACGACATATCAATGGGCAATACATAGCAACCTCTTCTTCTACTTGTTGGATTGAACCATCAGCAGTTTGAAGCCAAATGTAAGTCTTCATCTGAAACAAAACCATAATTTGAGTCCCACAAAAGGGCCAATACAACCACAAAGATGAAACTATATCCATTGCTTGATACGAGTAAATTGTTTTCTGTATCTTAGGAAAAACGAACAATAACAGTTTCATTTAAGCCTTTAAGATCTAACCAAAGGGGAAAAAATTATTTCTTATCACCACTGTTCAAACTACAACCAAAATGATTGGAGCATTATGTTCTAAGGTAACAAACCTCAGGTTTGATACCTTCCCTAGCACTATCCGTCATTCAAGATAGACACTTGATATATTATGATCCTTCTGAAGGTAAAATCTTGTAGGTTGACACTTGATTTATTAGGATTCTTCTGAGAAGTAAAACCTTGTAGGTCTAGTTTGAAAAAAAAAAAAAGAAGCCATAAAACTGTCACTTCTTGTTGAAAACCATTACTGGGTAAGTATGCTTTCTAATCACGCAATTTTCACAATACATATGTATCCCCCACAGATATTTAGCAAGAAATTATCGTAGGCTGAACTTTCTAATTCGCTCTATGCTTTAGCAAAAAAAACAATGAGATGTTGTACCTGGGACCACAAAAGGAAAATTTGAAAGGTATTGTCATTCTCAAAAATCAAAGGCCTTCTTCTGATACTTGATTTGCACAAATGGATACAATTATATGATTAAAACGAAAAAAGTTGCCTAGCTATAAGAAGGTAAAAGAGCCAAGTAAGATTTACACGCCAAAGTAGTTGCAGTGTAAAGAAATAAGTCGTACATAACAAAATTCATTTTTCAGTACATGTTACATTAATTATCACAGGAGTTAATGATGGACAAGAATCATATGAAGCAATTGTTTCAAATTTTGCAGTAAAAACTAATTGTCCATTTGATATGCAGGTAATTTTCTCTACAACAAAGTTTACAGGCACTTAAACAAGTCTACAGCACTGATAAGAAAATGCAGCTTTAAATGATATCTTCTGAGGTGCACGAAGCCCACTGGAGTTTCTAGCATCTCATCAACTTCCTAATGTCAATGAGCAAGGAAAAAAAACAATAATTCAGACATATGAGGGAGGAAAAAAACATCACAATCCTTGTGCATTATGTAATCACAAATTAATGAAGTTGTTGAAGGAGCTAATGCTGGATGTGAAACACAAATTCCACTTGCTATCTGTAGAGAAAATATATTGACAAGGAAATGACTTTTCATGAGAAGGAAGGTGAGGAAGTGATCGGGCAGTGGGGAGTAAGGCAGGAATATCACCGGCAACCAGAAGGGACCAGAAAATAGCCGTTGCTTTAAACAAAAGTTCTAAGTTAAGGAAACAGTGTCTTAGCAATATTACCGCGTGGGACAAATGCGGTTATTCTGTTTAAAATGAAGAGAGTGGTGCAAGGGACAACTCGTTGGATTGTACTATCAGGATTTTCTCTCCTCCTTTCGATTCTACTAGCCAAAATTTCGTCTGCCTCTTCCTCTTCTCATCTTCCTTCCT
Organism: Begonia fuchsioides; assembly: GCA_003255005.1. Classification (NCBI taxonomy): domain Eukaryota; kingdom Viridiplantae; phylum Streptophyta; class Magnoliopsida; order Cucurbitales; family Begoniaceae; genus Begonia; species Begonia fuchsioides. The sequence goes on along the minus strand of QAOC01048055.1, from coordinate 22,017 downwards.
CTGGGCTATTTCCATTTCAGCTACTTGGTATTTGATTTACTGGATATTTCACAGTTTGCTATCAACGGAGTATGTCTGAGGTATTAGTTACTGAACTGTGTTAAATTTGAGCAATAGATTTGAAGTTCTAATTTACAGGAAAGGAAGGTTGAACGTAACCATTTCCATCTCGATTTTTTTTTCTTTTAAATCAGAACCAATAAAAAAACCAAATCCATAATCAACAAACCAAATTTCCAAAGACGTTCCAAGGTTCACTAAAAACAATAATCACCGTTTAAAAATAAATAAATCAAACTGAAACTCCAATCCCAAAGAATACAACACAAAACCTCGAAGAAAATAACGAAAAGTATGAAAAAAAACCAACGTAAAATGCTGTGAGGAAACTGTCGCATACCTAGAATATGATTACGAAGCTTCCAGAGAGAATTACGGCGGGACAGAAAGAGGGATGAATGCGACGGAGCTAGGGTTTCAGATTTGGCCTGTGTGATTCCCCGATTCACAAATTTTTTTTTTCATTTTCCATTATTTTTTCACGATGTTTTCTAACGTGACGTCTATCAAAGGAGAACTCGCACGTGGGGGTTTGGTTGGTAGTTGGGAAATGAAGCCCAAGCATGTGGGCCTTTTTCAAACCATGGGCCTTATAATAAATAATATTTCATTATATTATATTATAAGAACTATCATATCATTAGATATGTCCCATGATAAAATTACCAATTCGATAGCATATTTCAAGTAAAAAAAGGATATAGCTAAATTTATTTTTTTATATTATGAATTATTATTTTAATTGTAATACAGTAAATATGTTTTAATTAGATTAATCAGTGTTCGAATCGTCTGAATATATAATAAAAGAATATACTAAGAAGATAACATTAATATTATTAAATAAATGACGTTCAAAAGAACAAGTGACGATCGAATTTGCTCTAAAATGTTAGAAAGTGATATCTTTATATATGTGCGCTTCAATTTATATAAATTTATCATAATTATATTAGTCATTAATTTGTGGTAGTGATTCTATTTACGAAGCTCATTCGATCTTTTCTTACTTTTCTTATGATCTTTAATTAAAAAAATTGAGGTTGATTTTGGATCGATTGTTTAAGCTTGGACCAAATCTCTGGGCTTGGACCGAATCTCTTGAGTTATTTACGAATTAGCACATTTTCTATAAATCGAAGCTGAAACACATCGCTTTCTATAGAGATGGGAGTTGTGTTTGATCCAGTTTGCGGGCACGTGTACAATAGAAGATCATAGTATAAAAGTGAAATGATGGAGAATCACTCCTTGTAATGTGGATTTATCATTGACCCAAAAAGGTATACAAAATTTGGCAAGCATTTACTCCATATAAAAAGCTCACCTCCCAGAGGACATAAACCTTAATCTAAACGTTCTCCTCTCCACAATAGGCCGGCCATAAGAACAAGGTTATGCTTCCTCAAAGTTTAGACCATTGATGAATCGCTTCTCATAGACCGATCAGGTCGCTGGGGAGAGGGGAGCCGGGACTGCTTTTAACACAATGGCTAAGGAGCTGCCGAGACACTCGATCGGCTAAAATCGACTGGTCATCGTACGATTCTCCATACGGGGAGGTGTTGCCCACGAACTGCTTCTTGAGTGTGTCATTTTTGCTGTGTGCATGTTGTTCGAAGACGTTGATGCTAGATTCCGCAAAATATGGTCTATTTGTGTAGAAACCATTATTTGCCGGCTTTCGTAGAATTTCGAACCCATCTTGGAAGCGTGTTGCGTGTTTTGAGTTGTACATAATGGCATCATTACATCCCGCAAGAGGGGTAGATGAACCTGAAGCTGTGTGGGGGCTGGAAATAGGAGAAGACCTTCCGGTTGGATTTGGGTGATGCAGAAGTGGGCTTCCAGCAGGTGAAACGGGGCACGATATGTTCCTCGAAACGTTCATTTCACTGAAATCGAGAAACCATTTAATAACACTATCTAAAATTAAATGAGACAGATAAATAGATAGAGTGAACCTTAAGTAGACACCGGGTTTTACGACTTTAAGTGCACTATCCACAAGTCTATCCGAGCTCACTGTGCTGAGATTTCGATCATCTCCAATGCCCTGCAAAATTAACATTAATAATATGAACAAAGATTAAAAAAAAAATCCAACAAATCAAATCTGCATGCAAAAAAAAATCACCCGACATAGCATTTATCCAACTCTTCGCATAAATGACACAGCGATTACGTGTACGAATTCTTTGCCCTCGGACTCCATCGGATCTATTAAGGTCATATCGAGCCCCATCTACTTGCAAATTAATTCAATCGATCTAAACTTATGCTCATCAAAGTAAAGATCTCATTTCATGGACTTGATCAGGTGATTGAAATATTAACTGCTAGCTAACATAAATCCATCGAACTATCCTCCAAGTACATACCCAAACTGCCAATTTTAGCATCTTGTGCAGTTGTTATGGGAAATGTCTAATGACAGGAAACTTTTTAATAACAAATATTAGTTTAATAAACACTTTTAAGGCATCTTTATATTGGCATATTTAGATGAAGATAGATTATATAAAGGATTAACCTTTGAGAATGTCTAGTTTAGTCATAGGCCAGGTCAGTTAAAGAGCAACATCTATAAATCCAGAACAATGACTTTTTTCATAGAAACAAATTAGTTTAGCAAATAGCAATACCATGGATTTCAAATTGCCTGTAGTGGCAGAAGAGTTTGGATCTGAAAATTCTGGACCAAAATTATGTCTTTCAAGGGGTGTAGAAAATTTGACAAACGGGTGGTCCAAAAGTTGAGCAGCCGAGGGACGATGTGGTGGATTCCTTCGCAAGCATTGCCTCACAAAATCTTTCCCGTCATCCGAGAGGTGATCTGGAATAGGAGGGAGTTCTTTGCTGTTGCCGATCTTAAACATGGCTGCAACCTTCACAACAGAATTACCATCAGAAGAAAGGAATAGTGAAACATTTGAGCTCAGATAGTAAGAATTTTGAAATGAATGGTTTGCAATTGTAAATCTATTTTAGACAACTGACCCCTTCATACTGGCTCCAAGGAGGTTTTGTTGTGACCATTTCTAATACCGTGCATCCAAGACTCCAAATATCGACAGCAAGATTACAACCATTTGAGTTCCTTATAACCTACGAACAAAAGGACAAGAAGATATCTTAAATGTCTTTAAATCATTGTTGATCAATAGCTTAAACCAAGGTTTTCTTACTTCCGGTGCCATCCAGTAAGGACTGCCCTTGAATGATAGTGGATATGACTGCCCAGTAATCTGCAAAGACAATTAAGTATTTTTTAACAGGGAAATATATTCAATGAAAAAATAAAGAAGTAAAAGTAGTGCATAGAGCTCCATCTTCACATGGCAACTAGTAAATAAATCAACATGTTGATTTGGGTTAAAAATACAATTCATTAACAATTTTTTCATTTAATTTACAGATTGAAGGGGTAAGAGATTGCTCCGCAAACCAGTTACTGCAATTTTCTTTTTAACTCAGGAAAGAAAGTGCACAACCAATCATAGAATTTGGCAGTGATCTTATTACTAATGAAGGAGCTAAATCAGAACAGTACAGCAAGAAAAGGAATGGTAACACGCTTACATGCTTTGCCATCCCAAAGTCTGCTAATTTGACTCGGCCGCTTGGATCAACAAGTATATTTGCACCTTTGATGTCTCTGACGGAATAATTTATAACAAAAAACAATTTGTGTTAAATGAGTAAAAAGGTAAAGGCTGAATTAGAATCCTGAAAATAAAAGTATGTTGTATAAGAAGCACTAAAAAAGGGATAGTCCAATATACCTATGTACAGTATTTTTAGAATGTAAATATGCAAGGCCAGACAAAATTTGTCGAGTATAAGTACGAATTGCCAGTTCACCAAACTGTCCATATTCTTGAAGAAGCTTATGAATAGAGCCACCAGAGACATACTCCAAGTATATATATAGCTTGTCACCCACCTTTATAAAAAAAAGAAATATGTTCAAAGTACAAGATTAAGTTGATATGCAGATAACTATCAAATAGTTTCCCTAAACGCCAGTCATGCTAACCAGCATAACGCTGACTTTTTGTGGTTCATTTAATCAGGCAACAATTCTATCCAGTAATCTAAAGATTAAAATATGACCTGAACAAACAATAAGGGAAAATATACAGTTTTAGAGTATAACAAAGATAAATTAGCGACTATTGAAATTTTTTTCAATGTAATATAGCAGAAATTATAATTTAGGAAAGATATCGTGAACCTGGAAATCGATCATTCAAGACTACTTACCGCTTCAGACCTATAGTACTGCACGATGTTGGGATGTCTTAAACAGCTCAGCATAGCAATTTCCTAGTAAAAACACACAAGGTTCTAATTTCAATGCTGAAAAAATACTTTGAAAAGGAAAGAACATACTATTTGCTGACGAAGTAAAAAAAGATTTGGACAACAGATGGGAGTTAGCCAAAATCCTCAAAGATTATAGTACCTGCATCAATTGCTTTGCGCTTTCTTTAGATTTTGCATCATCTGAAAATAATATGACCTCTTTCATGGCACACATTTCGCCACTTTCACTAAAATAATTCAGCAGTAAAGTTTAAGTACTTATGAAATTTAATTTAAGTTCAGAACAAAAACGGAGTAACTCCTAATCATTGATGTTAACAGATACTAATACTAATACATATGAAAGTCATGGCCCCCAATATTTGACAAACAGATCTATGATTGAAACAAGTTCAACCAATTTTTTCTCAAGAAATTTCATGCCCAATATATGCGAACATGCCTAACTCTATCCCAGCCCACCCACCCACCTGATGTGCCTACGTGTCACCACCACAAACCCCACCCCACCCACAGGAAAACATTAAGTATCTATTAAGATGAGTGGTACCTGTTAAACCCAACATAAACATGCCCAAATGTTCCCCTGCCCAGAAGCTTTCCCTTTTTCCAGCGTGGACCAGGGCTAGCCGGAGTCTCACCCCTGCCTGGACTTCTTGGTAGAGAGGGAGAAGTTGCGGCTGAATTTGACTGAGAAAAGAGAGGGTTTGAGATTATTATCGGAGGAAGAGGTAAACGGTGGCTTTGTTTCCTATCAGAGAAGTTTGTGAGTGAGTCATGGGGAGTTCCTCCAGCTCCAGAATGTATAGGTGTGACAGCACCGCTATGAATTCTCGAGCTAGGACCAGGGCTTGCCATTTTAGGGCTGGGAACTGGAGAATATTCAGGACTACCTCTGCTATGCTGCCAGAATGTCTGGCCCAAAAGATCACCTCCCATCGAATTATTCCCAGAATTGTAACCAGAACCAGGACTAGAGCAATTGCCAGAGCCAGTGAAAGTGATATCAGGACAATCCTTCCCAGACCAGAAAACAGTGTTAATGGCTTGCTCAGTGTTATATGCTCTCATGGGACTTCTGACGGGACTTGACATATAACTGTCTGGAGCACTAAAAAACCCCTGACATGGAACTTGTAGATTAAGAACATGATTATTTGAAGGCCTTTGCCTGGGTGATGCACAAGGAAAAGGATTCAAAGTCAGAAGATCCATTGGTTTTTTGGAATCTCTTGAATTTGGTCGGGTGACAGTAGAGAAGCACTCCCTGTGAATTACATAACCAAAAAATGCAGGATTAAATCAACGGCAAAATCATATCATGTGATAAAGGAAATGAAAAATAAACCATGATCATGTGGAAGAACTTATGTGAGCAAACTTGTGATAACTCACCTGGCTTGGCTACCTGCAGTTGTTCTCGTTCCAGAATCATCGTTGGTTGGCTGATGACTATGATGATGCAACTCACTTGGATCATCACTTATACTATCAGCAGAGCTCTCACTACAAACTGAACCAGTAACTAAATCTCCTTCAATATCTTCTGGGTTTGGCCTACAGCGGATGCACGCTGGTCTTGGGAGTGGCAGAAATAGCTTAGAGCCTCGATCAGATCTTGCCTTTGTTGCTCTAACCCCAGAACCCAGCCGTCCAACACTTTTATGCTCTTTAACTGGAAGTGGAAGTGGTTGAGCTTGAGTCCTTTCAGCAAAACTTTGACATTTTGAAACATGTTTGGAAGGTGAAGGTGATCTTGATACCACAGAAGATCGAGAACCCCTCTCGGAAATTATGTCTCCACCACATCGTCTTGATAGTGCTGGTCGGCTATTCACTTTGCTGTCAGATTGACTTTTAAATTTTCGGTGTAGCGAATCAATGAAACTGTCTTTGTTTGCTTTAGTTTTAACTTCTTTGACTGTCGACTTTCCCCACCATGAAGGCATGTTTATTTTTGCTTCAACGTGTCTAAAAAGTATAAGGTCTTCATTTCTGGAGTACTTTCATCCTTCTAGAGCCATATTAACATGATTACTTGCTTAAATGAATGTCCACCAGACCAGCTTACAAAACCTACTAGGCAGTGAAAGATGTAGCCATCCCTTTCAAGAATGACTTTTACCTCTGGTTGAAACTACTAAGAAAACAATAGAATCAGTTATCATCAACCTACAAGCTTAAAAACTTGTTGCATATTGGTAACTAGTCTTGGTATCAAAGTTTGAGATTCCAAGTTTAAATCTCGAGAAAATTAAAAAAAAATCAACATGTAACGTCAAATAAATAAGCACAAAATTGCAGTGGGGATGATACAAAAAAAATTGATTAGATTATGTTCACCCAGGAAACTTAAAAGAAGATTAATATGCTCTGCAATAAAAACAAGAAACCTTATGGGGCAGAAGATTATAGTCTCATTCTTGCATAAATATGACGATAGTTATCATTGCAGTTCTCAAGGTAATTTTATTACATTAAAAAAATGACAGATTTACTTGTAGCATAAAGGCATCTCTTGAGAAGGATTAGAAAAAAACAATAAATTTGAACACTATGAAAAAAAGATCAATACATCTGCAGTACTTGCACAGTAGTACACCAATTATTTATAAGAAAAAAGTGTATCAAACTAATTTTAATGATCTGATTCACCATTGAGTCAAGACAATTCTAATTTTCAAAAAACCATAAGGTTCACTTCAAATCTTTTTTTTTCTAATTCAGGTACCATGGAGGAAATATAAATCTATTCATTCCACAGGTACTCTTAATTTAAAAACGTGCATTTTCTTAGTTTCCTTGAAGATTCTAGTAGGCTTATCATAATTCGAACTATAACTGTGTTATTCATCTGAAATCGACCAGATAAATCTCCCCATATCCAAATGAGCTCACATTTTAGAGGTGAAAAAGCCTAAAGCTGCAACCCCAAAGACACTGAACTACAGATTTTCACTTCAAATTTTGAAATCAACGAAACTCGAAATCCGGAAAAAAATTATCAAATACAAGAACGCGAATTACAGATCCACTGAGAATCGAAAACGAACGTAAACAAAAAAACGAATAACTTACTCAACTACGCTATGAAATCTCGAAGCCATAACTCCCAGCTGAACCCACTGAGTATTACAGTGAAAACCCTTGAAATCGAGCGAAAAATAGATCAAATCAAAAAGACTGACGAGACGTTGCCGGACTTCTCCCGGTTGTTTGATGGCCAACGTTCGAGTCTGGAGAAAGAGAGAATGTCATAAGCAAATTGACTTGCAGGCGTCTGAACGATGAGAATTCACATTTAAATTATTAAAAATTAATATTCCATTTTTATAACATTGGTTGGGTTTCTTAATTTCTGCTAATAAAGTGTTTTTTATGTCAAAAGATGTGGCTTTGTGCAGATTATTTAAGAGTAACTTTGGAAACAATTTGTAAAGTCCAAAATTCAGTTTTTGATGTCATTTATTGAGGTGCATCCTCTCTAACTCCATGAGACAAAGATCCATCGATGATCCTTAATAATTGTGCAAATGAAAATATTCATTTATTGAGGTTGTGTCAATATTTTAGCTAATGACTAAGTGCGAGTTTTTTCATAGATTTTTTAGCAAACTATCCAAAAATACATGAACTTTGAAAAAATAAATTACTAAAACTCCGAACTTAAAAATGTGTAAAAAAAAACTCTAATAGGGGCGGAGACTCCCAACTGAGCTGGCTGGGAGTAGACCGGGTGATGCGAATCAAGTAGTGATACAAGATCAATTGCAAGGAATTGAAAGCCCAATGACAAGGTCAATAACTAAAAAAATGCATGAAGCGCTATGTAGTCTAGTGGAGAAAATCGAAATAAAAGAATCTATTCAATATCAAAATAAAACGCTTATTACGTTAAGTGTTGAAGAATGATGTGCCACAGATGGCACCACTTGATTGATGAAGCAAACTATTTTTCTGATGAGTTTGTTAATTTTGTAAGAGGCTCTTTTCATAAAAGGCTTATCAAGAAGCCAATTATGAAGGGAAAAACATGCTTCCTTTTTGACAACTCTTTTGCATCTGTGGCATGGAAGTGTGATCCAAACCACCTAGGTGATGATAGCACAACTTTTGGTTTCGGCCCAGGATGACCTCCGGGGCTTGTGCGGTTGTTTTGAACACCTTCCAGACCTGATTTGGCCAAGCTAGCTTCTACAAATATGTGGCCAACATTCTAAGGTTTCCAGAATGAGGCAGAGTATAAAATTTGGATAACAATTGCCCAACCAACGAATTCCATTACAGAGGCATCCAGAAGATGGAGCGGCCCGGGAGCATCCAACTCATGGTGGCCGATCCATGGCCATGTTTGGGCCCAACGGAAAGGAAGGCCCAATTACATCATTTTACACCATTGGAGCAGCAGCTAGCAGCCCAAGGAAGTGCCCAACCCTTGGTCCAAGAAGGATGCAAATGATCAACGCCGATTGGCCTAGGGCTATCCAACAATTGATGGACCAAACCTTGCCTAAAGCCTCATCAACCTTGAGCACGTATTAGAGCCCCACAAAGTTTGGCAAGTGAGGCCCAGCAATGAAGGTTT
>QAOC01048055.1:0-11943 GCA_003255005.1 Begonia fuchsioides | reverse complement strand
GCCGTGAATGAATAAATGGAGAAACCCGAATCTAACCTTTATTTTTACTGAAGTTTGACTATCTTTCCTTATTTATTTTAATTACATTTACTTAGATTATTATCCAGAAAACCATCAAACTCTTTTATCCATTTTTAATTAACTATTTTACATCGTATTCGGAAAACATTAGATTTCATTATCCTCGTGGGATCGATAATCTTTTATATTACTTGACTGTGCACTTGCGGTTTTTAACGACACATTCGCACCCAACAATATACTCGTGATTTTCATCATTTGGTATCAGAGTTTTGGCTTCTTTATTCAAGTTTATATCTTTATTAAAGCTTTCATATTCTTTCTTATTTCTTAATTTTCTATCTTTTTATTGAAAAAAAATCATATGAAAAAGCGTGAAAAAAATATTGTGAAAAAAAGGCAAAGCACAAATAAAAAAAGAAAAAGTAAAAAAATGAATGATTTTTTATTATTGTATTTGTTGCTACTATTATAAAAAAAAAATCTCGTTACTTCAAATAGTGCTTACTTTCTTTCGTCATCAATATTTGTTTCAAAGTTACTTCTTCTAATTTTTGTAACTTTAAAGTTATTCGCTGACATTCTTGCTCTTACATCATTAGAACAATATTTCATTCTTATCATTCATCATCATACATACATTTTTCTTGGATCTCATTATTTCTTTCAAAATAGTTTGACTTTGAAGATCTTGGAAGTTTGAATTTTTGGCTTAAAAGTTTGACCTTGACTATTTTTACTTGCTGAATATTTCTTCTTGATTGAGTTCTCACATAAAGAACTAAAAGAGGAAATTTAGAGGAAAAAGGCAAGAGTCTTAAACTATTTTATAAAAGCCATTAATTGAGAGAAATACAAGTGTGAGTGACATTGAATGAGTGTAAACACGTGAGAGTGTGAGTTAGGTCCATTTATTTCCTTACTTATTCGCTAACAGTTTCTTTTCTTTCTTATATTGACAAATGAGTATGGATGTAAGTCAAATTATTGTCGATCCAGAGACATACGCGAAAGCCATACAAGGACAAAAAAAATTGAAATGAGATTGTATATGTTAGAGGCTCAAACTAATAGTCTTGTACGGGAAAATAATAAAGAAATAGAGTATGATGTTGACTCCGAGAATGAGAGCAACACTTACAAAAAGGACCGGTATCATAGAAAAAAGTGAGAAGATGGCAACCTAAGCAATATCAAGATGACAATTCTTTCTTTTCATGGTAAAAGTGATCCCGAATCATATTTGGAATGGGTAAGAAATGTTGATCATATTTATGATTGTCGCAACTATACTGAGAAAAAGAAAATCAAGTTGGCATCAATGGAATTCACAGACTATGTAAGTACAAATGTGAGATCAACTAGTGAGAACTCGGAGAAGACACAACGAAAAATCTGTTTCCACGTGGGAAGAAATGAAAATATTCTTGTGTAAGAGATTTGTTCCTAGTTATTATCATCGAGATCTTTGTAGAAAATTGCAAGAAATAAAACAAGGTTTAAAAAGTGTGCAAGATTATTATAAATAGATGAAATCCATCACGATGAAAGTCAACATAGAAGAAGACGAGGAAGCAACCATGACACGTTTTAGAGGAGGATTGAATAGAGAAATTTATAACATAGTGTACATGAAGCACTATGGGGACATAAAGGAATTATTACACAAGTCTATCAAAGTCGAACAACAATTGAAATCAGGTAAATTCAAATGGTGGATCTTTCTCAAACTCAACTTGGAAATCAACTTGGAGGCTTGAGAAACAAACTATAAAGCTTGAGACGGATTTCAAGGGAAAGATAACAACTACCTCAAATAATGCTTCTATAAAAGGTCTGACAGAAACTACTCCAACAACTAGAGCTCGAGAAATTAAATAATTTTGTTGACAAGGATTCAGCCACTATTTTTTGTCAGTTTTTATGATTAAAAGACACAATTTTTATGATTAATTCACCTTGAATGTTTGGAGAGATTTTCTCTTCGGTTATTTGCGAAGAACTCGATCTTAATCAAGTTAATTCTTGATAGATCAACTTTGATAGCTTTGGTTCTTACCGACAAGTTCGGTCTGGGTCAAATTCCTTGTTTGATAACTTAGGTTTTATCGGCAATATTCGATTGAGGTCAAGTTCCTCTTACTTGATTCAAAGGCAAAATATATTTTTTCGCATTGTTAAAGGGTCTCGGGTTTAATATATTTGTGGTTCTAATCACCAAGAACCTCCTGGTTCCGAGGCAGGAGGCTACGCGGGGGGTCTGCCCCCCAGTTTGCCTCCCACCCACTAGCGCGGGAAGTAAGGCAGGAGGTTGACTCTCAATCGACCTCTCATATGGCGGTCACTTTGGTGCCGAGATATAGAAATTATTTACGGTAGGAAAAAACGTATGATGATATGAAATTAAGTGATTACGATCGTAATATTTTGTGGGTTATATGTTGGATTGACAAAGAAAATCATGTTGATTATTTACACGCCGCCCCTCTCTCTTTCTATGACTGGCAGGTGGGCAATGGTCTGATGATCATTGCCAATTTAGCCGTTGAGTCATTCAACGACTAATTTTTTGTACATTATAAAAGCGGGTTGGTTGTTTTAAAAATTTTTACCAACAAATTATCAAATTCTCAATCTCTCACACTCTCAATCTCTCACATTCTCAATCTCACTTCATCAAACAATTATTCTCGCGTATTCATTTTTTTCCAACCAATTAGAAATTAATAAAATATATTTTTATATTAAATATTCTAATAAAATATTTACATTACATTATTAAGTTTTTAATTATTCATTAAATTTTTAAATAACATAATACAAAAATTTTTAGAAAATTAAATATAAATTAAGATTATTTATGTATGTTAGACTTGTTTGACTCGGTTCGTTTAGGTTTCACAGGCTCGGGTTGGCTTGTTTAGGCTCGAAAAAAATTAAAAAAAAAACTCAACAGACTCGACTTGATTAAGTTCAACAGACTAGACTCAAAAAATTTGATAGATTCGACGTGTCAGATGTTTTCAAGTTCGAATGTCAGCTATAGGTGTGATTGTGCATCTTAAATATACTAGTTGGTCTCTCATAATCAATAAAATACTAAATCTTCTTTGCATTTATGATAGGTTGACACTGTAAATTCTCACATTGACTATCTCACAAATGCTCATTTTAAATTCGAGTCTTATTTGCCAAATTATCTAAATTAAGCGTTTTGATTTTGTTGATGAGGGACTCCCTCCATTAAATGGAGGAGTTGGATGTACAGATTTTCTTCTGCACCTTCCATATAATGGAGAGTTTCTGCAATGAAGAATGCATTCTAAAATTGAGGAGAAGCAAACTTTTCCGATAAGTAGAGAAGAAATAAAAGTTAGTGAGAAAGAAAAATAAGTGTGATACTTTTGAAGTATAGTGAAAATTCTAAGAATGATTATTTTTTTTAGTGAATATTTTTTAAAAATATTTTATTTCTAGAAAATATTGTAATTCTTATTTTCATACTTTGTGGCCATTATATTTTAACAATGTAGGTATATATTTTTGGTATTTTTTAAATCACGTCTGCTATTATTTTTTATACCGACTATTTAGTGATGTAATTGTATTGTGTAAGTAAATTCTGTCTAGAAAACTAAGTTTTAAATGAGACCGTTTGTGACCCTTCCAGCCTTATTTGAGAATCTACTTGAAAAAATAATTATATCTAGGAGAATGTCAAGATCAATTTTTCTTGAAAATTATTTTGATCAGTACTATTCACGACTATTTGATATTCACGTTATTCCGATTATTTTTCCAACAGTCTTGTTATAGCTTAGATGTAGATTTGAAGTAAAAATTTTAGAAAATTCAGATAACATTCTTCCAAGTTTATTTCATAGATTCTAATGTTTGATTTTTGCCGAATGAAACAAATATCCGGGTCCAATTTACATTTCACCTATTATTATCCAAGTCTTCGTGGTCGCGAAAGGACGAACGTTCTAGAATTTAGAACTGTGCAAAAACGACGTCGTTTATCGGCTAGAAACGAAACCATTTTCCCGCACTCCAGACGAGCGTAGAATGATCCAGAACTAGAACGCTCTCCCATCCTTTTATAAATCTCTATTCGATTTTTTTTTGCATTTCAGTATTAGCAGTGTGATTGATAATTTCCTATAGAGTGCTTTTGGAGCTTTGTATCTGCGATTTTCTTTCGACTGTGAGCGAGTGCATAGAATCTAATGGCGGGCGTGAAGATGGGCGACGTTGAGACTTTCGCTTTCCAGGCTGAGATCAATCAGCTTCTCAGTTTGATTATCAACACTTTTTACAGCAATAAGGAGATCTTCCTTCGAGAATTGATCAGCAACTCGTCTGATGTACGTATAATTCTCTATTTCATGGGCTTTAATGTTCTGCCTCAAGTCGTGGCCGTTATTCATTTGATTGAGTTCAAATGTTTAAAGGGCGATTCGTTTGGATTGAATCAGTCAGCAGTCTGTCATTTTTCTGTGTCTTTATGTTTTTATATGCTTGTCTGAGTTAAAGTTTCCGGAGATGTTGCTTTATACTTGTTCGTTTAAACGAAGTCATATCAAGCGCTAAGTGATTGATTTGAACGGCATCTTCTAACGCGGTGTACGCTTGATTCTGTTACAGGCGCTGGACAAGATCAGGTATGAGAGCCTTACGGATAAGAGCAAGCTCGATGGTCAGCCTGAGCTATTCATTAGAATTGTTCCGGATAAGGTTAACAAGACCCTAACAATCATTGATAGTGGTGTTGGCATGACCAAAGAAGGTAAACACGCAGCTGCTCCTCAATTGTACTCGGGATTATGGTTAATTGTCTTTTGAATTTCCGAGTAGCATTGAAAGTATTTTTCTGGTTGTATAGTGAAACCTAACTGTGGCACTACTTGACTTTCTTTGGAAGATCGAACGATCTATTGAGGACGTGGATGTCTACTTAATTCTATTGATGTTTCTATCGACAGATTTGGTGAACAATTTGGGTACAATTGCAAGGTCGGGAACCAAAGAGTTTATGGAAGCATTGCAGGCTGGGGCGGATGTGAGCATGATAGGCCAATTTGGTGTCGGATTCTACTCAGCTTATTTAGTCGCTGAGAAAGTCGTTGTAACTTCCAAGTATAATGACGACGAGCAATACGTTTGGGAGTCCCAGGCCGGTGGATCGTTTACTGTTACTAGGGACGTAAATGGAGAACCGCTGGGTAGGGGCACCAAAATGACTCTTTACCTGAAGGAGGATCAGGTATAAACACAGTTTCTGCACGCTTGTATATGGATTTGATGAACTAAATTAATTTATTTGTTATCCGTTGAATCCTATGAGAATGGTGAAAAGATTCTAAAAATAACGACCGAATACTGGAAGATGCGTGAGCAGTCAATCCAATTATTATGTGTCGTTTTCTTTCAACTCTTTCACCTGAGCTCTTATCAGCCCGACCAGGATTGTGATAATGTGTAAACCCCTGTCAAGAACTTTACCTTGATCCTGTAATTGAAGAAGATGATAATTTGCTTTAACCATGATTTATTTTTTAAATTAGAAAAATGATGAAAGCTGATAATCGTTCTGTTGTTACGCAGTTGGAGTATTTGGAGGAGAGAAGGATTACGGATCTGGTGAAGAAGCACTCGGAGTTTATCAGCTACCCAATTGAGCTATGGACAGAGAAATCAACGGAGAAGGAAATTAGCGACGATGAAGACGATGAACCTAAGAAAGAGGAAGAAGGAGACATTGAGGAAGTAGATGAGGAGAAGGAAACCACATCGAAAAAGAAGAAGAAAATCAAGGAAATTTCTCACGAATGGCGGGTGATCAACAAGCAAAAACCTATTTGGCTACGCAAACCAGAGGAAATAACCAAAGATGAATATGCCTCGTTCTACAAGAGTTTGACGAATGACTGGGAGGAACACCTCGCAGTCAAACATTTCTCGGTTGAGGGACAGCTTGAATTCAAGGCCATACTTTTTGTCCCTAAAAGAGCCCCATTTGACCTGTTTGACACCCGGAAGAAAATGAACAACATCAAACTGTATGTGAGGAGGGTGTTCATCATGGACAACTGTGAGGAGCTCATTCCTGAATACCTCGGCTTTGTCAAGGGTGTTGTTGATTCAGATGATTTGCCCCTCAACATTTCTCGGGAGATGCTTCAACAAAATAAGATCTTGAAGGTGATCAGGAAGAACTTGGTGAAGAAGTGCATTGAAATGTTCAATGAGATTGCAGAGAACAAGGAGGACTACAGCAAATTCTACGAAGCTTTTTCAAAGAACCTGAAATTAGGCATCCACGAAGACAGCCAAAACAGGTCCAAGTTAGCAGATCTTCTTCGATACCACTCAACCAAGAGCGGTGATGAGTTGAGTAGCCTGAAAGATTATGTTACGAGGATGAAGGATGGGCAGAAAGAGATCTACTATATTACTGGGGAGAGCAAGAAGGCTGTCGAGAACTCCCCATTCTTAGAGCGGCTGAAGAAGAGAGGATATGAAGTACTCTTCATGCTTGACGCCATTGACGAATATGCCATTGGTCAGTTGAAAGAATACGACGGGAAGAAGCTGGTGTCGGCGACAAAGGAAGGCCTGAAACTTGATGAAACTGAGGAAGAGAAGAAGGAAAGAGAAGAAAAGAAGAAATCATTTGAGAACCTCTGCAAGACAATAAAGGACATTCTCGGAGACAGAGTAGAGGAAGTTGTTGTCTCCGACAGAATTGTGGATTCCCCCTGCTGTTTAGTGACAGGCGAATATGGTTGGACGGCCAACATGGAAAGGATCATGAAAGCGCAGGCTCTAAGAGACAGCAGCATGGGATCGTACATGTCAAGCAAGAAGACGATGGAAATAAACCCGGATAATGGGATAATGGAAGAGCTGAGGAAGCGGGCGGAGGTCGACAAAAACGACAAGTCCGTGAAAGATCTTGTTATGCTGCTTTACGAGACGGCTCTTCTGACATCGGGTTTCAGTCTGGACGACCCAAGCACTTTCGCGGGAAGGATCCACAGGATGTTGAAGCTGGGTTTGAGCATCGAAGAAGAAGAGGGAGGTGCCGAAGAGGAAGAAATGCCGGCATTAGAAGAGGAAGGGGCAGAGGAGAGCAAAATGGAAGAGGTGGATTAGAGGGCTGCCAATCAGTTTGTGAAAATATGTGCTCTAGTGGGCTTTGAATCATTCGTACTTGGTTTTCTGAATCATGCGTCTATGGTCGACTAATCAAGTAAGAGATGACATATCTTTTTGTTTCAATACCCGTTAATAGTAAGTACAACTTTTGTACGAAGCTGACTTGAAGAAACTGACCAAGTATACTGTACATACTATTAGTGAGGTGTACAATATGTACGGAAGAGTATTTCGTATGATGTAGGATTGCAGACCGAGGATGAGAGCGTGCGACATTTGTAGAGCAGCAACTAAGAACACAGCTAAATTTCTAACTCATGCCACTGGACTGGGTCCATTCGATTTGTAGGGCCGGTGTCGATCTGGCATGATGAAAGCACCCTTCTCTGCAAACGTAGAAGGAGATGGTTAAATTGGGAAGAGGCTAGTGATCAAACACTTGCTACAAGTAGCAGAGAACTCGTACATGCTCTTCCAAGTCGGGATGGGTGAGATTGATCGACAAGTTTCTCATCAACAAAAGCACCTGACCAGGCCCCAAATCATAGCTTATCAAGATCGTGTGATTCTTTTAACGACCAAGTATGTAGGTGAGGAAGAGAACATACTGTTTTGACGTCTATGGGGTCCATCTTTTTGAGCTTTTGCAAATGGCCACAGCAGTTCGAGTCAAAAACGCTGCCAATGAAGGTGTAAACTTGGCTGAAGTCAGGTAAAACTGCACATCCACAACGGAGATTAAGCATCACATACTATCCATACATACAAGGCACTAGGCAGAACCAAATGAGGCAGATGAATACCCCTCGGAGGATTACTATGATTTCCCTGTTCTCTTGGATGGCTTTCAGTGCTACTGCAGCAGTTATTTGCACCGACTGAGGCTGAAACCAAATAACCCACCAAGAATCAGCTCATGGGTACACAAAAAATTAGCTTTCTTGGAAGATTTGTGAAATTGACAGCACAAAAGAATCAAACCTTTTGGGGCATGAGATAAGTTTAGTGTTTGGACAGAGTTAGGAGTCCAGGAAGACATATTACAACTAGGAACAGAGCTCATGAGAATTGAAGAAGAATCAGGTCTTATCATAAATCCTGGTTGGATTGATGCTGACATTTGTGACAGAAATAACATTTATGAGCCGAGAGTTCGCATGAAACCCAACATAGCACAAAAAGGAACTGGTCTGACCAGTTTTTGAAGCTTTCTGAGGATAAGGATGAGAAGCTTTCCTCTTTGGCCGGGGCGGAGGTAAATGTTCATTTGCTCCATTTTTTTGAACCTTCAAAAAGTACTTTTGTGCATGGCTTCGTATCTGTTAATTATACTCAAAATTAATATAAATACAGCACTCAAATCTACTTTTTATACCAAAGATTAGCCAAAAAGAACGCTTAAAACACTCGGCAGTTTCTCTTTGTAAAAGTTGTAGCCTAGGCATACATAATGCTACCATACTCTGCCGCCACAAACATTACCAGGTGAAATTAATAATTTAATTTAAAGTTTATTACATTAATTGCACTCATAATTATTTGTCACATGATAATTAGAGGGCCATATCACAGAGTAAATACAACATTACTTTCCTTTACAACCGCAAATTAAAAAAATACAAGGACCATTGTTATATACAGAAAATATAACAAAATTATATGTGAACGTCGTTAAGCATTCAAACATCAGGGCCGCATAATTTGATAAATCAAAAAGCTGTGTTTCTGCTCCAGTTTTGAGATTGTATTAGGAATAAATGGACCCTTAAAACTTAATCATTTCTTTGGGTACTCTTTACCACCATTAATGGCTTCTGGCATAAAAGCTGATTCTTGGAGTGGATTAAAATTATCGGACTCATTTTTCAGGAAGAGTAAAACAGCAAAACAACAGAAGTTAGAATCGCCAAACACCTTTCAGGATTATCTATTCCGCACCAGAAAAATCAAACAAAAAGAATCTCATTTTGGGAGTAAAACAGTAGCAAAAGAAGTTGCAGTTCTAGTGTTTTGCAAGCAACCAATTATAAAATCCTGCACCATATTACCTGTATAACTGTCTTTGATCCAACAAATGCTTCAATCTTTTTCCAATCTCGATCAAAGCTGAAAAAGAAATTATGAGGTGAGAAGTTAACAGTGTAACACCAGCTGATAAACAACACTAAATATTCAATTAGAAAGATATGATAGCGATCATCTACTTGGAGTCATTGGGTCCAATTATTATCCTATAATTTTGACGACACAGAAATCCAGGGCATCTTAATTTCTTGCCGGAAATTAGGGTCGCAAAGATCTAAAAAGAACATATGAAATCCACTGGCTTCACTCCGCAATCGGAATCCAGAGCCTCAAACGGTCATTGAAGAAGAAGAAGAAAATTTACAGGTGAAGTGCTTCGAGGAACTTGTCATGCTCAGGCTCAGTCCAGCTCTCCCTGGACTTGGTGATTGTATAAGGCTTCCGAACCTTCTTCGACAGATCCTCCGACGACGAAGCCGACGCCGCCGCTGAGGATGCGAAGGGGCCAAGCCCAGGCAACGCCATTCCAGACGGATCCAAGAAGAAACCCTCAGGCGGATTTGGATTCTTCGACACCATATCTCACAAAACGTAAGTGAAGAGCGAGGGAGAGTGGACAGGGGTTTGGGGTTTTAGGAAGCCACGGGTGGCGATGCCGGTTACAGGGTCGGTCGACTGACAGTATCGGGAGGCGTCAGAGGAGGTATTTGATACGAACACCCTCTTTGCTATCGACCAATGCAACCAATTACATATCGACACGCGGACTGAACAGAATATTAACCTATTAAATCAAGTTAAATGAGAAAATATATGAAATTGGGTAGGCCACAATAAAGGTGGGCGGATCCGATCCAATCCGAACGTCGGATTCTCCAAATCCGATTAAATATCTCCAAATTTTTGAATTGGGGTTTCAAGCTTTCAAGTTTCAATCGTGTATTCGTGTTTGCGCAATCTCGTCCCCTCATTCGCGACGACGAACAACCGACGACGAATAACCTCCTCCGACGAACTCTGACGACGAACAACCGGGCGTATCGACGACTTACCCCGACTCCGAACCCCGTCGATGACGAACAGCCGGCGCAAAGTCAGAACGACGACCACCCGAGGCCCTCCGCTGCTTGCTTCTGCCTCTGTTGCATCCTCTGCCTCTGCGGCCTCTGCCTCCGGCCATCATCCGCTGCATCCTCTGCCTCCAGCCCTCCGGCCATCCGCTGCTTCTGCTTCTGCCGACAACATTTAGGTATACATTTAGGTATACAATATTTTTGTTTGAATTGTTGAATTACATTTGATTGAATTGTGATTGAGATTTGAGTGATTGAGATTTGAGAATGTATTATACAAATGTTAGAATATTGATTGAATTATACAATTTTGTTAATTGTGATTGAACCCGGCTCGTGATTGATGGTTGAATCCGTGTTTCAACTTTGTTAATTGAGAATGTATTGTTTCATTCAATCATTTTAATACAGAAGAATTTAGAATGTTGGATGAATTGCGTTATTTGTTGTTGATTGTTATTGAATTGCGTTTGTTATTGATTGATATTGAATTGCGTAATTTGCTTTGGTTGTTTTTTTGCAGAATGGAGAGTACAACTTCTGCAACTGCAACTATCGACCCAACGATGCAACCAACAACGACAACTCCTACGACAACTCCTACGACAACTACGAATGGTAGAAAAAGACGGATTATGTATCGTCTTTCACACAGGCAGAAGCGCGTGAAGTACTTGCTAGCATGATCATAACTGATAAACTACCGATGAGAATGATAGAAAAAGACGGATTCAGAAAGTGGTGCGCATATCTCCGACCCGAGTTGTTCTACCTTCACGCAGGTCAGTGTCAAGGGATATCATGGCCATTTATAAGAGGAAAAAAATTTAGTTGAAAGAATATTTTAGTAAAAGTAATCAGAGAGTTTGTCTGACTACGGATACTTGGACGTCGGCGCAGAATATAAACTATTTGGTTTTGACAAGCCACTTTATAGACGGAGATTGGAAATTACAGAAAAAAATTTTAAATTTTCGACAGATTGATTATCACAGAGGAGAAACCATTGGAAGATTAATTGAACATTGTTTGCGTGATTGGGAGATTGAGAAAGTGTTCACAATTACGGTAGACAACGCCTCCTCTAATGATGTGGTCATTGCACATATGGTTAAGAGTTTGTGACATTGGAATAGATTGGTTTTGGATGGAGATTTCATTCACATGCGATGCTTTGCTGATATCACCAATTTAATTGTGAATGATGGGCTTAAAGAGCATCCAGCTTCTATTAGTCGAGTACGGAGGGCGGTGAATATTAGGGCGGTTAAAGCTTTGTTTGACGATTCTGATGAGGGAGGAGCGGGGGCGTGAATATTATGACGAAGTAGATGTTCTTTTGCGCCGACTTTACAGTGACTATAAGGGTGCAAGTGACGAACCATCGAGTTCGTCCATTGTTAGCGCACCACTACTGAAGAATCCGTTGTTTTCTAGACTATACTCCGGGTCATCTTTTACCGTGTAACAACCCTCATTATTATTTTGAGAAATTAGACTTTTAAGTGAAAAGTGTTTATTTGAAGTCCATTTTTGTTTTGGTTGTTAGGTCAAATTGTATCACGAATTAGAGTTTATGACCTTGATAAGAGTTAAAGTAGACTCTTAGAGTGATTTGTAGTTGTTAGAATCACTCGATTCAGAGTTAGGTAGAAAAAGTTAT
>QAOC01048052.1:1565-16897 GCA_003255005.1 Begonia fuchsioides | reverse complement strand
TCTAAGCACGATTCCTTTCAAATCATCATTTTCCCTTTTCGATTTGCTAATTTCGTTTTCCAAGGGATTGATTTTAATTTTATGCTCCTTAGTTATCGTGGCAAGCTCTTTTTTCAGAATTTTATACTTAGATTTCAAAACGTTGAAATCACTAAGAAAGTCATTAAAAGCATCAAATAACTCATTTTCTTCATCAATTTCTTCTAAATCGCTAAATGAGTTATGTACCTCGTCTTCCTTGGCCATGAAGCACATGTTTGCTATTTTCTCTTCTTCGGATGAGGAGCTGGACGAGTCGTTATCATCCCAAGTTGCCTTCATGGCTTTCTTCTTGTAAGCCTTGGGATGTCTCTTTGCTAGTGGGCAGTCAGTTTTGAAGTGGCCTGGCTTCCCACATTCATAGCATTTGAGATCCTTCTCCTTTTCCTTAAGATGCTTCTACTTTCTTGGGAATTCCTTTCCATGCATCCTTTTTCTTTGAAGGAATCTCTTGAATTTCCTTGTTATGAGGGCGACGTCCTCATCATCCTCTTCATTACTCTTGCATTCGCCTTGATTGCTGGAGGAAGCCTTGACAGCGATGTCTTTTCTTCTAGGAGGTTCCTTCTCCTTAATCTCGTCCTTCTCATTAGCCTTCATCGTGATCTCATGAGTCATGAGAGATCCGATGAGCTCCTCAACCTTCAGTGTCTTGAGGTCTTTAGCCTCTTGAATTGCAGTTACCTTTGGTTGCCAAGTCCTTGGAAGAACTCGAAGAATTTTCCGAACACATTCTTCGTCTGTATAAACTTTGCCAAGCACTTTCAACCCATTAGTAATGTTAGTGAAACGAGTAAACATGGAACTAACCATTTCATCAGTATGCATAGAAAATAGTTCATATTCATGTACAAGCATACTTAACTTATTTTCCTTTACTTGGTTAGTTCCCTCATGGGTTACTTCAAGCAATCGCCAAATTTCTTTAGCATTGTCACAACCTTGTACTCTATTAAATTCATCTCCATTTAGAGCACAGTACAAGGTGTTCATTGCTTTGGCATTTAGACTTAATTTTTTTAAGTCGTTCTCGCCATATTCATTACTAGGTTTTGGAATATTAATCCCATTCTCAAATTTAATTGGTATATATGGACCATTTTCAATTATGTTCCATACACTATAGTCCATAGCTTGGACCAAAATTCTCATCCTAGTTTTCCAATAAGCATAGTTATTTCCATAAAAAATTGGGGGTCTAGTAATTGATTGCCCCTCAGTGTGTGAGTTGTTCATAGAGAAGACCATTTTTAAATGATCACACACGTATGTTTAACTTATAGAAACTTTCTATGTCACCTGCTCTAATACAAAATGTAAGATCGTGTTTAACCTAAGCTGGGGGGGGGGATTAGGTTAATAGATATTTTTATAAGTTTAATGCAAATTCTTGATTTCTCTTCTAAATTTGGTTATCTATTAAATAACTAGGCACAAACAATAATTAAATAGTTTAAGGGAAAGAGAGATAACACTGAGATTGTTAACGCGGTTCGGCCAACCTTGCCTACGTCCGCGTTTCAAGGTTACTGCTTGAAGATCTTTCTGCTCTACCTCGAACTTTACTATGATTGACTTTCGGGTGTCAATCAAACCTTACAAATGACTCTTCTTTATGAGAGGCGTCACCCCTTTACAATTTCTCACAAATAATAACTTGAAGTCTTTCGAGAATGATTTGAAACTACTCTCTCGATCACAATGAGAATGATCTTTTATGATTTACAATGAAGAGAGAGTAAGAGAAAAAGCTAACTAGAAATTTTGGCAGAGATTGGACGTGCTTTTCTCTCTCGAAAATTGGCTTTTTCTTTTGGCTTCTCTTCTGTAATTTATAGATTTTCCGTCTGTCAGACTTCGGAGCTGTCGACATATCTTCGGGGGCTGTCGACATAGAGATAGCCGTTGAGACTCATAAGGAAGTAGCCGTTGAAGAATTTTCCTGTCGTTGGTCTTGACCGGTCGACATGAACTTTGGAGCTGTCGACATAACTTCAGTATCTCAAAGTTCTTCAGTCGACATCTACTCTTGGCGGTCGACATGGACAACTCTCTGGAATTTAGCCGGTCGACATAAGTTCTTTAGCCGGTCGACATAACTTTTAATTACTTCTTCCGCTGGAAACTTGAACGGTCGACAGATGTTCCTAACGGTCGACAGACAATTTGTCTCTGGATTACAAGCGGTCGACATAAGTTTTGTCCGGTCGACATACGATCCAATGTATTGAACTTTAATTGTCTTCAACCGGTGGACATACTTGATAGGTGGTCGACATATGATTCTTCTCTGGACTTTGAGCGGTCGACAGAATTTCTTACCTGTCGACATAAGTTGCTTCTTCGACATTTATAACTCTTCTGTTATCCGTGCGGTCGGCATATTGAGTAGTTCGGTCGACATAAGCCTTAAAAAAAAACTTACCGAATTCTGCAGCACTTGCTAGACTTTAATTGTACCCTAGACGTATTTTATTTTATCTTTCATACATAATTAACATAGTTATCATAAAAAATAATTGATTGCTTTAAAACCTTTTAAAGCCAACATAAGGTTCTCGGGTTCTAGGTTTCCAGGGTCTAATGTTATGTGTTTTAGGATTCCAAGGTTCATAGTCTAGTATACAAGGGTTCAGGGTAAATGATACAAAGGTTAGGGGTTCAGGGTTCCAAGGTTTAAGGTTCTAGGGTTCAAAGTTTAGGTTTCTAAGGTCCAAGGGTTTCATGGTTTGAAGTTCAGGGTTCAAGGTTCAACGAGGTTCTAGGGTAAAAAACTTAAGGTTTAGATTCTAGAGTTCTAGGGTTTAGGGGTTACGGGTTAAGGGTTCTATGGTTAAAGATTTCATGGTTGAGGGTTCTAGGGTTAAGGTTCCATGGTTTATGATTCCATGGTTCAACATTATGAGGTGGTTTAGAGTTCAAAGTTCCATTGTTCAAGGGTTTTAAGATTCAAAGTTTGAAGTTCAAGGTTCTTGGGGTTTTAGGATACAAAGTTCAGGGTTCAAGGTTTTAGGTTTCAAGGTTCAAGGGTTTATGGTTCAAGATTCAAAGATTCAGAGCTTCGAGGGTTTAGGGTTCATGATTCAAGCTTCTAGGATTCGGGGTTCACGGGTTCTTGTGTTCAAGGTTCTAGGTTCTAGCGTTAAGTGTTTAGGGTTCCAAGGTTCCAGAGTTCGAGATTCAATGTTAAGGGTTCAAGGTTCAGGGTTCCAAGGTTTAGGATTCATGGGTTCAAGGTTTAGGTTTCTATGGTTCAAGGGTTTCATGGTTTGAAGTTCAAGATTAAAGTTCCAAGGGATTCTAGGGTCCAATACTCAGGTTCAAGTTCCAAAGTTCTAAGGTTCTAGGGTTAAGGGTTACGGTTTCAGGGTTCCATGATTCAAGATTTTGGGGTTCAAGGGTTCAAGGTACAGGGTTCAAGGTACAGGGTTCAAGGTTTAGAGTTTTGCGTTACAATGTTCAGGTTCCCAATGTTCATGATTCAAGGTTCTAGGGTTCAGGGTTCAAGGGTTTCTAGGTTCTAGGGTTCAGGGTTAAGGATTCCAGGGTTCATGGTTCAATGGTTTAGGGTTAAATGGTTCAACACGTCTAGTTTTTTGTAGGGTTCCAAGGTCAAGGTTCCAGTTTCAGGGTTCAAGAGTTTGAGGGTTCCAAGGTTTAGGGTTACATTTTCAGTGTTTTATGGTTTAGAGTTACATTTTCAGGTTTTTCAGTTTCAAGGTTAAGGGTTTAGTGTTGAGGATTCCAGAGTTTAAAGTTTTCACGATTCAAGGTTCAAGGTTCATAGTTATAGAGTTTAGGGTTCTAGGGTTAAGGGCTTAGGGTTCAAAGGTTAAAGGGTTCTAAGATTCACCGTTAAGAATCAGTAGTCAAGGTTCTATGGTTCTATGGTTTAAGGTTCCCAGGTCCAAGGTTCCGAGGTTCAAAGTTCCAAAGTTTAGGGTTTAAGGTTTTAAAGTTTAAGGTTTTGAGGTTACATGGTTTTGAGTAAGGTTCAAAGTTTAGGGTTTTAGGTTTCCAGGGTGCTAGGGTTCAACAATTAGGTTTTAGGGTTCCAAGATTCTAGGGTTCTAGGGTTCAAGGTTTAGGGTTCCAAGGTTCAGGGTTTGAGGTTAAAAAGTTTTCGGGTTCAGGATTTATGCTTGAAAGGTTTAGGGTTCTAAGGATCAATGTTTAGGGTTCAATGTTCAAAGTTCAGAGTTCAAGGGTTGTAGGGTTCTAGGGTCCAGAGTTCCTGGGTTCAAGGTTTCAAGGTTCAAGGGTCTAGGGTTCTCGGTTAGATTCCATGGTGAGAATCCAGGATAAAAGGGTTCAAAGTTTTAGGGTAACAAGGTTTAGGGTTCTAGGGTTCAAGAATTAGGGTTCTATAGGGTCCAAAATTCAAGGTTCAGGTGTTCAAGGTTTAAAAAATCAAGGTTTATGATTCAAGAGTTTTAGGGTTCCACGATTTAGAATTTCAAGATTTAGGGTTCTATGGATCATGAGTTCAGGGTTCATGGTTTAGGGTTCCAAGGTTTAGGGTTAAAGATTCTAAGGTCCAGGGTCCATGATTTAAGGTTCAGGGTTCCGAGGTCAAGGTTTTCAGGGTTAAAGGTTCAAGATTCTAGGGTTTGGGGTTTCAGGGTTCTAGGGTTCTGGGATTTAGAGTTTCAAATTGACAGGGGTCAGAGTTCCATGGTTTTAGGTTAAGTATTCAGAAGTTCCAAGGTTCCAAGGTTAGGGGTTTGGGGTTTAGGGTTCCAGGGTTCCAAGATTCAGGGTTTGGGGTTTAGGTTTTATGGTTTTAGGGTCTAAGGTTTTGGGTGCCTAGATTCGAGGGTTTAATGTCAAGGATAAAAGGGTTAAAGGTTTAGAGTTCCAAGATTTCAGGTTCTAGGGTTCCGGGTTCAGGGTGTAGGGTTCAAGGGTTCTTGGGTTCAGTGCTTAAAGGTTCATGGTTTTGGGTTTAGGGTCTAGGATTTGGGGTTTCAAGGTCCAGGGTACAAGGTATAACGGTTCAGGGTTCCAAGGTTCAAGATTCGAGGTTCAAGATTCAGGGTTCTTTGGTTCAAGGTTTTTAGGGTCTAGGGTTATGGGTGTTAGGATTTCAAGGGTTAGAGTTCATGATACAATTGTTCAAGTTACGAGGTTTTGAGTTCGAGTGTTCAAGGTTAGGGTTCTTGGGTTCAAGGGTTTCAAGGTTCAAAGTTCAGGGTTTAGGGTTCAGGGTTCAAGAGGTTTTAGGGTAAAAAATTCAGGGTTCATTTCTTAGGGGTTCAGGTTCGAGAGTTCTAGGATTTAGGGTTTATGCTTCTAAGGTTTAGGGTTCCAGCATTCAAGGTTTAGCGTTTGTGCTTCGAAGGATAACAATTTAGAGTTCCAGGATTCCAAGGTTCAAGGTTTAGGGTTCTAGGGTCTAGGGTTCCAAGGTTCATAGTTCACGGTTTTAAGGTTTAGCGTTCAAGATTCAAGGTTCAAGATTCCAGGGTTCCAAGGCTTCATGGTTAGGAATTCGGGGTTTCGGATTTGACAGGGAATGGAGGGGGTTTAGATTTAGGAAGTGGGAGAATCGGGTTAGATTAAATGGAAAACGATAATCCGATAATTCCAGAATCGAGACTAGAATTTGGACGGCGATAACTTGACGATGAGATCGAGTTTATGTCTGAAATTTTGAGTGAAACTCTGGGAAGAAGATATATGATAGTCCTTCAAAAATGAAGAAAATTACATGGATGGATCGCTCGGAATGAAATGGAACAGTAATGGTGGTGAGCGGTGGCCGGAAATTGATAACCGGCGGAATAAATGAAATATCAAATGAAAACAACGATGGAAGAAGGAGCTTATGGACTTCAAGCTCACCCTATGACCTTGAGGAAGGCTGGAGACTTTGAAGCAAGAAGAGATCTCCAGCTCGGAGGGAGAAATCTTGAAGAGAACCACGGTTGGCGTAGGAATTCTTGCTGCTGGCTGAAATTGAAAATTGCCCGAGAAGGTGACATGATATGGAGGGCCCAAAAACTATCTTGCCATCAATGTTTATCTAATGTGTTTTCTAATTTTGTAGCTCCCTATATCCTTCAAGAATTCAACCTTGTTTAACTCCAATTCTTTCCTTTGAATTCAAAGCATGGAGGTCGGATGGAAGAAGGAGTCGAAGACCCCATGCTAGTGGTCCAAGCAACAAAGCATGGGTACCACAATTTGATCCGGCACAACTGGACCTCCGAAGCTTTCTCCACAAATTTGACAACTGGCCTGCCCTCGGATGAAGACAACGTTTTCATATGAAATGTAGTCGATCTTTCAAGGTTTCTAAAGAGTTGTAGAACGTTCAAATTGGACACCGTTTGCTCCATGAAATAATGCAATCACAAAGAGCCCAGGAAGAGCCATCCACGATCAGTTTCGCCTAATCCACGTCCAAAAGCCTTTGGGAAAATTGAAGAATAAAAAGTTAGATAATTATAATTTGGGAGGATATTTAGGAAATTTCCTTGGAGCCTAATGAGCTGGAGGAGGAGTGTAGGAAGAGCGTCCCATGAATGCTTCTCATTGGTCCATCTTTCAAGTCATGGATTGGTGTTCTTGGAGATGATCTATGTCGTCCGACGATAAGCATGTTTTAGTTTAATTTTCTATTTAATCATCCCCATTTAAGTGTAATGATCAGATTTGAATTTAGAAGATTTTTATTTTCAAATTTTGAATCTCTCCCTTTGGAGTTTTTCCTCCAAAGACTCGGTCTCTGGAACCCATATTCCGGCAACGAGAGACACTCGGAGTTGATTGTCTTTCCGAGCTAAGACAATCTATCCTTACCACATTTCTCCAGCCATCTTCATGGTCTTAGGGTGAGAGTGTGGATCATCAGCTCAAGCATCCATTTTTTTTACGTGAAGTGAAGTCCAATATCCGTTGTTCTTCGTTTTCGATCAAACCCTATCCCGCATTCATCCCACCGCCATAAATCTGAAACCCTACGTGAGAATCTTCTCAATTTTGGAAGTTCTCTCATAAATTAATCCATCAAGGAAACCTCAAACTTTCAGCCCCTAACTCATTCCCGTTGGCGATTTACATTTGTCCAAAGTTCACCATATTTTCTTGGTTATTCCTAGAAAAACCCTAATTTCCTACGACCACCTTTTGTTACTCATTCCCGCATATTTTTTATTTCATCCGTGAGGATCCTTTAAAATTTGGAGAATCATTTTTTATCTTATCTATCTATAATCCCTCCAAATTTGAGATCAAGAACCACTACCGTTTTTAAGATATTACCTCCACAACCTCACTGAGTATCTGTCTGACCCCCTCTTTTTCCACTATTATTCCTGATTCTATATCTCCCGATTTACCAGTGAGAATCCTCTAAAATTTTGAGGACTCTCTCTTCATCTATCTTTTTGCCTCTCGTCAAAATTTTAGATCCAAAATCGCTCGATATCTCTTCCTTCCATTATAACCTCCCTTCCCTGATTTTTTGGGATCTTTCACTCCTTACCCGAGTTTGTAATTTTCCCGCTTATTCCATTCCTATTTCGTGTCAGAAGAGAGAGCTAAGAAGCTTCTTTAATTCAAACTCCAAATTATCCTTACAACGAGGGAGGATATATCTGCTGAGAAGAGTGGGAAAAAGGGAGGGAAAATTGAGGGCCAAATGCATGCAACTTGCATGCTGGAAATTGAAATAAATGAGGGAAAATTGGACCAATGAAATTGCAAGAATGTGAAAGCCACGTGATCTTGAATCTCCTCAGCCAATTTTCCCTTCTTCCTTAGCCCCAAATTCCCTTCTCTTAGCCAAAAATTCTTCATGCAAAACCCCATGCAAGCATGCAAAAATAAACAAAATAAAACCTAGCCGAGAAACCCTCTAGGGTTCTCCAAATATCCAACGTAAAATTCACGTAAAAATTAAGCTAAAAATTCCATAAAATTCCTTGACTCCATGTAAATGCTGGAGAGTTTAGTCGTGGAACCCTTGATCACTTTTGCATGGGACTCCAACTCGCCATGCTACGTGGTACTTCAATCGGGTTCGGGTTCGGGCATTATTCCGGAGCTCTCGGTTTTTGGTTGAAAATCCATCTTTTCTCCATGCCAAATTATCATGTTTTTGGCCTTGTTTGATCCTCCAAAGTTGGCTTAGAAATGTATAATTCTTCAATTAATTTTCTTGCAAAATTAACAAACATATTAGAAAAATTCCGAGCTCAGGCTCGGGTGATTGCTCCGCTTGGCATGCCGATCCGTGGCATGTCATCCTCCCTGGGTTCTTGAGGATTTGACCTCAAATCCAGAGGGAAGTCATCTCAATCTTGTTCATCTTCATCAAATCCAGCAAAGGGAGAAAGATCTCGAACATTAAATGTGGATGAAATTCCATAATTCCCGAGTAACTTGAACTTACATGTTCTTGGGTCGATTACCTTATCCAAAAAATTCTTCGGGCTGAAGGCCGCCTTAAGAGTGTGCCAACTTTGAACAACTTCTAATTTTGAGTCATAAGATTTGATGTCTTTCACCACAACACCTTTCTTTCCATGGCAAAAATATTCAATAATCGGGTTTGTACTAAACAACCAAATAACTAGTTCAACACTAGTTTCATTATCCCAAATGTAAACCATAGTGTTCCCAATAAAATCAGCAAGGTATTCTTCTAAGTATTCATGGGACCAAATATGCATAAGTATTGTAATATCTCTGGAGCAAATAGTTAGAAAGGAAGGGATTACTAACCAAACATGATGGGTGCACATAGCTGTCTTTTTAAACGCCCCTTGCACATTATGAAGCAAATATATTCCATGGAAGTATTCTATTAAGGATTCCAAGAACTTCATCCAATGATCATAGTTAGCTACATCTTCCTCCTTGGTTCTTTTGATTAGTGGACCGTAGACTCCTTTACTAGAATTATCGAATTGTCGATCATTGCTTGAATAGTTCTTCATATTAAGAAAATCATAATTCTTCTTCCTTAAGCTCAATTCTGATTTGTAGATTGCCTTCATTCAATCATAAACAAAGTAATTATTAAAGAGTTCGGGTAAACAGACTAACCACCTTGAGAGTCTTTTGGAAATCACAACATATATAACTTTGTCATTGTTTTCTTTGATCGGGACCCTTGAGTTCACTTGATCGGGTGTTCCTTCTCTAGTAGCAAAGGGTTCTTTCTTGATCAAAATTAAATTATTCTTAGATGAATTCTCTTTCCTTGTGATCTCATCTTTGGCCACTTGTTCGTGTTCAAGGGGAACTAGCTTGATAGATCGTCCACCAAATTTAAAGGAATAATGGTTTGTAAAACCATCGTGCATAACCTTCCGATCAAATTGCCATTCTCCCGAGTAACAAATGGCTAGAACTCATGGGAACCACATCACACATCACTTGATCCTTGTAACTTCCAATAGAGAATTTGATGCACGCTTGCTTGGTAACCTTGAGATCTTTCTTATCATTAATCCAACGTAATTTATAAGGCTTTGGGTGAAAGATAAGTTCTATTTCGAGTTTGTCAATTAACTCTAGGGAAGCCAGATTAACACAACTTCCACCATCAATAATAACTGAGCATACCTTATCTTGGATTAGACATCTACTATGGAATAAACTTTCTCTTTGGAGTTCCTCTTCTTGGCTTTGAGTGGCAAGTAACCTTTGGATAACTAATAATAAGGGGCCTTCTTGTGCTCGGCATTCTTCCCCTTCGGATTCCAAACTCATATCCGACTTTTCCTTCACTTCATCTTCACTGAAAACTTCACTTGTTTCCTCTCTAACAACCATCACACGTTTGTTAGGGCATTGGGATGCAATATGCCCGAGACCAAGGCACTTAAAACACTTGATCTCCCGTGTTCGAATCTGGTTATTTTCTTCCATCGGTTTAGGCTCCCTATCCTTCTTTTGCAGCCAAGGTTGAACGAAAGGAATCTTGTTCTCCACCTTTGTATTAGGCTTAAAAGTAGTAATAGCCTTAGGAGTTGCTCGACTCACTATTCCCTTGCCATTTCTTTTCATTTGCCTCTCCATAGAGTCGATCGATTGCAACTCCACAATATCACTAATGTCTAGGTGTAAACCTCTAATAAACCGAGCTATAATTTGTTCCTCTGGTTCTTGTAAGACACATCTAATTCGGAGAATCTCAAATTCGGTAAGATATTCTTCCACCAAGAGAGATTCTTGCTTAAGAGATTGTAATTGAAGAAATAGCTCTTGTTTGTAATGAGCCGGTACAAATCTTCTCCTCATAATTGATTTCATCATTTTCCAACTATTAATACTCTCTTTACCATCACGTCTTCTCTGAATTTTCAAACTATCCCACCATAGACTAGCATATCCTGTAAGTTCCAATGAAACAAGTTGTAATTTAAACTTCTTAGAATATTTATAGCATTCAAAGATCTCATCAACTTTCTCCATCCAATCAATAAATAAATCACCATTGCAAGATCCATTGAAAGGAGGAATGGATACCTTAATATGCCTCATATCATCATCTCTGGAGTTGAGATCATGCAAACCATATTCTTCATCATCCGACTCTTCAGACTTAAACTATCGAGATTTTCTCGAGCCGTGATTCGGCCTTCTCCTTGATGGTTGGTTCATAGTAGTCCTCAAAGAAGGAGAAATGTGCTCCAAATTTTGTAACACCGTATCAAATATCTTATTGAGCTCATCAATTTGTCCTTGAAGGATGGATTTAGGAAGCTTTGGATTCGGATGTCGATAAGATGGACTAACCGGGCTGCTAGGATCAACCTGATCCTGGTTTGGTTTATAATTGGAACCACTCCTTGTGGTCATCCTTCAAACATAAAATCACACAAAAACAGAGGTAAAGAGAAAGGTGGGGAGGGATTTATTGCTCTGATACAAAATGATACGGAATGGAGGGGGTTTAGATTTAGGAAGTGGGAGAATCGGGTTAGGTTAAATGGAAAAGGATAATTTGATAATTCCATAATCGAGACTGGAATTCGGACGGCAATAACTCAACGATAAGATTGAGTTTCAGGCTGAATATTTGAGTGGAACTCTTGAAAGAAGATAGGTGATAGTCCTTCAAAAATGAAGGGAATCTCGTGGATGGATCGGTCGGAATGTAATGCAACAGTAACAATGCTCAGCGTATGAACTTATGAACTTCAAGCTCACCCTATGACCTTTAGGAAGATTGGAGACTTTGAAGCAAGAAGAGATCTCCAGCTCGGAGGGACAAATCTTGAAGAGAACCACGGTGGCCGGATGAATTCCGGCTGCCGGCTGAAATTGGAAATTGCCCGAGAAGGGAGAGCTAAAAAGCTTCTTTAATTCAAATTCCAAATTATCCTTACAATCACGCAATGAGGGAGGTTTTATCTGCTGAGAAGAGTGGGAAAAAGGGTTGGAAAATTGAGGGCCAAAGGCATGCAACTTGCATGCTGGAAATTGAAATAAAAGGAAAATTGGACCAATGACATTGCAAGAATGTGAAAGCCACGTGGTCTTGAATCTCCTCAGCCAATTTTCCTTTCTTCCTTAGCCCAAAATATCCTTCTCTTAGCAAAAAATTCTTCATGCAAAACCCCATGCAAGCATGCAAAAATAAACAAAATAAAACCTAGCCGAGAAACCCTCCCGGGTTCTCCAAATAGCCAATGTAAAAATTAAGCTAAAAATGCACTAAAATTCCTTCAATCCATGTAAATTCTGGAGAGTTGATTCGTGGAACTCTTGATCACTTTTGCATGGGACTCTAACTTGCCATGTAACGTGGTACTTTAATCGGGTTTGTGTTTGGGCTTGATTATGGAGCTCTCGTTTTCTGGTTGAAAATCCACCTTTTCTCCATGCCAAATTATCATGTGTTTTGGGTTTGTTTGATCCTCCAAAGTTGGCTTAGAAATGTATAATTCTTCAATTAATTTTCCTGCAAAATTAACAAACATATTAGAAAAATTTTGAGCTCAGACTCGGGTGATTTATCCGCTTGGCATGTCTATCTGTGGCATGTCAGGATTCTAGGGTTCCAATGTTCAGGGTTCCTGGGTTTATGGTTCTAGAGTTCATGATTTTGGGTTTAGGATTATATGGTTTTAGGGTCTAGGTTTCTGGGTTCAAGGATTCTAGGGTACAAGGTCTGGATACAAGGGTCTAGGTTTATGATTCTAGGATCCAAAATTAAGGGTTCACGATTCAAGAGTTCAGGGCTCAAGGGATCAAGGGATCAAGGTTTAGGATTCATGGATTCTAGGGTTCCAAGGTTTACAATTTAAGGATTCGTTGTTTCAGGGTTCATGGGTTTAGGATTCAAGGTTCGAGGGTTCGAGGGTTTAGGGTTCAGGGTTCCAAGGTTCTAGTGTTTAAGGTTCCGAATTTTAGGATTCTAGGGTTCGTGGTTCAGGGTTCAAGGGTTCAAGTTTTAGGGTTCCAAGGTTCAAGGTTCAAAGGGTTGAAGAATTTTAGGGTTCAAGGTTTAGGGTTCTAGGTTTCAAAGTTTAGGGTTCCACAGGTCCACAGTCTAGGGTTCTTGGTTCGAAGGTTAAGGTTCTAGGTTTCGGAGTTCGGGGTTCATGAAGGTTTTGGATTTTAGGAATCTAGGATTCAGGGTTTTGGCTTCCCAGGTTCAGGCTTCTAGAATTAAGAATTTAGGGGTTGTTCTAGGGTTTAGGGTTTAGAGTTTTAGGATTTAGGGTTCCATTGTTCCGAGGTCTAAGGATCTCGGTTCCAAGGTCCATGGTTCATGAGTTCTAGGATTCAAGCTTCATGGTTCCAAGGTTCAAATTTCCATGATTCTTTGTTTAGGATCATAGAGTTCAAGGGTTTTAGGGTTCATGATTCATGGTTCAAGGAGAATGGGTTCTAGGTTCCATAGTTCAGGGTTGAGGGTTCATGGGTTTACCTTTCGAGGGTTCAGAGTTTAGGATTTAATGGTTCCAACATTCTTAGGTCCATGGTTCAGTGTTCAGTATTCTTAAGTTTAAAGCTTAGGGTTCCATGGTTCAGATCATAGGGTTCAAACATTTTCAGGGTTAATGGTTCAATATTTAGGATTCAAGGTTCCAGGGTTTAAGGTTTAAGATTCAAGATTCAAAGGTTAAAGGTTCAAGGTTCTTGGGTTTCAGAGTTCACTGTTAAGCAGTCAAGGTTTATGGTTATGGGTTTTTAGGGTTCAAGGGTTTAGGGTTCCAAGATTCAAGGTTCTAGGGTTTAAGGTTCCAGGGTTCCACGGTTCCAGGGTTTTGGGTTCACGGTTCTAGGATTTCAAGGTTCAGAGTTCCAGGGTTCTAGGTTCTAGCCTCTCCACCTCATGCTTGCCTCTTCACCTCATGCTTTCCTTTCCACCTCATGCTTGCCTCTTCACCTCAGCTTGCCTCTCCACCTCATGCTTGCCTCTACACCTCATGCTTGCCTCTGCACCTCATGCTTGCTCTTTCACCTCATGTTTACCTCTTCACCTTCAACTGATATTTGATGCATGAAATTCTCATTATTATCCCTAAATTCTCTTAAGTTTCGTATGAAGGGAAACACAAGGTTGAAGCTGAAGTTTAAAAATTAGTGTGAGAGGTGAAAATCGAGTGTGTTTTGTGAGTTTAAATAACAAGAAGGAGGAGCACGAAATTAAGGCTAAGGTATGATGTTGGTTGATTTAAGTGTTTTTCTATGCCCTATATTGAAGTTAAAAGAGTTCGAGTATGGTTTTGATTAATGGAAATGGCATGAAAAACAAGGTGTTACCATGTCCATACAAAAGCAGGATTAATATGTCTGATTTTAAAGATATGGATTTTATAAGATTTTTTATTATGAAATTGAATTTAAAGTCATCTAATGAATTACAGTAGACACCTTAAGGGTGATTTCAGTTACTTATTCATAAGAATTGGAGTTTGATAACTTAAGTTATGGCTGTTGTAATTTGGGATAAAAACTTGGTAAATTCGGGAAATTCTAATGTAAGCATATTCGTGATGTTAAGGTTGTTTGGAATCAAGTAAAGAAAGTAAAGGAAATACGGAGTATTTTGCAGCTTGTAATTCAAGTAAGTGAATCTTGCATGTCTTTGGCCCTTCGGGGACTACATCACACAGAGTAGAATTAAGGTTGTACAATTAGAAACAAATAAAAGTGAACGTGAATTGGTTATGATTATGAATAAGTAGAATAAGAATACTTTTTTTGGACTGTATGTAGGATCGAGATTAACCTAAGTGGGGGGGGGGGGGGGAATTAGGTTAACTAAACTTTTTCGTTTACTAAGACAAGTTCGTGCGAATTGTTTAGTTATTTCTAAACTCTAGTGCGGAATACTTAAACAATTAAATAAGAGTTTAGAGTAAGAGAGAGACACCGGATTAGTAACGTGGTTTGGCCAACCTTGCCTACGTTCGCGCTTCAAGGTACCTCCTTGAAGATCTTTCTCGCTCAAATCTTGAGCTTCACTCCGATTGACTTACGGTTGTCAACAAAACCTTTTGACTCTTTTCATGAAGGAGCGTCACCCCTTTTACAATGACTCTTTTCTTGAAGGAGTGTCACCCCTTTTACAATGAATTCCTCAACAAGAGTGTTTAGCAAGAGTGCGGTTTCTAAACAGAGTCTCTCGATCACAAGAATGATGATCAAAGATGAATACAATAATGAGAGAGTAAGAGAGATATTTGAAAATAAATTTGGCAGAGTTTGGGCATTTTTTCTCTTCGTCAAAAATCTCTTACTCAAAATAAGGTCGCTTCATCTATTTATAGATTACCGCAAATCTGTCCACTTGGGTCGACACATCTGTTGTTGGGGTCGACACAAGCACTAGTCGGTAGACACATAAAAAATATAGCCATTGAGAGTTTCTGACCGTTGGTGCTGATCTGTTGTCTTTGGGTCGACACATTTGCTCTTGGGGTTCACACAAAATCCAACTGGGGTCGACACAATGTTTGTGCGGTCAACATAACCTTGTAGAATCCTTTTCTGGAAAAGCTGGGGTCGACACAAAAACTGATAGGGTCGACACAAACACTAAAGTATTTTTCTCTGGAATTTGTTTGGGTCGACACAATGTTTGGATGGGTCGACATAACCTAGAAGAATCCTTCTCTTAGAAGGTCTGGGATCGACACATTTTCTTGATGTAGTGCCTTAGGGGTCGACACAAGATTTATGCGGGGGTCGACACAATCGCACGCTGAACTGCCTTTTGGGTTGACACAATTGTTACATATGGGGTCGACACAGATAGTTTGAATGGGTCGACACAGACAGTTTGAATGGGTCGACACATTAGCACGCTATACTGCCTTTTT
>QAOC01048037.1:8544-22346 GCA_003255005.1 Begonia fuchsioides | reverse complement strand
GAACTGACCCATGTGCTGCAGCATTTGAAACATTATCGGCTTCAGTTCACAGCTTACTGTATTCATTTTCGCGTGTGCTATACCAGAGTTTTATCTTTCCAAATTTCCATTGCTTTGCATGAACTACAACCTGAAACAGAAAATAGAAAACTGTTCCGCAATATATATTTCTTTTTTCTTTTTTTTTTGACTTTTTTTTAACTATTTCACAAAATTTCAGAAAATTTAAATTCCGTTATCCCCGGCAACGGCGCCAAAAACTTGTTGGGTGCGAATGTGTCGTTAAAAACCGCAAGTGCACAGTAAAGTAATATAAAAGATTATCGATCCCACGAGGATACTAAAATCTAATGTTGTCCGAATACGATGTAAAATAGTTAATTAAACATGGATAAAAGAGTTTGATGGTTTTCTGGATAATAATATAAGTAAATGTAATTAAAATAAATAAGGAAAGATAGTCAAACTTCAGTAAAAATAAAGGTTAGATTCGGGTTTCTCCATTTATTCATTCACGGCTGTAGCCTGTGCTGCAGCGCCGGCTGTAGCACGGTTTGACGGAAAGGAATTCAAATTAATCGATGGCTGGCGTCGCCTACCGATTCAGTTCTTCTCTCACCTTCTTCCAATATTATGGCAAGAACAATGAGATCCAAACACTTAAATTACAGATCCTAATAATTTACCCTCAAGCTATCGTTTAAGTTAAACAAAAACAATTTTGTTAAAATTCAAAACAAATATTAACAACCCGAGTAATTTAACCAATTTCTATGTGATTTCTAATGGCGTTTTAGATCTCACTAATTTCATTATAACTGTGGCGTCCAGATTATACACGATAAAAAATTAAGATCTTGTTAAATTAATCAAATGGCTAAAAACCGAGAAATCATAAATGAATACTTCCTAAATCCAACCTAATAAAAACTTAGCTCATGTTTGAATTAAAAACAATTACAAGATGTTTGATAAACATAATTACAGCACGCTAAAAAGATATAAACAGATTCACCTTCGCTTTCTTCAAAACCCCGGTGGCGTCCCGCAAGTTCTTGAATCGGCTCCGGTTATCCGTTTCAATTCGCACGGCGTGGCTGCGTTTCTTCTGTATTTCGTCTATCTCCCTCTTCTCCCCTCTCTGAATTCGTGCTCCTCTCTTTAAAATTGTGGCAGCAATCTTCTCTTTCCAAAACAGAAATCAGAATCCCTTGATTTGTGGAGATTTAACTAAATTCGGGATCCCTTGATTTGTGGAGATTTTCTTCTCTCTCTATTCCGCCAATTAAATATCTCCGATCTTATCTCTTTTCTCTTCATTGCTTTTCATTTTTGTCCAGCATAATCCCTGCAAAATAGGTAACCAATCGGGCAGATCAAAATAATCTCGGAATTACCGAAATTTACATAATTTCCTTGTTGCCCACTGATTCTGTGTTGTAGCGTGTGCTGCAGCACCAAATACAGCTTCCAGCATAAAATCCATCAATTCATTACTCAAAGTCTAACAATTTTCATAACTTTAATAGGCATAATTAAGTCTTTTTCAAGACTTAACAGGGCTTGAATGGAGTGTTCGGTTTTGGAGTGAATCAGGTACTAATTTCTTTTCCCTTTCTCCTAATTTTCCTCTCCCCTTTCAGTGCTAATTGTACTACACCCTCTATTGACTCAAAATCTTGTAATTCAACAATATCTCCAATCTCTTTCTTGAGCCCTTTCACAAACCTTACAAGAACCATCTCCTCTGGTTCCTTTAACCCACACCTCATCTTCAAAGTTTCAAACTCTGTAAGGTATTCTTCAACTGTGGATGCTCCTTAGTAATGTATAGGTACAAACCGTTTTCTCATCAATAGCTTCATCAGCTCAACCACTCGACTAGTGGCAGCTTGTGCTTGTTCATTGGTTTCACGGGCTTGTTGGGTATTGGCACATCACGTTATAATCCTCCTCAAAACTCCGTTGGAAGGTCCAACTTGGGTTCGGGATATTAACAACGTTCGTTGGCTTTTCTATGTAATTCACGGAGTGCTTGGGCCTCTCTTGGTCCATTAGGGTTGGTTCCACAATACTAAATCCTTGCATAAGCTTCCCTACAAAAAGAGAACACGTGTTAGAAAATTCCCGAGCTCGGCCTCGGGTAATGGCTCCGTGATGTTCGGTTAAGGGTGAGGTATTTCAGGGCATGTCATCCTCCTGGGGTATTTGAGGATTTGCCCTCAAATCAAGTTGTAACTCTTCCTCCTCTGTATCCTCCTCTACATCAGCAACATAAGGTGATATATCTTGGACGTTGAAGGTGGCTGAAACTCCAAAGAAATAGGAAGCTACAAATTTAGCAAACACATTAGATAAAAATTGGTAACATGACAATTTTTGGATCTTCCATATCATGTCATTACAAGGGTTTAGTTCAATTGTAGCTTCTTTGACCGATTGTACAAAGAAGGGAAAGGAGTTTGAGTGGACTCCTAGTTGCCAAGAAAGTTTTGAATTGATAAAGGCAAAGTTGTGCAAGGCACCCATGTTAAGTGCTCCCCAATTTCATTAAGGTCTTCGAGGTCGAATGTGATGCTTCGGGGCTAGGCATTGGTGCAATTCAGATGAAAGAAGGGAGACCCGTTGCCTACTTTAGTGAGAATCTCAAGGGTGCCATGATTACTTACTCACCTATGACAAAGAGTTCTATGCGGTTATCCGAGCACTTGAAGTGTGGCAGCATTATCTTCTCTCAAAAGAATTTATTATACATACGGATCATCAAGCCCTGAAACACCTAAAGAGCCAAGGCACGTTGAATAGAAGACATGCCAAGTTGATGGAATTCCTTAAAAGGTTCCCGTACATCATCAAGTTCAAGAGGGCAGAAACCAATGTGGTGGCCGATGCCCTCTCAAGGAGACAAGGAGGATTGTTCTCCTAACCAAACGTACTGAACTTCTAGGAGGACCACCTAGCTGTTTTTCTTCCTTGTTTTTCCATTTCAGGTAATGTTTTTTTTTTTAATTTTAGGGATCCCACCCTCCGAAGCTTGGGGGTGATTTTAAGCTCACTTTGAGCTCATTTGTATTCAGTGAAGTTTAAAATTAAAGACTGCATTTTGCGTCTTATTTCCTTGGTGGTTTCTCCTCCTCCAAGACTCGGGTTTTCTAGTGAGTTATATCTGTAAACCACCGAGAGCTCCACTCTGGTTTTCGCTGCCATTCAAGTGTGGGTAAGCTAGGCCATACCACACTCCTTCAACCACGTTCTAGTGGAAGCCAAGGTAAGGGTGTGAACCCCAAAGCTTCTACTCCGTTCGGGTTTATCTCTCCATTTACAACTTTCCGATCTTCCTTTCCCGATAGCTCATTTTTTAGCACTCTAGTCATTTTCTGCATATCTTTCGATTCCCTCTTCCATTTACCGTGATATTTTGACCCATAAACCCCACCCCCATCTAACTTCTCTCCAAATTTCAGCTTCTAATCTCGTATGCCACCGGAGATCTAGCCGGAGACATTTGATCCTTTTTTTCCTTCACCCGAGCCACCATTCCCATAGCACATCACCCAAAGTAATAAATCCCAAGACCAAAGCCCAATGCCCTAAGCCCTAGTCCCACAGCTTAAAACCCTATGCCCTACGCCATAAGCCCTAAGATCTAATACCTATGCACAGTGCCCAAAGCCCTCATTGACATTGGTCTCTTTCCTCTCATGGTTAGCATACTTGGCATAGGATTCATGCACCTTTTGAATTGCCTTGCTCACCTTCTCATGCATATTCTTCATTAGTTTGGCTTTTTTGCCCCCATTCGGATTGAGAACTTCCTTTGAGGGTATAAGCATTAAGTCAAGAGGGGTCAATGGGTTGAAGCCATACACTACCTCGATAGGAGTCATTTGAGTGGGCATTATGCACACTTCGATTATAAGCAAACTCAATATAAGGGAGTTAAATGTCCCCATCCATGAGCTTCTTGCTAACTATGCTCTTCAACAAGCTTCCCAAAGTCTGATTAGCCACCTTGGTTTGCCCATCGGTTTGGGGATGAAAAGAGGTGCTAAAAAGGAGCTTGGTTCCCACCCTCTTTCATAGGGTCTTCCAAAAAGCACTAAAAAATTTTGTGTCCCAATCCGAGACAATGGACCTCGGAGCACCATGCAAATGCACCACCTCTTTGAAGATCAACTCGGCCACATTACTAGCTTCATCGGTCTTGGAAATGAGCAATCATTGAAAATCGGTCAATCACCACCATAACGGAGTCTTTTGCCATATAAGTCCAAGGAAGACCTAGGACAAAGTCCACACTTAATTCCACCCGAGGATGACTAGGAATGGGTAGGACAAAGTCCACACTTAATACAAAGTCCTTGGGGTAGCACCCTACTCTTGGCCTGTTTACAAATGATGCTCTTCTCAATCACCTTATGCACATCCCGAAAAAGGTGTGGCCAAAAGAAGTGTCCTTTTAGAGCCTCCAAAGTCTTCTTCTCCTTGAAATCACTAGCCAACTTCCTTGATTAAGGACTCTCGGATTCCCCCACAAGGAATGCAAAGCTTCCCTCCCTTGAACAAATAGCCATCCATGAGGTGATAGCCACAATCCACCTTCTTTAAGCTCAAATCATACCAATGGCCAAAATCTTTGTCATCCTTATAAGCTTCCTTGATCCAATCCAAAGAAAAGAAGTTAGTAGAAAGCTCGGCTAGGAGAACAAACCTCCTTGAAAGAGCATCAGTAACCACATCGCTATGTCCTTTCTTATACTTGATGATGTACATGTATCTTTCTCTACCCGTTTTGCATGTCTTTTATTTAACTTGCCTTGCCTCTTAATATGCTTGAAAGCTTGATGGTCGGTATGGATGATAAATTCCTAGGATAAAAGGTAGTGTTGCCAAACTTCCAAGGCTCGGATAACCGCATAGAATTTCTTATCATAAGTTGAATAATTCAAGGTAGCACCCTTGAGCTTCTCACAAAAATAGGCTAGGGGCCTCCCTTCTTGCATAAGGACCGCAGCAATTCCCAATACAGATGCATCACATTCTACTTCAAAAAGTTTGAAGAAATCGGGGAGCATGAGAACAGGTGCTTCACAAAGCTTGAGTTTGATTAACTCGAAGCTTTCTTGACAACTCGAGGTCCTTAAAAACTGTAATACCCAAACTTTTTGAAGGAACAAGATCCTAACATCTTAATATATATTTTTATGTATTAATTGCCTTGAAACTTAAGTTAATACTAATCTAAATTAATTATTAAAGCTAACCGTAGTTAAATG
This sequence comes from Begonia fuchsioides, assembly GCA_003255005.1. NCBI lineage: Eukaryota > Viridiplantae > Streptophyta > Magnoliopsida > Cucurbitales > Begoniaceae > Begonia > Begonia fuchsioides. The sequence continues at coordinate 17,070 of QAOC01048037.1, read as the reverse complement.
ATATGACACCTCCACCTTACATTTCCTCCTTAATCAATGATATAATTGGAATAAATATTAATCATAGAATGTTATTCAATGTAAATTATGATTTTATATATTAAAGTAGTGAAGCAATAAGAAAGTGCCACATGTCACCGTTAGATTAGTGCCTAATCATGATTAAGGTGTAATTAGTGAATGATTAAGAGGTAATTAAGGTTTACTAATCATGATTAATTAAGTTAATCTTGAAGATTATATTAGTACTAATCTAGATTAATTAATTTAAGCATGTATGATTAAAAGATGATAATTAAGGTATTTTTACAAATATAAGCAATAGTAAGGGCAAATATGAATTTTAACATTGACAAATTGGATAATAAGGTAATTTTACCCTAAGAACTCCCTAGAAAAGCTGAGAAACCCACGAATTCTTTAGCTCTCTTCTTGATTCTCTCTGTTTTTGGAAGATTAAGTGAGGTTCTATTATTGGAATAAAGTTTTGGTGAAGAGTTTTTATGTTTAAAGCAAGTTTAGTTCACTCTAGAAGAAAATAAGAGTAAAGAAGAGGAAACAAACGACTCAAGGGTTTCAGTTTCGATCTTCCCTATTCTAAGGTATCAATTCTAACCCTAAGAAGATTTTTAAATTGATGAATTGATTCGGAATGGTTAATTAAGCATGTTGGTGATGTTTATATCAAGATTATGCAAAAAAAAATTAGAAAATCAGGCAGTTTTGAGGTTCGTAATTTTACTAGAAGTTTCAGTTTTCAAATGACTTGAAACGCTTCTAATGATTTAAAATAGACATTTTAAGAAGAATAAGGACACGTGAATAGCCTCAATCCAAGAAGTATAACTTCAGTTATGACCGGTTGAAGTTTCTATTTTACAACAGTTAATCGAAAATAATGTATCTGGACAGTTTTTGAATTAGTCAAATAACATATGTTTAAGTGCTTCAAATTACTTTAATGTCTTCTGATAAATTTGATTAGACAACTGAAGAAACATTTAGACACCTGAATCGCAATATTTGGATTAGTCTAGCTAAAGTTACAATCGATTGAAGATCATGTTATACCAAAGCGATACTTTAAAATTAATGAATTATGTTACTTGTGTTTTAGGTTTTCAAGTGCAGCAACATATTGATCAAGTTTTTCAATAAGGCTAAGGATTTAAGGTAAGTTAATGTTGCATGTGATTGGCCCTAAAGGGGACTACATTACAAAGATTAGGATTTTATGATTTTTCATTACTCTGAATTTTTTGGCGTGTAATGCACAATACACCGACCTCAATTTATTTGAGGATATGTTTGTGTGCCTTGTTTGATAATTGATTGATTTTTGGTGTTAGAATAAAGATACATGTTTAGAATGCTTGCAATGTTTGAATTATATATTTTATTGCATGTTAACATGTTCATGCATTTTAATTGTTCATGCATCATGGTTTTAAGAAAAATACGAAAATGATTTGCATGCATGATTTTCATGATAATATGCAACAGGTCGTTGAGGGAGGAGCTCGAGTTAGTCTGCCTCGAGGGAGGCCAAATGGTGTCTACTCTCTCCCGCGGTAGCTTTAACGATCAAACCAATGAAAGAAATGAACGAAATGTACGTAAATAGTTATATGTTGGGCGGAGTTTGAGTTTGGCTGTCCCAAGAGGTTAGACCAAATGGTGCCTAGTCTCCCCTAAACGGTATTACCCTCATTAACTGGACTGTTAAGTGAAAGAAAAGAAAAGAAATGAACGATACCAAAATTGCATTGTTTTTATAAAGCAGCATATGCATAAAGGTCTCATAAATGTTTTATTATTATGGATTAACTTACTGAGCGTTAGGCTCATTAGATAAGCTTTGTAATGTAGGTGATGAGATAGATATTGTGGATTTTACTTATTGTGGATAGATGATTGAGGTGGTGAAGTATGTCCATTGCGTAAGTTTGCAGTTGTTAGTGCAATTTTGACCAGTGGGCGACCCATGTAAATGAAAATGTTTTGTTTGAAAACTAATGTATAGTATTATGTTTGGTCTATAACTGTTTTGTAATAACTTGGTTTTAATGTTAAGGTACAAGTATGTTTTGATTACTTATTACGAATAGAATTGATTTTGATGAAGTTAAATAAAAGTCTCCCGCTGTATTTTATTTCAAGGAATTCAAATTGATAAGTTTTAACTTAAATTGTTTAAAGTTAAGTACATGTGTTTACAAAAAGAAAAAAATTTAAGCAAGGGAAAAATGGGATGCACACCCTAAGCCCTGATGTGCAACCCGAGCACATCATGGATCAAGCCCCGACCAACACAACGAGCCAACCCGATTTTACTAACTTAGTTGCTCGTTTTGTAGGTATCTTAGTCTCCGAAACACCTTCCGAGCATGATCGGGAGCGACCCAAGCACTCCGTTACTTGGTGCTCGGTCATTCCCGGCCTTGACGCTCGCATCGGACCGTGTCCGACCGTACCCGGACACGGCACATCCAGCAGCCCGACCTGCGACGCAGCCGAGACACGGCACACCCGACAGCCCGACCCACGATGCAACCGGGGCTCATGACCGAGACTATCCGAAGACCACTAGGGCTTCGGCCCGCCAATAAGTGGCTGGCGTGAGAGAACGCACGGTCCGATCCCCTTGGATCGCGCGGTCTTCCACGGAGTCCATCTCCTCGGCCAACCCAACGCCGAGCCCGGCCACCTTAGTTTGTTTTCGGATTTAGAAGACTTAGTGAAGGAAAGAATGAAGTCTAAAGATAAAAGACGCTCAACGCACGACGAGAAGCCCAAGATGACCGAGTCTCTCACGAGGCTCGGCCCACTATCGGCCCACCATCGGCCCATTCGAAGACTTAGCCAAATTCTATCGGCCAAACATACTCAATCTTTAAGTATTTTGGTTATTTGGTTAAGATAAGGAAGAGGATCAAGTTTGGCACGAGCATATCTTCGTGATGACCGTAGATCACCCATCGGACGCACGAGCATGGCCGATATCCGAACCACCTTCGATTATCAAGGGATTTTCATGCACCAAATCCTTGAAGCATCTATTAAATCTTCAGAGGATCTTCAATCAACGGATTTCCTCAACAAACTCTCGGATCCCTTGAAGATCGCAAATGACCGACCGCCGGCTCGACCATCTAGACGTGCTCGCGCACCAACTCGAGTCATCACCGGTCCATCAAAGAACCAGACCGTGCGCTACCTTTTGTTGACCACCGAAGAGACTTTAGAAGCCCCGGATCCAGATTGGCTCGAGCCAATCCGTCATTCGTTTTAGAAGCCCCGGATCGAACCAACCGATCCTCCGACCATGAATCACGAACATGGACTTCTCCAAAGTCAACATGAAGCGTTTGATCAATCCCAAGGCCGAAAGCTTCCTTCTTTTTAGTAAATTAGTTCAACTTTATTTCTTTAAGTATTGTAATCATTTTCATTGTTCAATAGAGAGAATTTTAGTAAAAATAGTGCAAAGCACCTTCTTCCCGAAAGGATCGAAGCTCCCTCTCGATAACTCCCCTCCGGTGAGTCATATCCGGCCGAGCGTTATCAACCCTCGAGTGTTCATCGGTGAGTCATATCCGAGAAGACATTCAAGGTCTACCGAGTTCAATACTTTGATCGCTCAAGTATTGAATTTCCTTCATCCATTACCTTACACCATCTTCATCCCCAAGCCTTCAGACCCCTCCACAAGCCGATTCTGGTCCATATTATCACCACTGCGCCATCTCCGTAAACTACGGAGCCATTCCCAAAATTCCACCACCAAACCCCCTTATTTCCATCATGTTACACTTCCGCAAACCCCATCCTAAATTGGCCCGAGCCAATTTGCCTATCGCCGTACACGCGACCTCCCCGGTTACGTGAAAAGCGACAAGTCTGATAAAGTGTGTGCGATCCTGGTGCCCGCTGCACACCAAGCCCTAAGCCCTAAGCCCTAAGCCCCAAGCCCCAAGCCCAACCCGAAGCACTAACCCCTAAGTTGTAAGACCTTAGCCCTAAACTCAAAGCCCTAAGCTCTAAGCCCTAAGTCCTAAACCTTAAGCCCTAAGCCCTAAGTCTTAATATCTAAGCCTTAAGTCGTAATCCTTAAGCCTCTTAAAGCCCTATGACTAAGCCAACAACCAAAACCCTAACCCCTATGCAGACCTAATCCCAAGGCCAAAGCCTTAAGCCCTAACTTGTGTGCCCTAATCCTTATGCTTTCGGCCATATGTTCTAAGCTGTAAGGCCAAACCCAAAATGCTAAGCCATAAGCTCGAAGCCTAAGCCAAAAGCCCTTAACCCCTAAGCCCAAGCCAAAAGCCCTTACCCTTAAGCCCAAGCCAAAAGCCCTAACCATAATGACATGCAACAGATTTGCATACCGAATGGAGCAATCACTCGAGCTCGAGCTTGGGAATTTTCTAACATATTTGTTAATTTTGCAGGAAAATTAACTGATGAACTATACATTTCTAAGCCAACTTTAGAGGATCGAACAAGGCCAAAACAAGTGATTAATTGGCATGGAGAAAAGGGGGACTTACAACCAAGAACCGAGCCTCCCGGAATCAAGCCCGCACATGAACCCGGTTGAAGTTCACGTTGCATGGTGAGTTAAAGTCACATGCAAACGTGACCAAATGTTCAACGACTCAACTCATCAACACTTCAATGGAGTGAAGGAATTTTATTGCATTTTTTAGTATAATTTTACGTTAATTTTTACGTTACATTTTAGGAGAACCCGAGAGGGTTTCTCGGCTAGATACATTTTAGTTATTTTGCATGAGGGATTCTTGGCTGAAAGAAGGGTATTTTAGGCCAAGAAAGAAGGGAAAATTGACTGAAGGGGTGCAAGATCACGTGGCCATCACATTCTTGCATTCTCATTGGTCCAATTTTCCCTCTTTTATTTTCATTTCCAGCATGCATGTTGCATGACTTTGGCTCATAATTTTCCCTCCTTTTTTCCTCTCTTTTCAGCTGATAAAACCTCCCCCAATGCTTGCTTGTAATTTCAATTTGGAATTTGAATTAAAGTTGCTTTGAGCATCTCCCTCTCACGGGCATTTCCAACTTCAAACTGGCAGCCGGCGCACCTCCGGCCACCGTAGGTTATCTCAAAGGAATCTTTCCTCCGAGCTGGAGATTTCTTGGTTCTTCAATACTCCAACCTTCTTCAAGGACTTTAGGGTGAGGTTGAAGGTCACAAGATCTTTCTTCCATCAATATTTAATGTTTGGTTTTTAGTTCTTTCTGCCGGCATATTTCCGGCAACCACCAAAAATACCGTTATTGTTACATTACATTCCGACCGATCCATCCACGTGATTTCCGTCATTTTTGGAGGACTATCACCTATCTTCTTCCCAGAGTTCCACTCAAAATTTTAGCCCTAAACTCGATTGCATCGTCGAGTTATAGCCATCCAAATTCTAGTCCCGATTCTGGAATTATCGGATTATCGTTTTTCCATTTAACCTAACTTGATTCTCCCACTTCCTAAATCTAAACCCCCTCCATTCCGTGTCACATAAGCACAAAGACTTTAGTTCTAAATCGTAAGCCCTTCTTCATAAGCCTTATGCCATAAGCCGTAATATGTAAGCTCAAAGGCTAAAGGCCTAAGCACTGAGCCCTAAGCCCTAAGCCGTAAGTCCTAAATTACAACCCCTAAGCCCTAAGCTCTAGGCCATAAGCTATATGTCCTAAGGCCGAGCCCAAAGTTCATAGGCCTAAGCCCTCTGCAAAAGAATAAAGATCTAAGCCCAAAGTATAGCTCTAAGCCCAAAGAATAAAGCTCTCAGCCAAAAGATCATAATCGTAAGATCTCAAGCGAAAGGCATAGGCCCTATGCAGAAAACAAAAATCCAAAAGCTTCTAAGCACAAAGCCTAAGCCCTAACCACTAATCCTTAAGCGATAAGCCCTAACCACTAATCCTTAAGCCATAAGCCACACGCCTTAAGCCCAATGCTCCAAGAAATATTCTAAAAGCAAAAAGCCCAAAGCCCAAAGCCCAAATCCCAAAACCCTAAGCTCTAAGCCCTAAGCCCTAAGCCCTAATAAAAAAGCCATCAACCTAATGTCCCAAACCTTAAGACCAAAGCATAAGCATGAAGCCCCAAGCTCTAAGCCACAACATCTAAGCCTAAAGCAGTTAACTTGAATTCCAAAACTCAAAGTTGAAAGACCAAAGCCTTATGCCTGAAGCCTTAAGCCCCAAGCTCTAAGCCCAGAGCCCTAAGCCCTAAGCCTTAAGCCCTACACCTTGAGCCCAAAGCCCTTATCTCCAAGCCCAAAGCTCTAAGCCCAAAGCTCTAAGCCCAAAGCTCTAAGCTTTAGGCATCAAGCTCTGAGCACTAACATTTAAGCCTAAAGCTCTAAGCCCTAAGCCCTAAGCCCTAATCATGAAGTCCTAAGTCCTAAGTTTTAAACCTAAGCCCTAAGACATGATGTGCCTTCCTTGGGGGGTCGGCGCACCGTGGGTGGGAGAATGTGCGCACACGGGGCTCGGATGAACGTCGTGTACGGCAAATGGGAAGTTTGGTCGTGCGAATTGTGTGGTTGTGTTGCGAAAGCGTATTGTGATGGAAATAAGGAGTTTGGGTCGTATGGAAAGGGGAATGGCTCAGATGAATAATGGAATGGCTCGGTGGGTTCGGATATGGGCGAAATCAGGCAATGGAAGGTTTGAAAGCTCGTGGGATGGAATGGATAAACTCTTGCGAGTTTTGGTAATGGACTGGCTGGACAATTTGAACACTTGAGCAATCAAAGTGTTCTCCTCGGTAGTCCTTGCCCGCACTCGGATATGACTCACCGAACGTACGTGCAAAGGTTTGACGGTCTCGGCCGGATGTTACTCACCGGAGAAGTATGCGTCGGAGAGAGCTTCAAGCCTTTCGGGAAGAAGGTGCAATGCACAATTTTTATCTAAAAATTCACTCTATTGAAACTAGTGTAAGTGTTACACTTAAATAGAAAACGTAAACGATAACAAGATTACTAAAGATAAGCTAAGAAGTAAAGCTAAGCCCTTGATGCTTTGAACGCCTTGGATTAGCTTTGGAAGCCTTCAGTTGACTTTAGGCTTGGTTCACTTAGGAATGGCACGGTCGGTTTGGAGCTTGGACCGGTGGTGCGTACGGTTGACCCAGAGGGCGCGTCGGGTGAGCGGAGCTCCGAACGACTGAGAGATTGGCTAGAGCCAATCTGGATCCGGGGCTTCTAAAGTCTCCTCGGTGGTCAACTAGACGTAGCGCACAGTCTGGTTCTTCAATGGCTCGATGGTGACTCGGGTGTGTGCGTGGGCACGAATAAACGGACCGAGCCGGTGGTCGGGCTTGGGCAAGCTTCAAGGGATCCGTGAGTTTGTTGAGCAAATCTGTTGATTGAAGATCCTCTGAAGATTTAATAGATGCTCCATGGATTTGATGCATGTAAATCCCTTTTGGTTCGCTGGTGGTTCGGTGATCGGTCATGCTCGTGCATCGAGTTCTCTTCCTCTTGGGCTGGCTTTCCTTCCTCTTCTAAGGCTAAATGCTTGTTGAAAGGAAATCTTCTAATCGTGACCAAAAATAGGGCCCATGGTTGAACACTCGATCCAAAGGGTTCGGACCGTGCGTTCACCCATGTCGGTCACGTGCTCCGCTGGGCCGAAGCCCTAGTGGACTTTGGCGGGGCCGACGACCGGGGTCATCGGGTCGTGGTCGTGGGGCGCCCATTGGGCGCCGGGCGGATATCGGTCACAAGCCTCGGTTGCGTCGTGGGCCGGGCTGTCAGGTGTACCGTGTCCTGTGCATCACACGTCTCGGCTGTGTAGCGGGCCGGGCTGCTGAGTGTGCCATGTCCGAGTACGGTCGGACATGGCCTGGTGTACGCGTCGGGGCTGGGAATGGCCGAGCACCAAGTAACGGAGTGCTTGGGCCGTTCCCGATCATGCTCGGTCGGTATGTCCTGATGTGCCTTCGGGTGAGGTTGGCACGTCGGGGTGGTCGAACGCACGGTCACGTAGCCGATGTGGTCCGTGATCGCACTCCGTTCGGAAACTTGTCGTGCGGAAGCGTATTTTATGTGGTGGTATGGTAAAAATGGTATTTTTATGGGGATGGGTCGTGGGAAATTTGGAATGGCTCGGATGGATTTTGATATGGCTCGGGATGGAAAATATTGATGAAAATCGAAGTGGAGGTGGTGTTGATGCTCGGGGATGGTTTCGGTAATGGGAAGGTTAGAGGTGGCTGGTGGATGGAAATCAAGTCAAACGCTCGAGCAATCGAAGTGTTTGACACGGTAGACCTTGGTTTGCACACGGATATTACGCACCGTGCACTTGCAAGGGTTGACGGATGCTTGGCCGGATATGACGCACCGGAGAAGCAAGGTCGGCTGAGGGAATTTGACAATAAGGCTCGAAGCTCTTTGATTATCAAACATTCACTAAGTAAAAACAATGCAAGTGTTCGAAATATAAAGAAAACAAAGCATAAAAACTAAGAAGAAATGTTGGTCGTCGGAT
>QAOC01047970.1:20017-37676 GCA_003255005.1 Begonia fuchsioides | reverse complement strand
TTCACCCCCCCTTTTAGGTTAAACACGATCCTACACCTTGATCATGTGTGGCCAAAAGAAATGTTCCTTCAATGTCTCTAGGGTTTTCCTCTCCCCAAAGTGTCCGGCCAAGCCTCCACAGTGAGCATCCTTTACTAGAGATTCTCGAAGGCTACATTTGGGAATGCAAAGCTGTCCACCCCTAAATAGATAACCATCCGCCAAATGATAGGCACAAACTTCTTTGTTCAAACACTTTTCAAACCACTCCTTGAAGTCGGGGTCCTCTCGGTAAGTAGTTTTAATCCACTCAAATCCCAAAATTCGGGAAGTGAGCTCGGTAAGCAATAAGGTCCTTCTTGAGAGGGCATCGGCCACTATATTTACTTCACCCTTTTTGTACTTGATAATATAAGGAAACCTCTCAAGAAACTCCACCCACTTTGCATGTCTCTTGCTGAGCTTCCCTTGGCTTCTAATGTGTTTCAATGCTTGGTGGTCTGTGTGTATAATGAACTCCTTAGGAAGGAGATAATGCTGCCAAACTTCAATGGTTCTTATCAAGGCATACATCTCCTTATCATAAGTTGAGTAGTTCAAAGCTGCCCCTTTTAACTTTTCACTAAAATATGCCACGAGCTTCCCTTCTTGCTTGAGGACAGCTCCTATCCCGAGGGCCGAGGCATCACAATCAACTTCGAACACCTTATGGAAGTCCGGGAGCACAAGTAAAGGGGCATTGCAAAGAGCTTCCTTGATACAGTCAAAACTTGTTTGGCACACCGGGGTCCATTCAAAATATTTCCCCTTTTTGGTGTAATCCGTGAGGGGAGCAACAATACTACTAAACCCCTTGATGAATTTTCTGTAAAATGAGGCCAATCCATGGAAGCTCCTAATATCAGAAACACACCTTGGAATCGGCCACTCCTTTATGGCTTCTATTTTGCCTTGATCAACTTCCATTCCATCTTTAGATAATATGAACCCGAGGAAGTGCACCCTTTCTTGCACAAAGGAACACTTCTTCAAATTGCCATATAATCGTGCATTTCTAAGTGTGTCAAATAATAGCCGAAGGTGTACCAAGTGATCCAAATAACTTCCACTATACACCAATATTTCATCAAAATAAACTATCACAAAATTTCCCAAGTAACCCTTCAAGACATGATTCATTAATCGCATAAAAGTACTCGGGGCATTAGATAGCCCAAATGGCATTACTAACCATTCATATAGGCCATACTTGGTTTTGAAGGCGGTTTTCCACTCATCTCCTTCAAGCATCCTTATTTGGTGATAGCCGCTTTTGAGGTTGATCTTGGAGAAGAATGCAGCTCCACTAAGCTCGTCCAATAGGTCCTCCAGCCGTGGTATAGGGAACCTATATTTGATAGTTATTTGGTTGATGGCACGACTGTCTATGAACATCCGAGAGGAGCCATCCTTCTTTGGCACCAAAAGAGTAGGTACCGCACAAGGACTTAATGACTCTCAGATGTACCCTTTCTCTAGGAGCTCCTGTACTTGTTCATCAAGTTCTCTGGCCTCCTCGGGGTTCATTCGATAGGCCGGCCGATTGGATAGAACCACCCCGGGTTGAAGGTCTATCCGGTGTTCTATCCCTCGGATTGGTGGTAGGCCGGTTGGAAACTGACACGCTCCAAGATGCGGAGGTGCCGGAAATAAGGGTGAAGATTGCAATCTGCCCGGCAAGACAGGGAGTAAGGCAGAACAGGGGAGTGCAACGCTTAGTTCTCCAAACGCATACAGGTTTAGGTTATAAAACTCAGCCAACTTAAACTTAAGGGCGTGGACTAAGTTTGACCCAGATTGCAGCTTACAAGCACGTGCGGAACATTAAAATACACGGAGACACTTTCAGATGCACAAACAGACAAACAGGAAGAAAACAGTGCAGGGGTGATGGGGAAACTTCTACACAACTTCCAATACAGGGAGTCTGGGATCGTAAACATAAGCAGACAACAACTTCAATCAATGGGGAAGACAATGCAAGTTGTTTCACAGAAAAATCACAGGTAGGCTAGGAGTTATGCCTGATAGAAAATTAATGAACAGAATTGCCCGATTTCAGGAACTCGGGTAGGAAGCAGTGGGAAAACACAAGCATAACTTTTAAAGGGAGGTGGCTATGGCTAAACGGAAAGAACCAATGTTTCAGGCCATGAAGGTGGGACTCACTGCTAGAAATTTAGGGCTTATGCTCATGGGAACAGAAAATGGCACGGAATGGACTGTTGGAGTTCAAAGTCCACTCGGGAAGGTTCAAAAACAGCAAACAACACAGCCAACACCAACAAATGAAAACGCAAATGGAAGGTAGGCTATGGGGCTTCCAAACTCGCCTTTTGATCCTAACAAGTGAGGAAGGGAGGTTGAAATAAGGTTTGATGACCCTAGCAAGATCACCAACACCAAGACAAGAGAAGGTTGAGGATATTACTCACCAAAACCTTGAATTGCCGTGAGAAAGAAATGGAGATTGAGAGCACTTGGCTTCTGCAAATTTCTTCTATTTTTTTCTCCCTTCATCAGACGTGGGAGGAGGGATTCATACCCATACAAACTTTCACAAAAGACAAAAACAATTAAATACCTAAAATTAGGACTAATGAGTGGCTAAGAATAGGAGTTAGGTGAGAATGGGTCCCACCAAACCTCCTAAACCAAGACAATGGAGTCTTCAGCAAAAACTCCACGTTCCTAACATAACAAAAGAAGAATGAAAAATAGAGACTTAGGATTGGACCTGTAACACCCTATCTTTCTTTATACATATTATTATTATTATTTTAAAACTTTTTATTATAACAAAAATGTGTCAATTAATTCATTTACGTTAAAATACAGCGGAAAACTTTATTAGAACCAAACCCATTTAATATATAAAACCAACTCACAATTTACATTTCATTTTAACAAAACATAAGTTTTACAAACCATTACAAACACTTATTTTACAAAATACCAAAAGACATTCTTAAAAGCAACTTTCAAAACACATATAAGTTCATTTTACATGTCACACCACCGGTCAAATTCGCTTAACGATCCCAAGCATCTGCACCAGACATACTCCCTCCATTGCATCAATCTAAAAACCAGGAGTAAACTCCTCACTTTCAATGTCATCACCTACATTACAAAGCTTAATCTAATAAGCTTAAGGCTCAGTAAGTAACATATAGTGTCCTAAACATGAACTACATGACTATGCATTTTATAAAACCATGCAATTTTTCCATGTACATTTATTTCATTTCTTTTCACGTATTTACTTTAGTGTGGGCAACACATCGTACACGGATGAAAGGCATCATATGTCCAGGACATCCAAATTAATGGCAACCGTACAGTCCGCAATATAGGACAGCCAAGTTCAATCCCACCCAGAACATTAGATAATTACGTACATTATGCATTGAATATTGAAAGTATGACGAAATTGAGGATTAACACCATATGGCCTCCCTCGAGGCAGCTTTACTCAATTTCACCTTCAATACTCAGTTGGGTTACATCATATAAACCATGCATGTAAAACATTTTTGTACTTTTATGAAAACATGATGCATGAACATGGTGACATACGATTTTGGCATACCCTCAAGTAATGACATTAAATTCTAATATAATATATCAAACAATCAATCAATAGCAAACATACACACAAACAATCCTCAAATTCTTTGAGGTCGGTGTATTGTGCGTTACACTCCAAACAGTCCAGTATCGTGCATGAATTATGAAAAGTCATATTTTAACTATAACAATTCACATAAATCCTCAAGAACTACTCTTTGTAATGTAGACCCATTTCTAAGCCAAAGACAAGAGATGTTGACTTACCTTAGGTCCTTTGCTTATACTTGGTCACTTGATAGCTTAATTTCTTCCACTTGATTACTTGGTAACTCTAATACCATAAAAGAAACTCAAATGAGAAATCTCGGAATGCCCTGTTTTTCCAGCAACTTCAAACCTCTGTAACTTGAGCTACACTAATCCATTTAAAGTGATTCAAGCGTCAAAAACATCCTTATTATGTCTAATTTAAATCATCTAAAGATGTCAAAGTTAATTAACAACTTGAAGATCACTTAAAATTTAGAATTCCAAAACAACACATAATTGTCCGAAATTTTGCATATCTTGATATAATACATCCAAATCTTGCACAATCAACCACTGAAGGCTAATACATCAACTTAAATATCATTTTACGGTGAGATTGGATACCTTTGAACAGAGAACTTCAAAACCCAAACCTTTTGGCCTTGGGTTGCTCCTCTCCTTTCTTTCCTTGCTTTTAGGGTGGACTAACTTCACTTTAGGTCCACAAAACTCTTTTCTTCCTTAACTTTTAACCAAAACTTCACCACAACTATCAAATATAGAGACAATACAGAGAGGGAGAGAGAATTTTCGCAGCTCAAAGATGGCTGAAGATGAAGTTTAGTTAGGGTTAAAATAAAAAGGTAACTTATGCAAGGTGGAGGTGGAAAGTAAGCACGAGGTGTCGTCAATCCATTGCTCCTCTTCTAAGCTGCTCCTCAAAGTCATCAATCATCTTAATCTAACTTTAATAATATTGATTTGATTTATCCTAATTTTTTATAAAAAAATTGGCTGACTTTTCAACTTAAGTCGGTGAAGGTGTCGGCCGCTTAACCAATGTGTCGACCGAACTTAGATCCTATTCATAACTCTCAATTCCTGAGAGCTATTCTATGTCGACCGATTACTAAGGTGTCGACTGCTTAATCAAAGTGTCGACCACTAAATAATGTGTTGACCTATACTTCCTTTAAGGGTCAACCGATCATCACAAGTGTCAACCGATCCGTCCAACAATCTTACAATAACTTCAACAAACTTTAATAACAAAACATTTTGTACCCAAAACTACATAAGTAATGTACATTGATAATTTACGATGATTCAAGTGTCATAATCTTTGCGAAGATGTCTACTTTAAGTCATCTGAAGAGAGTAAAATCAAATTACCACTCAAAAACCTTGTAACAATTCAAATTCTAAAACTGTGCAGATTTGTCCGAAATTGGGAAATATTGATACAACTTAAAAATTCATGCACTAGCAACCATTCTGAACCAACCCAAGCACTTAGATATTAATATAGGACAAGAATTGATACCTTAGAGGAAAAAAACCTTGCACCAAAGTTTCAAAATTCGTGACTTCCCTGTTTTCCTCTTTTCTTGCTTCAATAGTGCACCTCACTTTTATGCACTAAATACCCTCACACACTTCAACTACCCTTAAATCTTCACTTTTCTCCTACAAAACTAGAGATAACTTGAGAGAAGGAGATGAATTTTGTGGTTTTCCCCATCTGATTGGAAACGCTCTTCATAAAAAGCTAAGGAGAAAGCCTAAAATGAAAAGCCTTAAGCCTAAAGCCCTAACCAATTAGTCCTAAGTCCTAAGCCTTAATCCTTTAAACCTAAACCTTAACACCTAAGTTCAAAGCCTTAAACCCAAATCCTGAAGCCTATGCCCTGAGACCTAATGTTTACGCTCAAAGTCTTAAGCACAAATACCAAAGTCCAAAGCCCTAAGCCCAAAGCCTTCAGACAAAAGGTAAAGCCCTAGGCCCTAAACCTCAATTCTAACTCCTAGCCCAATGCACTAAACCCTAAGCCCTAAGTCCAATGCCCTAAGCCCTAACTCTAAGCACTAAGCCCAAAGCACTAAGCCCTAAGCCCTAAGCCATAAGCCATAAGCCCTAAGCCATAAGCCCTTAGCCATAAGCCATAAACCATTAGCCTTAAGTGTTATCTTTAACTATCATTAAAGTAACCATTGTTTTTTATGATGAATATTAAGATGTTGTATAATTGATTGACCATTAAAGAGAAGTTGATTGGAATAATGTATATGAAATACCCTCAACGAAGGGTACCTTCTTTGTCTAACAAGTCGGTCGAGTTTTGCAGAAATTGTTGAGTCTGTTACAGGTTATGTCGACCGATTACCAGTTATGTCGATCCATCCTCAGGCAGAGGATAAACTTATGTCAACCGGTTACCAGATATGTCGACCTATCTTTGGGCAGCAACCTACTTATGTCGACCGCTACGTTATATGTCGACCGATGAGTTAACCAGAGAAGAATATTATGTCGACCGCTATAAGAATGTGTCGACAGCAAGATATTCAAGACACGCTTTGATGTGCCACAGATTAGCACATCTAGAAGCGGAAGCAAACTATTTTCTAATGAGTTTGTTGATTTTGTAGGAAGCTTGTTTTATAAGGTTTAATCAAGAAGCCAAAGATGAAGGGCATGGTGAGCCCTAGTTGTCAAGTGGGGTTGATGCATTTCATGGGCCAACCACACTTGATGAAGGAAGAGGAGTTCAAGGGTGGCACATTAACGTGGCCCCAAATCACCAAAACATGAAGGGGAAAGCATGTTTTCCTTTTGACAACTTTGTGTAATAATTTAGTTAGTTTTATGTAATAATTAGGAGGATAATTAGTAGCTTAAATTTGTGCAAATGTAAGGGTACTTAGTGTACCCGTGGCATGGAAGGGTGATCAAAACATCCATGGTGATGAAAACAACATTTCTGGTTTCGGCCCAAGCTGACCTTCGAGGCTTGTGCAGCCGTTTCGACCACCTTCCTGACCTGTTTTGGACAAACGTGCTTCTACAAAAATGTGGCCCACATCTTAAGGTTTCCAGCATGGGGCAGAGAATAAACTTTGGACAACAACTTCCCAGCCAACGATCGCCATTACAGAGGCCTCCAGAAGATGGAGAGGCCCAAGAGCATCCAACCCATGGTCGCTGATCCATGGCCATGTTTGGCCCCAACGGAAAGGAAGGCTGAATTTCATCTTGGTCCTTCATGGGAGCAGCAGCTAGCAGCCCATGGAAGTTCCCAACCATTAGCCCAAAAGATACAATTGTTCAAGTCCATTTGATTATGGACATTCCATCATCGGTTTGGCCCATCTATTAGGTTTTTGGTTTTTCGTAGAAACCATGCAAGAAACTTGTCATCCATTTTATTTTTGTGCTAAATTATGTGGAAGCAAGTGGGAAAGATTAGGGAACATTAATGAATGGGGGTACACCATACCTTAGAGTTCCATCTCTCCTTGAAGTGTAGAAGTCAAAGGAGGGGCCCACTTGCCATGCTTTTAGGTTTGCTAGTTACTTTGAAATATAGGTAGTAATTATTTTCTCCATGTAGCTCATGGGAAGAAGGGTTTTATTCCTTTCTTCTCTGCATTTGGAAGATAGAAAAAAGTATTGGAAAATTTGCAGAAGCTTTGATGAGTAATATCCAATCTTCCTTGCTGTCTTTGGTGTTGGTGCCTTGCTAGAGTCACTTAGCCTTTATTCCAACCTTCCTCCTCACTTTCTTAGGATCAAGGTAAGCTTGGAAGTCATATAGCCTTCATCCCGTTTATGTATTTTGGTTCTTGGTTGTTTTCTTATTGGTTGCTGCCATCTTAATTTACCCGAGAATCTGTTTGAGTCCTAAAAGTGTCTCCCGTGCTATTTTATGTTTCCCTCGTGCTAAAATCCTAAAAATCTGGCTGTGAGTTCTTATTTCACGTCTTGAAGTATTGGCTATTCATCTCACTCCCAGGTCTGCCCAATTAAAAGTTGTGCATGCATCTATCCTCTGTCCTTCACCTGAGTACCTGAATTTTGACAGTTATGTCGACCAATTTTCAATCCCTCGTATCTTTTATTCTACCCCTAATTTTTCCCTCTAACCAAGTGAAATTCATTCCTCTTTTGTTGAAATTGGTTTCTGCCAAATTTTACCTTCTCAGGTCACCGGCATTGGGAGTTGTGCAGACGTCTCTCCCACCTAATGCTCTGCCAATTGGTAATTTTGTCTGTTTGTGCCTCTAAATGTGTCTCCATGCCATTTTATGATCCACACGTGCTTTCACTCTAAATCTTGGCCAAACTTAGTTCCTTCCCTAAAGTCTAAGTCCCCAAAATTTCAGCCCAAAAGCCTGTATTCAATTGGAGTTCTAACTGCCACAATCCTCTGTTTCTGTTTTAGTCCTTCTTCTCATTGGCAGATTGCATTGCTTTCTCCTATCCCGACACTTCCGCATTCGTGGAGCATGTCACGCTTCTACAAGTTACAAAAGCGTCACTTATGTCGACCGCTAAACTATTTTGTCGACCGCATACATGTCCAGAGGCCATATCTATGTCGACCGAAGCTCTTCCCAACGGCAACTCACAAAAACTTATGTCGACCGATCAAATGATATGTCGACCGATCAAGAGAAGAAAGAAGAGATAACTCCCAACGGCTATTTTTGAATGTGTCTAAACGGCTATATCTATGTCGACCGATCACGTACTTATGTCGACCGATCCAGCCTGCGGAGAACAAAATCTATAAATAGCTGCTGAGATGCTGATTGAAAAAAGAGTATTTCGGGAGAGCAAAAAGAAAGCCAAATTGCTGCCAATTTTTAGAGAATCATTTTCATTCTCTCAATCTTTGTATTTCTATCTTGAATATTCACTTGGTGATTGAGAGAGTCGGTTAGTACCCGTAATCCTAGTATTATACTCTGTGAGCGAAATCTGTAAGAGGGGTGACGCCTCTCCTAAAGAAGAGTCACTGTAAAGGTTTGATTGACACTCGTAAGTCAATCAGAGTGAGCTCAAAGAATTAAGCGGGAAAAATCTTCAAGATGGTACCTTGGAGAGCTGACGTAGGCAAGGTTGGCCGAACCGCGTTAACAATCCGGTGTCAATCTCTCTCTCTTTCAACTCTATTAAGTTGTTTATCTTTTCCGCATTAGAGTTTTAGATTGAGTAAACCATACTCACAAATTTGATTAAAGTTTAATCATCGGAGTAAAATTTTATTAATCTAATTCACCCCCCTCTTAGGTTAATCTCAATCCTACAATTGGTATCAAAGTAGGAATATTGAATTGATAAACCTATAATTACTGTGATAATTATATGGCCTTTAATATGAATAGCACTGACATCGAAGGTCAATCCACAACTAGGCCGCCCCTATTTGATGGAAATAATTATGTCTATCAGAAAACTAGAATGAGAATATTTATTCAAGCAATGGAATTTGGCATTTGGAACATTATAGAAGATGGCCCCTTTATTCCTACAAAATTAGAAAATGATGTTAGGGTGCCTAAGACTATAATTGAATACAATGATCAAGATTTGAAAAATGTTAGTCTAAATGCTAAAGCCATGAACATGCTATATTGTGCTCTCTCCAGTAATGAATTTAATAGAATTCAA
Source organism: Begonia fuchsioides (assembly GCA_003255005.1). Classification (NCBI taxonomy): domain Eukaryota; kingdom Viridiplantae; phylum Streptophyta; class Magnoliopsida; order Cucurbitales; family Begoniaceae; genus Begonia; species Begonia fuchsioides. The sequence continues at coordinate 28,381 of QAOC01047970.1, read as the reverse complement.
GGTTGTGAAAATGCTAGAGAAATATGGTGATTACTTGAAGTTACTCACGAGGGTACCAATCAAGTAAAACAAAGTATAGTCAATTTACTAGTCCATGAGTATGAGTTATTCACCATGGATAGGGGTGAGTCTATTGGTTGTATGTACACTCATTTTACTAAGTTGATCAATAGCCTAAAGGTTCTTGGTAAGGAATATACAGAGGAGGAATGCGTGCAAAAAGTTCTTCGTGTTCTGCCTCCAGCTTGGCAACCAAAGATGACTGCAATTCAGGAAGCCAAGGACCTCAAAGTGCTGAAACTTGAAGAACTCATTGGATCCTTGATGACCCATGAGTTGACTATGCAAGCCAATGAGAAGAAAGAACTAAAAGAGCAAGAGATATACAAGAAGAAGGATATTGCTCTCAAAGCTTCCTCGAGTAAACAAGAAGAAACAGAAAGTGAGGAAGAAGAGGAAGAGATAGCCCTCATAACAAGGAGATTCAACAAATTCCTTCAAAAGAGAAGGATGAAGGGAATCTGTGCCTCAAGAAGTGACAAAGCAACAAATGAGAAAAACAAGGAAATCACTTGCTTCGAATGTGGAAAAGTGGGACACTACAAGTCCGAGTGTCCTAAGATCAAGAGAGCTCCCAAAACCTTTAAGAAGAAAGCAATGAAAGCTTCTTGGGAAGATTCCGATAGCAAATCCACATCTTCCGAACTTGAAGAAGTCGCAAACATGTACTTCATGGCTAAGGAAGATGAGGTGCATCTCTCTCTTAGCGATTTAGAGCTTAGTTTTGAGGAAGAAGAGGATGATCTTCTATCCGACTTTAATGCATTACTTGATGATTTTAGCATGCTCAAAACTAAATACACAGAATTGAAAAAGGACCATGTAAAATTACTCAAAAATCATGAAAATGTTCATAGTATATCTCACGAGGAGTTACATCATGAAGTAAATGAACTAAAGAAGAAAAACTCAGATCTAAACAATATAGTTCTCAAGTTTACAAATGGTAGTAAAAACTTGAACACGCTACTAGGTAGTCAAAGAGTAACATTTGACAAAGCTGGTTTGGGTTATGAATCACATTAAAAGAAAAAGTCCTACAAGAACCTATTTGTAAAACCAAGTGCATGCAATAGGTGTAATAGAATAGGACATCAATCTTTTAACTGCCCTCTAAATTCGAGAGTCACAAAGTTTAAGGTAGTGGAGAAATGGGTTCCCAAAGGAACCAATGTTAACTCTCTAGGACCCAAAAATAGTTTGGGTACCTAAGAAGATGGTATAATGTGTTGCGTAGGTGGAAGGTGGATCCATGAAAGATCTCTGGTTCCTCGATAGTGGATGTTCGAGGCATATGACGGGTGATCCTTCAAAGTTTGCATCAATCAAGCAGAAGAAAGGAAATGTCTCCTTCGGTGGGAATCATAAAGGAAAGATTATTGGCATTGGAAACACAGGTAAATCTTCCTCTCCTATTATTGAAAAGGCTCTATTAGTTGATGGCTTAAAGCATAACCTTCTAAGTGTTAGTCAATTATGCGACAAAGGATATAGAGTTATCTTTGAATCTAACACTTGCTTAATTGATGATATTTGAAATGGAAAAATGTTATTCATTGGATATAGAAACGAAAATGTTTATACTATTGAGTTGAATGTTGTCTTATGTGTTGATGAAAAATGTTTTTCCGCAAACTCTTCTTGTGATAGTTGGTCTTGGCATAAGAGGCTAGGTGATGTGCCCGGGAACCGCCATCAACCGGAGGGCGCGACCACCCGAAGCCGGGCAAGGCAATTATGTAACATGTTTGCTAATTTTGCAGGAGATTCATAGCCACTAAAGGGCCTCCTAGACATGCCCTCCTCTCTTGATAAAGAACTTCCCAAGCATTGCATACATTGGGAGATTGAAGAGGTGAACTTAGAGTCCGAGGTGCATAGCCTATCTTACCGGGACGACCAAGCCGAGTCACGACCATCGTCGGCCCCAAGTGAAGTGGAGGTCAATTGCACAATATCCACTTTGGGAGAGGAGCTATCCAAGAAGAGTCCTCCACTAAAGGTTTAAATAACCAAGGACGAACAACCATCAATGAGCCAACCATGGAAGACCGAGAAGTCCCTTGCCACTTGATCATTTGGAGAAGCCGAGACAAAGCCCAAGCAACAACTCACGTGGAACTCCAAGTTATTCATAAGGAAGATGATTCATTCATGCAACAAGGACAAGGACAAGTCTAAGGATGGGAGAGCATGGAGAAGTCCTCGGTTTATTTATTTTTTTTGAAAACCGGTAGTATAATATCTTGCATGGTTCACGTGAAAACCATGCAATCTCCTTACTTTTTTTTTTGTTGTAAGTTAATTACGTGGCTGCAAGTGGGAGATCCTTAGGAAGCCTTAGGGGATTGGTTTTACCTTCCCTTAGTGACCATCACTCTTGTTGGTGATGAAAGTCAAGGGTGGGCCCAATTTACCACACCTTGTTGTTGGTTTAGCACTTAGGATTATAGGTGATAATCATATGCCTTTTGTAGCTCGTGGGAAGGAGGGTTTTTACCCTTCCTTTCTCAGCATTTACAGAGTAGAAAATGTTGAATGTTGCAGCTTGAAGCTCTCCCATTTTCTCTCATGACAAAGCAATTCAAAGGTGAGTGATATCCTTTGATTTTTGGTTTGTAACGGTGTTGGTGTCTTAGCTAGAGTCACTAAGCGTTATTCCAACCTCCCTTCCTCACTTTTTTAGGATCAAAGGTGAGTTTGGAAACCCCCATAGCTCTCATCCCGTTGTTGTTTGCAATTGTGATTGTTTGAGTGTTGTTTGCTGCCCTTGTCATCTACCCGAGTGGTTTTAGCGCAATAAAAGTCCACTCCGTGTCATTTTCTATTTCCCATGAACAAAAGCCCTAAAGTTTTGTCTGTGATTTCCAATTTCCTGTCCTGAAACATCTATTCTTCTATTTTTATCCACAGGCCCTCCCCATCAAAGTTGTGCATGTGTTTTTCCACTGCCTCCTACCCGAATTCCTGAAATCGGGTAATTCTGTCCATCAATTTTCAATCCCTCATATCTTTTAATCTACCCGTGCCTTTTCCCTCAAACCACTTGCAATTTCTTCCCCTTTGATTGGAGTTAGTTTTTGCCGATTTACACCTTCCCAGATTGCCTGCATTGGAAGTTGTGCAGAAGTCTTTCCATATCCACAACACTGTTTTCCTGTTTGTGTCTGTTTTGTACACCCAAAAGTATCCCCGTGCCATTTTAATATTCCCACGTGCTTTGCCCTGAAAATGTGCCCAAACTTAGTCGACTACCTAAATACTAAGTCTTCCAATTTCTAGTCCAAGTCCCTGTATGAATTTGGAGTTATCCTTGCTCCAATCCTCTGTTGCTGCCTAACTTCTCTCTCTCGGCAGATTGTTGCCAACTTCTCTCTTCCCGACACCTCCGCATCTTGGAGCGTGTCATCTGGTATCGAAGCCCAGCTCTTTCTTTCCGTGTGTTCTCTTGTGATTATCCATCTTTTCATTTTATGTAATGGCACACAAAAGTGGTGGTATGACCACTCGGAGTGGGGTTGTTTTACAGCCAAGCCGAGACCACCCTTCAATGAGTGAACTACCTCCCCCACCAAATTCCCCCCAAGGCCGTGAATCTAATTTGTAGGAACAAATTAATCGCATTAATCAAAGGCTGGATGCCTTGTTGCAAAGGATGGAGACACCGAATCCTCCTCGGCCACCTCCCCCGGTTACCCCCGGTAGAAGGGCTGGAAATGCACGAGGCTGATTGTATGAAGTGGAAGACTCGGATGAAGAGTTTGAACCACGGGAGAGGCTGCCCCGTGAGGATGATTTGAGGAATGTGAAGCTAAGTGTCCCTCCATTAAACGGATCATGTGATGGAGATTCCTACCTAATTTGGGTGGACAAAGTGGACAAGGTCTTCGAATGCTACAACTATTTTGAGAGATCTAGGTTGCAATTAGTGGCCTTAGAGCTCCACGGATATGGTGGGATAGCCTACGGGGCAAAGGAGGCGTGACCGTGAAGAGGAGATCACCACTTGGAGGGCAATGAAATTGCATATGAAGAGGAGATTTGTCCCGAGCCATTATAGACAAGAGTTATTCTACCAACTCCAAAACTTAAAGCAAGAACACCTCTCGGTTGAGGAGTATTTAATGGAGTTCGAGACTTTGAGGATCTGGTGTGATCTTGAGGAGCCGGAAGAACAGATCCTAGCCCGGTTCCTAAGAGGATTGCACAAGGACCTTGGCGATGTAATGGAATTGCAGCTTGTTGAGTCATTGGATGCCGCCATCCAATTGGCATTGCGGGTTGAAAGGCAGCTCAAAAAGAGGAGCAAGAAAATTGTGGTGAAGCCGAGTCTAGTTTATAACACTCCATACAAGCCACCCCCGAGGCAAGAGAATAAGCCATACCAACCTAAACCATGGACCCCAAAGAAAGACATCCCTCCAAAACCCATTGAAGAAGCCAACAAGCATCGGTCAAGAGACATCAAATGCTTCAAGTGTCTCGGATTGGGGCACATTGCAGTACAATGTCCGAACAAGAGGGTGATGGTACTTCTTGAAGCTAGTCGAGAAGTTGTTAGTGATGATGAACCGATGGAGGATGAAGAAGAGCAATTGGCCGAGCCTATGGAGGAGGTGTGCTGAGCTCAAGAAGGCCCCCTCCTTATGGTGATCCGAAGAGCTCTTAGCAACAATGGTCGGCCCGAAACCATGCAAAGGGAAAACATCTTTCATAGCCGTTGCCTCATCAAAGACAAAGTACGCTCCCTAATCGTAGATGGAGGGAGTTGCACCAATGTGGCATCCGCCGAGCTAATTGAGAAGTTACAACTTCCAACCGAGGAGCATCCACAACCATATAGGCTCCGATGGTTAAATGATGAAGGAGACCTAAAGGTGACAAAACGTGCAAGGATTGAGTTCACCATTGGGAGTTATAAGGATTCGGTCTTATGTGATGTATTACCAATGGATGAAAGCCACCTTCTCCTAGGGAGGCCGTGGCAATTTGATAAGCACACCATTCACAATGGACTCACCAATGAATACTCATTCAAATGGGAGAACCGGAGCATTAAGCTTGCACCTTTGACACCCTCGGACATAGCCAGGGATGAGAGAATAAGGAGGTAGAACTCTTCCAAGAAGGTGCTAATTATCAACAAAAAAGGAGCTCACTCGGGAAGTGCTTCAAGTAGCACCGATTGTCTTAATTATTTTCTGGGAAAGAATGGAAGAAATTGGAGGGGCCCCGGAAGAGGTGTTAGCCTCTTAGAAGAATATGGAGATGTCTTCCCCGAAGAATTGCCCACCGCCTACCTCCCATCCGAGGGATAGAACACCGGATAGATCTTCAGCCCGGGGTGGTTCTACCCAATCGTCCTGCTTATCGAATGAATCCTGAGGAGGCCAATGAATTGGATGAACAAGTGCAAGAATTACTTAAGAAGGGGTACATCCGAGAGTCCCTAAGCCCTTGTGTGGTGCCAACCTTATTGGTGCCAAAGAAGGATGGCTCTTCTCGGATGTGCATAGATAGCCGTGCCATTAACAAAATAACTATCAAGTACCGGTTCCCATTCCCCACCTTGAATAACTTTTGGACGAACTTAGTGGAGCTGCATACTTCTCAAAGGTCAACCTCAAAAGCGGTTATCATCAAATTCAGATGTTGGAAGGGGATGAGTGGAAAACTGCCTTCAAAACCAAGTACGGACTCTATGAATGGTTAGTAATGCCATTTGGGCTATCTAATGCCCCTAGCACTTTCATGAGACTAATGAACCATGTTTTGAAGGACTATTTGGGAAGATTTGTGATCGTATACTTTGATGATATCTTGATATATAGTGGAAATTACTTGGATCACTTGATGCACTTACGACTTTTATTTGATACACTTAGAAATGCTCAACTATTTGGCAATTTGAAGAAGTGTTCATTTGTCCAAGAAAGAGTGCATTTTCTAGGCTTTATATTATCCAAGGATGGGATGGAAGTTGATCAACGCAAAATTGAAGCCATAAGGGAGTGGCCGATCCCGAAGTGTGTTTCGGACATTCGGAGCTTCCATGGATTGGCCTCCTTTTAAAGAAAATTTATCAAAGGATTTAGTAGCATTGTTGCACCCCTCACGGATTGTACAAAAAAGGGGAAGGAGTTTGAGTGGACTCCGGTTTTCCAAGCAAGTTTTGATCGGATCAAAGAGGCTCTTTGCAATGCTCCCCTCCTAGTGCTCCCAGAATTTCATAAGGTCTTTCAAGTCGATTGTGATGCCTCGGCCCTAGGCATAGGAGCTGTCCTTATGCAAGAAGGAAAGCCCGTGGCCTATTTTAGTGAGAATCTGAAGGGGGCGGCCTTGAATTATTCAACATATGACAAGGAGATGTATGCCTTGATAAGAACTATCGAAATATGGCAGCATTATCTCCTTCCTAAGGAGTTCATTATACACACGGACCACCAAGCTTTGAAGCACATTAAGAGCCAAGGGAAACTCAGCAAAAGACATGCTAAGTGGGTGGAATTTCTTGAGAGATTTCCCTAATTATCAAGTACAAGAAGGGAGAAATTAATGTGGTGGCCGATGCACTCTCAAGGAGAACTATTTTACTTACCGAGCTCACCTCCCGAATTTTGGGGTTTGAGTGGATCAAAGAATCTTACCGAGAGGATCCCGATTTCAAAGTATGGTTTGAGAAGTGCGTGAACAAGGAAAAATGCACCTATCATTTGGCGGATGGCTACCTTTTTAAGGGAGGGCAGATTTGTATCCCCAAGTGTAGCCTCCGAGAATCACTAGTAAAGGAAGCACATGGTGGAGGCCTAGCCGGCCACTTCGGAGAGAAGAAGACTCTAGAAACATTGAAGGACCATTTCTATTGGCCCCATATGATCAAGGACGTGCACAAGTGCATAGAAAGGTGCATTGTGTGTAAAAAGGCTAAGAGCCGAGTCCTACCACAAGGCTTGTATATGCCTTTACCGGTGCCGTCTCAACCATGGGTGGATGTAAGCCTTGATTTTGTTTTGGGGCTGCCTCGGACTCCTAGGGGAAAGGAAGCCATTATGGTGATTGTGGACCGCTTCTCCAAGATGGCTCACTTTGTTGCTTGCCGTAAGACCGATGATGCTAATCAAGTGGCCGATCTATTCTTCAAAGAGGTTGTCCGACTTCACGGAGTGCCAACCACCATTGTCTCGGACTGGGACACAAAATTTTTGTGCTCTTTTTGGCAAACCCTATGGAGGAGGCTTGGGACAAAATTGCTATTTAGCACCTCTTACCATACCCAAACAGATGGTAAAACGGAGGTTGTTAACCGGACCTTGGGCGTTTTACTTTAGAGCATAGTAGGGAAGCGACTCTCGGATTGGGATGTGCAATTACCCTATGTGGAATTTGCTTACAATCAAAGTCTGAATAGTGCCACACGAGCCTCCCCATTTGAAGTTGTCTATGGCTTCAACCCGTTCACTCCATTGGATTTAATTCCATTGTCGAGCCAAGATTTAGTCAACCGGGAGGGAGCACAAAAAGCCAAGCAAGTCCAAGCCATGCATACCAAGGTACAAAGAGCCATAGCCAAGAAAAATGAATCCTATTCTAAATATTCCAACCGAGGCCGAAGAGATGTGGAATTCGAGGTGGGAGACCTTGTATGGCTGCACTTGAGGAAGGAGAGATTTCCGAACCAAAGAAAGTCCAAACTACTTCCTAGAGCTAATGGGCCGTTTGAAGTGATCGAGAAGATCAACAAAAATGCCTATAAGTTGAAGCTTCCCAGTGACTTTGGAGTATCGTCTTCGTTCAATGTTCAAGACTTATCTCCATATGTGGGAGAGGCAGCCGAGGATCAGGAGGAGCAGCCCATGGATTTGAGGGCAAATCCTCATTCACCCGGAGGGGATGATGTGCCCGGGAACCGCCATCAACCGGAGGGCGCGACCACTCGAAGCCGGGCAAGGCAATTATCTAACATGTTTGCTAATTTTGTAGGAGATTCACCGCCACTAAAGGGCCTCCTAGACATGCCCTCCTCTCTTGATAAAGAACTTCCCAAGCATTGCATACATTGGGAGATTGAAGAGGTGAACTTAGAGTCCGAAATGCATAGCCTATCTTACCGGGACGACCAAGCTGAGTCATGACCATCGTCGGCCCCAAGTGAAGTGGAGGTCAATTGCACAATATCCACTTTGGGAGAGGAGCTATCCAAGAAGAGTCCTCCACTAAAGGTTTAAATAACCAAGGACGAACAACCATCAATGAGCCAACCATGGAAGACCGAGAAGTCCCTTGCCACTTGATCACTTGGAGAAG
>QAOC01047970.1:0-19663 GCA_003255005.1 Begonia fuchsioides | reverse complement strand
ACCTTGTTGTTGGTTTAGCACTTAGGATTATAGGTGATAATCATATGCCTTTTGTAGCTCGTGGGAAGGAGGGTTTTTACCCTTCCTTTCTCAGCATTTATAGAGTAGAAAATGTAGAATGTTGCAGCTTGAAGCTCTCCCATTTTCTCTCATGACAAAGCAATTCAAAGGTGAGTAATATCCTTTGATTTTTGGTTTGTAACGGTGTTGGTGTCTTACCTAGAGTCACTTAGCCTTATTCCAACCTCCCTTCCTCACTTGTTTAGGATCAAAGGTGAGTTTGGAAACCCCCATAGCTCTGATCCCGTTGTTGTTTGGAATTGTGATTGTTTGAGTGTTGTTTGCTGCCCTTGTCATCTACCCGAGTGGTTTTAGTGCAACAAAAGTCCACTCCGTGTCATTTTCTGTTTCCCATGAACAAACGCCCTAAAGTTTTGGCTGTGATTTCCAATTTCCTGTCCTGAAACGTCTATTCTTCTATTTTTATCCACAGGCCCTCCCCATCAAAGTTGTGCATGTGTTTTTCCACTGCCTCCTACCCGAATTCCTTAAATCGGGTAATTCTGTCCATCAATTTTCAATCCCTCATATCTTTTAATCTACCCCTGCCTTTTCCCTCAAACCACTTGCAATTTCTTCCCCTTTGATTGGAGTTAGTTTCTGCCAATTTCCACCTTCCCAGATTGTCTGCATTGGAAGTTGTGCAGAAGTCTTTCCATATCCACAACACTGTTTTCCTGTTTGTGTCTGTTTTGTACACCCAAAAGTATCCCCATGCCATTTTAATATTCCCACGTGATTTGCCCTGAAAATGTGCCCAAACTTAGTCGACTACCTAAAGACTAAGTCTTCCAATTTCTAGTCCAAGTCCCTGTATGAATTTGGAGTTCTCCTTGCTCCAATCCTCTGTTGCTGCCTAACCTCTCTCTCTCGGCAGATTGTTGCCAACTTCTCTCTTCCCGACACCTCCACATCTTGGAGCGTGTCACTAGGACACGTAAGTATGAATACCTTAGCTAAGATATCTAGGAAGAATCTTGTTAGGGGCCTTCCAAAGATATCCTTTGAGAAGGATAAAGTAGGCGAAGCATGTCAAATGGGGAAACAAACAAAGTCTTTGTTTGCTTCAAAGTCAATTGTATCAACCACCAAACCTCTTCAACTTCTTCATATGGATCTCTTCGGTCCTTCCAAGGTAGCTAGTCTAGGTGGGAAGTATTATGCCTATGTCATCGTTGATGACTATTCTAGATTTTCTTGGGTTTTCTTCATAAGATCAAAGGATGAAACCTTTGATATATTCTCCTCCTTTAGAAAGAAAATTCAAAATGAAAAGGACCTTTCTATAGTGGCTATTCGTAGTGATCATGGGGGAGAGTTCAAAAATGAGAAATTTAAACTCTTTTGTGATAAATATGGAATAGATCATAACTTTTCATCTCCTAGAACTCTTCAACAAAATGGTGTTGTTGAAAGAAAAAATACATCTTTGCAAGAACTTGCAAGAACTATGCTTAACGAATATGCTCTTCCGAAGTATTTTTGGGCGGAGGCCGTCGCTACGGCATGCTATGTTCTCAATAGAGTATCTATTCGCCAAATCTTAGAAAAGACACCTTATGAGCTATGGTCCAAAAAAACAATAAGTGTTAAATACTTTAGAGTCTTTGGATGCAAATGTTTCATTCTTAACACTAAGGACAACCTAGGAAAGTTTAACTCCAAAACGGACTTAAGTATTTTTCTAGGCTACTCCTCATCTAGCAAAGCCTTTAGAGTCTTTAACAGAAGAACCTTAGTGGTCGAGGAGTCTATGCATGTGACATTTGATGAATCAAATAATCCAATTAGCATAATGGGTGAAGATGATGGTTTGGAAAATGCCATGGACTCTCTATCTCTTAAAGATAATGATAAAGCTTCTTTAGATGTGTCTCCTACGGATCATCCTTCTACCACTATCAATTTAGTTCCACAAGATGACATTGTGAGAAGTCTCCCTAAGGAAGGGAAATATGCAAAAAGTCATCATAAGGAAAATATTGAAGGTGATCCTAGCTTAGGAGTCAAAACTAGAGCCTCCCTTAGAAATCTTTGTTGGAATGTAGCCTTTATCTCTCAAATCGAGCCGAAAAAAGTTTGATGAGGCCATTGTTGATGAAAATTGGATTATGGCCATGCATGAAGAGTTAAATCAATTTGAGAGAAGTCAAGTGTGGGAGTTGGTTCCTAGACCTAAGGACCGCACCATTATTGGAACTAAATGGGTTTTCAAGAATAAACAAGATTAAAATTGTGTAGTCATTAGAAACAAGGCAAGACTAGTAGCAAAAGGTTACAATCAAGAAGAAGGTATAGATTTTGAAGAAACCTTTGCACCAGTAGCTCGAATGGAATCAATCTGGATGCTTCTCGCATATTCCTGTCATAAAGACTTCGTTCTTTTTCAAATGGACGTTAAGAGTGCTTTCTTAAACGAGTATATAATGGAAGAAGTATATGTAGAACAACCATTGGGTTTTGAAATCTTTGATAAGCTAGATCATGTCTACAAACTTCACAAAGCACTCTATGGTCTTAAACAAGCTCCTCGTGCTTGGTACGAAAGGTTAAAGAATTTTTTCTTGGATAGAGAATTCAAAATGAGCAAAATAGACTCAACTCTCTTCACAAAACATTTTGGTGATGATTTGTTAATCATTCAAATCTATGTAGATGACATTATATTTGCAGCTTCCAACAAAAATCTCTGCAATATTTTTGCTACCCTCATGCAAGATGAATTTGAAATGAATATGATGGGGGAGCTTAAATTCTTCTTAGGACTCCAAATTAAGCAATCTTTATATGGTACATTCATTTGTCAAGAGAAATATGTCAAGGAATTACTCAAGAAATTTAGTATGAACTCTTGCAAATCCTCTAGAACTCCTAAGAGTACCACTACTAAACTAGATAAGGATGAAAATGGTAGAGAAGTTGTGACATGCCCGAGAGCCACCACCACCCGGAGGGCATGATAACCCTTGGCCGTGCAAGACAATTTGCTAACTTGTTTGCTGATTTTGCAGGTGTAACATTTCCTTTAATGGACCTCTTAGATGATCCCTCACCCCTTGACAAAGAGCTTCCCAAACAATGTTTGCATTGGGAATTTGAAGAGGAGAAGTTGACAACCGATGCCCAAAGCCCTTCAAAAGAAGGGAAAGCCGACTTCACTTTGTCCACCATGGGAGAGGACGTTGTTCAAGTATGGTACAAGAAGGATGCAAGTGATCATATCCATTTGTCAATGGACAAGTGATGGACCGAACCTTGCCTAAAATCCTCTTCACTTTGAGCACGGATTGGAGCCGAATAAATCAAAGGAGAGGTTGGTCCAACAATGGAGGTTTGCTGATGTGCCACAGATTAGCACATCTAGAAGCGGAATCAAACTATTTTCTAATGGGTTTGTTGATTTTGTAGGAAGCTTGTTTTATAAAGGTTTAATCAAGAAGCCAAAGATGAAGGGCATGGTGAGCCCTAGTTGTCAAGTGGGGTTGATGCATTTCATGGGCCAACCACACTTGATGAAGGAAGAGGAGTTCAAGGGTGGCACATTAAGTCACCAAAACATGAAGGGGAAAGCATGTTTTCCTTTTGACAACTTTGTGTAATAATTTAGTTAGTTTTATGCAATAATTAGGAGGATAATTATTAGCTTAAATTTGTGCACATGTAAGGGTACTTAGTGTACCCGTGGCATGGAAGGGTGATCAAAACATCCATGGTGATGAAAACAACATTTCTGGTTTTGGCCCAAGCTGACCTTCGAGGCTTGTGCAGCCGTTTCGACCACCTTCCGGACCTGTTTTGGACAAACGTGCTTCTACAAAAATGTGGCACACATATTAAGGTTTCCAGAATGGGGCAGAGCATAAACTTTGGACAACAACTTCCCAGCCAAAGATTGCCATTACAGAGGCCTCCAGAAGATGGAGCGGCCCAAGAGCATCCAACCCATGGTGGCTGATCCATGGCCATGTTTGGCCCCAACGGAAAGGAAGGCTGAATTTCATCTTTGTCCTTCATGGGAGCAGCAGCTAGCAGCCCATGGAAGTTCCCAACCATTAGCCCAAAAGATACAAGTGTTCAAGTCCATTTGATTATGGACAATCCATCATGGGTTTGGCCCATCTATTAGGTTTTTGGTTTTTCACGTGAAAACCATGCAAGATCCTCTCTTTTTTTTTCTTTTGTTGTAATTTAATTACGTGGCTGCAAGTGGGAGATCCTTGGGAAGCCTTAGGGGATGGGTTTTACCTTCCCTTAGTAACCATCACTCTTGTTAGTGATGAAAGTCAAGGGTGGGCCCCATTTACCATACTTTGTTGTTGGTTTAGCACTTAGGACTATAGGTGATAATCATATGCCTTTTGTAGCCCGTGGGAAGGAGGGTTTTTACCCTTCGTTTCTCAGCATTTGCAGATAGAAAATGTTGAATGTTGAAGCTTGAAGCTCTCCCCATTTTCTCTCACGGAAAAGCAAATTCAAGGTGAGTAATATCCTTGATCTTTGGTTTGTAACGGTGTTGGTGCCTTGCTAGAGCCACTAAGCCCTATTCCAATCTTCCTTCCTCACTTGTTTAGGATCAAAGGCGAGTTTGGAAGTCCCATCGCTAACCTTCCGTTTATTATTGTGATTGTGTTGTTGCTTGTGTGTTGGTTGCTGTTTTTATTTCTACCCGAGTGGATTTCGTGCACTAAAAGTCCACTCTGTGTCATTTTCTATTTTTCCTGAGTAAAAACCCTAAATTTTTGGTTGTGAATTCTTCTTTCATGGCCTGAAATTTCTGTTCTTTCCTTTTACCAAAACCCTTCGCCCATCAAAAGTTGTACTTACAACTTGCCCCTCATTCTGCCCGAGTTCCCGAAATCGAACAGTTTCTGTCCATCCATTTTCCAACCTACATATCTCCTAACCTACCGTGTCTTTTTTCATCAAACCACCTGCATTTTCTTTCCCTTTCATTGAAGTTTTTTGCTACCAATTTTTACATTCCCAGCTTGCCTGCTTTTGAAGTTGTGCAGAAATCTTTACCCATCCACGTCACTGTTTTTCTGTTTTGTGTCTGTTTGTACACTCAAAAGTATTCCCGTGCCATTTTAAGTCCTCACGTGTTTTCAAGCTGCAAATTTGGCCCAGCTTAGTCCACTTCCTAAAGTTTCATTTGGCTGAGTTTATTTGACTTAATCCTGTATGCATTTGGAACATTAACTGTTACACCTCACTGTTTTTGTCTTGGACTTTCTCCTTGGCAGATTACCCTTGTGTCTTCTTTCTCCCGACACTTCTCATAACCCCAAGTGTGTCATTTGCTAGTTCACCACTTGGAGATTTTTTGCTTGTTTAGAGTACTTGTAAATTGTAATTATTCTAGTAGCTTGAAATGATGTATAGAGGTTGGTTCGGTTGGATCAATTTGCTGGAAATTGGTTCGGATTGGACCAATTTATGCTCCATCATGTTGGAGATTAAGGGAAATATTATTTCCCATGAAACTTAAGTTTGTAAAGTCTTTTAGACGTGGTTTAGGTCTAGGGAGTGTTTGAGTTGGGAGGCAAGTTGAAGGTGGGTCCCTTTTTCCCACCTACCTCCTACTTAGCCACTCATTAGTCCTAAATTTAGGTTTTTAATTGTTCTTGTCTTTTGTGTAAGTTCGAGGGGGTATGAATCCCTCTTCCCCCACGTCTAATGGAGGGAGAAAAGAATTTGGTAAATTGCATAAGCTTGAAGCTCTCTCAATCCTTCCCTTTTCTCACAGCAAGATTAGATTTTGGTGAGTAATATCCATAATCTTTCTTTGTCTTTGGCGTTGGTGTCTTGCTAGAGCCACTTAGCCTTTATTCCAACCTTCCTCCACACTTGTTTTGGGTCAAGGTAAGCTTGGAAATCACATAGCCATCCTTCCATTTGTGTGTTTGGGAATTAGTATTGTCCTTGTTGGATGATGTCGGTTGTATTTTAACCTAATTCCAGTTTGTGTGCCAAAAGTGCCCTCCATGTAAACTTCTGTTTCCGTGCTAATGTCCTAAAATTTGGGCTGTGAGTTACTCTTTCATGTCTTGAGAAATTTGGTTTGTCATTGCGTTCCATGTTTCTCCTATCTAAAAGTTGTGCATGCATTTTTCCTCCTTCCTTCTTATGAACTCCTAAAATCTGGCAGTTCTGTCGACCAATATTCAATCTCTCATAAGTTTTAAACTACCTGCTTGATTCCTCTCAAACCCTCATCATTTGATTCCCCCTCCATAGAGGAAGTTTTCTGCCAATTTTCTCTTTCTCAGCTTGTATGTATTTGGAGTTGTGCAGAGGTTTTCTCTTCACCTACTGCATTGTCAAAACCCTTATTGTCCACTTGTGCATCTAAAAGTGACCTCATACCATTTTATGTTCCTCACGTGCTACCCCTATGAAATTTTGACCAAAGTTGGTCCATTCCCTAAAGTCTAAGTCCACAAAAATTTTAATCCAAACGCACGCATGCATTTGGAGTTCCATTGGACTCATTCCCCTGTTTCTGCATTCCTTCATTGACTCTCGGCAGATTACCATTCCTCCTACCTCTATCGACACCTCTGCATCCTTTGGAGCGTGTCATTTGGTATCAGAGCACAGCTCTTCTTCCCCTTGTTCCTTACCCTTAATCCATCCAATTCCCTAATTTTTTTTATGGCCCATAAAAGTGGTGGCATGACCGCTAGAAGTGGGGCGGTTTTGCAGCCTAGCCGAGACCTCCCATCAACAAGTGAACCGGCTCCACCTCCAATGTCCTCCCAAGAACGTGAGGCCGATTTATGGAACCAAATTGATGGCATTAACCAAAGGTTGGACGCCTTGTTAAAAAGATGGGAGACACCAAATTCTCCAAGACCACCTCCTCCGGTTACTCCCGAAAGAAGAACTGGAGGTAGATGAGAAGACCTTTTGTGGAATTAGAATTCGTCTATGGTTGATTCGATTCAATGATGCTTAGATGCATTGTCTTCTATCTACTGTCTGCGGCAATGGGGGTCGACATAACTGGTAAGTATGTCACCCGGACCATCGTGCCTGGTAAGGACGCGGTCGACACAAGTATTGATATGTCGACCTGTTGATCGTCTCTGTTAAGGAAGCAGTCGACATAATAAGATGTATGTCGACCGGTTGATCGTCTCGGGTAATAGAGCGGTCGATATGTTTCAAAACTCCCAATTTTTAAAAGAACCCTGTCTCGCCCTAGTTTATTTCTCTCAACCTCTCCTGCGAAAAATCCCCTCAGACGACTCCCAACCTTTTCTCCGACGATTCCAAGCCCTCCTTCGACAATTCCAACCTCCTTTCCGATTGCTCCTCAGTCTCATCATCTATCTTTCCTTTAACATTAATGGCATCCACTTCCAAACTCCCCATCAAGAGGAAGCGCACGGTAAAGTCAAAATCGACTGGTGAAACGTCGATTCCTCCAGCTTCGACAATGGACAAACATCTCTTTCGAAATTCGGATGCTCAAGATAAGTATACTCAGATTCTACATGTCAAACCTCTTATATTGAGTAGAGTATTTCTACCCGATAGGATTACAGGGATTGATATCACTGAGCCTTGTGAATATCTAGGACTAAAGATGTTATTTGGACTATGGAATTCGTATCATGAGGAAGCTATACGACTTTTCTATGCAAATTTGCAAACAATTCCTCACCCGCTCACTCTCAAGAGTTTTGTCTATGGTAAACCGATTAAGATTAAAAACTCTTCCTTGAACTCATTATTGGGTTGTGAGGTAAATGAGTTTACGGATCGATACTACAAGCAAGGGAAGGAACCTGCGCTAGTTCGATGCTCGGACGGATCCAAACAACTTGCCGTACAAGCCCAAAGCTAGTGATCTCAACATAACGACACGTTTAGTTCATCACACCACGACCTACAATCTTTTGCCTAAGGAAGTGTCTAAAGATCACATTAGCCATATGGAACTATATGTTCTATATATGTTCTTTACCCGACGTCGCTTTAATGTAGGATTTATCAACATGCGACGTATGATGGAAGTGCTAGACAAAGCATCCAAATCATTACCATTCAATATTTTTCTAATGGCGATTTTTGCTCAACAAGGAGTAATTTATCCCTCTCCCACTAATCTAATCGAAGTCAGGAATCATGATATCTACTCTGATTCTACCCTCGCACGGATGGGATTAGCTAAAAATGAAGATGGAGAATGGCAATACAAGAGAAATCTGCCTCGCCGACCTCCCACACCTCCAAGCTCCCACCTCTAACGGTTGATGAAGCTCATATTCCTCCCGAGGATAGGAGACCTCGGAGACAACATCGCTCCTCCTCCTCGATTGAGATGCATTTAGATATGCTTAATGGCCTAATTACGAGCCTCAAGACATCAGTTGATACTCTGCACAAAAAGGTCGATGGCCTTAAGAGCCAAATTGATGCATGGGATGCATATTTTGAAGAGGAAGAAGAAAAAGAAAACTTTGATGAACAAGCTGCAGCCACTCCTAGAGTTACCACACAATTCTCTCAGGCTCCAGTTGCTGAGCCAACCCCCTCACCGGGACCGGATGTTGAGCCATCTGTCACTCTGACTAGATCACCTGTTCCTCAGTGTACATCCACTCCCGATACGGTGCTGATTCCATCTGTTGTAGACACTGAGGTTCTTAACTCTCCTACCACCGTAGATACCGAGCTTGTTCCAACCCTAGGCACTGGACGTGCCTGGATCTCCATTAGTTGGATTTCCTTGGGAATAGACGCTCAGTCTTGTTTTTTTGTTGTGGACTTACTTTTTGTAGAACAATATTTTTCATTAAGTCCTTATCTGTTTACATCTTCCTATGAATTATTCCGTGGATCATTTTTTTGATAATGACAAAGGGGGAGAAGTATCCATCCTTATTTAGCAATGATAACATATAATGACTTGCATTCTATGACTAATTATTTAGCAATGATTTTTTATATGGATGTATATTTATGGGGAAGCATGCATTTACTACGGGGGAGAATTTACATAAAATTCATATAACATGTGAACTTGCTCAAATTATCTTTCAAACGGATAGTTAATCAATAATGGTTTGTCATCATCAAAAAGGGAGAGATTGTTAGCTTTAACTATGATTAAAGTAACCATTGTTTTTTATGATGAATATTAATATGTTGTATAATTGATTAACCATTAAAGAGAAGTTGATTTGAATAATGTATATGAAATACCCTCAACGAAGGGTACCTTTTTTGTCTAACAAGTCGGTCGAGTTTTACAGAAATTGTTAAGTCTGTTACAGGTTATGTCGACCGATTACCAGTTATGTCAACCCATCCTCAGGCAGAGGATAAACTTATGTCGACCGGTTACCAGATATGTCGACCTATCTTCGGGCAACAACCTACTTATGTCGACCGCTACGTTATATGTTGACCGATGAGTTAACCACAGAAGAATGTTATGTCGACCGCTATAAGAATGTGTCGACCGCAAGATATTCAAGACATACTTCTACAAGTTACAAAAGCGTCACTTATGTTGACCGCTAAACTATTGTATCGACCGCATACATGTCCAGAGTCCATATCTATGTCGACCGAAGCTCTTTCCAACGGCAACTCACTAAAACTTATGTCGACTGATCAAAGATATGTTGACCGATCAAGAGCAAAAAGAAGAGATAACTCCCAACGGCTATTTCTGAATGTGTCTAAATGGCTATATCTATGTCGACCGATCCCGTACTTATGTCGACCGATCCAGCCTGCGTAGAACGAAATCTATAAATAGCTGCTGAGATGCCGATTGAAAAAAGAGGATTTTGGGAGAGCACAAAGAAAGCTGAATTGCTGCCAATTTTTAGAGAATCATTTTCATTCTCTCAATCTTTGTATTTCTATCTTGAATATTCACTTGGTGATTGAGAGAGTCGGTTAGTAACCGTAATACTAGTATTATACTCTGTGAACGAAATTTGTAAGAGGGGTGACGCCTCTTCTAAAGAAGAGTCGTTGTAAAGGTTTGATTGACGCCCGTAAGTCAATCGGAGTGAGCTCAAAGAATTGAGCGGGAAGAATCTTCAAGGAGGTACCTTGGAGCGCGGACGTAGGCAAGGTTGGCCGAACCGCGTTAACAATCCGGTGTCAATCTCTCTCTCTCTCTACTCTATTAAGTTGTTTATCTTTTCTGCATTAGAGTTTTAGATTGAGTAAACTATACGCACGAATTTGATTAAAGTTTAATCATCGGAGTAAAATTTTATTAATCTAATTCACCCCCCTCTTAGGTTAAGCTCGATCCTACATTAAGCTCAAAGCTGTGAACCTATTCCCAAAGTCCTAACCCATAAGCCCTAAACCCAAATTCCAAAACACTAAGCCCAAAGCCCGAAGCCCAAAGGCCTTAGCCCGAAGCCCAAAGCCATTAGCCCGAAGCTCAAAGCCTTAATCCCAATGCCCAATCCAAAAGCCCTAAGCTCAAAGCCCTAAACCCTAAGCCTAAAGCACTAAACTTAAAGCCCTAAGACCCAATCCAAAGACCTCAATGCTTAGCCCTTAGAAGGAAACCCTAAGCCCTAATCCCTATGCTTGAAGCTCTATGCTCGAATCATTTTTTCTAAGCTCAATACCCTTGGCATTTTCCCCTATAACTAATGCCCTAAGAATTCAGCCCTACTCCATAAGACTTAAGCCATAAGATCAAAGCCCTAAGCACAAAGTACAAACCCCTAATCCTAAAGACATAAATCTTAGCCCAAAACACTAAGTGTTGATTTCAAAGACCTAACACCTAAGCCCAAATCCCAAAGACCAAATCCCAAAGGCCTAACTACAAATCCTTAAGCCTTATGTCGTATGCCCAAAGCAATAAGCCATAAACTCAAAGCCTTAAACAATATTCCTTAAACAAAAAGCTCAAACTCTTAATCAAAAAGCCTTACACCCTAAGCCTTAAGCCCTAAGCTCAAAGCCAAAAGCCTAAAGATATAAGCCCTAAGACCAAATTCTTAGCCCTAAGCTCTAATCCTGAACAATTAAGCCCAAAGGCTTAAGCCAAAAGTTCAAAGCCCCATGACCCAACCCTAAAACCTTAGCCCTAATCTTGAATCCCAGAGCCGAAGCCCTAACCCTAAACCCTAAGCCTTAACCCCTAAGCCTTAAGCAAAGGCACTAAGCCAAGGCTCTAAACCCTAAGCCCTAAGCCCTAAAATGTAAGCCCATATCCATAAGCTCTAAGCCCTTAGCTTGAAGCCTTAAGCTCTAAGCCTTAAGCCCTAAGCACTAAGCCAAAATTTCTAAGTCCTAAGCCTTAATACTTAAGCCATAAGCTTTAAGCCTTAAAAGTTAAGCAAAAACCTAAGCCAAAATACCTAAGCTTTTATCTTAAAGCCCTATGCACAAAGTCTTAAGCCTAATCCTAAAGTCGTATGCCCTATGCCCAATGCTCTATGGCCTAACCCCGAATCCATAAGCCCTATTCACAAGCAATAATCCCTAAGCCAAAAGTCCTTAAACCCTAAGACCTAAGTCATCATACTTTAGCCCTAAGCCTAAAGCTGTAAAACTGAAGCACAAAGGACAAAGCAAAAAGCCTGAAACCCTTCGCCCTTATCTTAAAGCCTTAAGCTCTAAGTCCTAAAACTTATCCCAAATCACAAATCACAAACCCTATCACAGAAGCCCTAAGCTATAAGCCCAAAGCCCTGAACCCTAAGCCCTAAGCCCTAAGCCCTAAGCCCTAAGCCCGAAGACTAAGACCTAACCCCTAAGCACTAAGACCTAAGCCCTATGCTCAAATTTCTAAAACCTAAGTTCTAAGCCTAGAGCCTAATGCCTTATGCCCTTAGCACAAACCCATTAGCCTAAAGCCCTAAGTTCTAATTCCTAATTACTATGCCTTAAGCCCTAAGCTCTAACACCTAAGTTAAAAGCCTTAACCTCGAAGCCCTAAATCTAAATCCTGAAGTACTAAGCCCTAATCCCTAAGGTCAAAGCTCAAACCACTAAGTACTAAGCCTAATGTCCAAAGCACTAAGCCCAAAGCCTTGTGACATAAGTTCAAAGCCCTAAGCCCTCATTATTAAACCTAACCCATAGCCATTAACCCTAAGCCTTAAGTATCAATCCCTAAACCTTAAGACCTTAATTCGTAAGCCCTAAGCCCAAAGTTTTAAGCCTTATGCCCTAAGTTAAAGCCCTAATCCCTAAGCTATATGCCCTAAGCCCAAAACCTTAAACCCTAAATCCTAAACCATCATACTTAAGTGATAAGCCCTAAGTCGTAAAACCTAAGCACAAATTCCAAGGTGCAAAGCCCAAAGGCCTAAGCCCTTATCATGAAGCCCTAAAGCTTAAAGTCCTCAGTCCATATCTGGAATCTCTAATCTTAAAGCCCTAATCTCAAAGCCCTATGCCCTTAGCCGTATGCCATAAGCCCAAAGCCCTAAGACTTAAACGTTAAAACATAAATTCAATGCCCTATGCCCTAAGTCCTAATCCCATAGCCCAAAGCCCTTAGCACTGAACCCTAAGACCTCAGACCTAAGCCCTAAGTCCAACAAGCTAAATTTTAAAACCCAAGCCCTATGCCTTAAGCCCAAAGCCAAATGCCATAAGCCCTTAACCCAAAACTCTAAGCCCTAATCCATATGCCCAAAGCACAAAGCCCTTAGCTATTAGCCCTAAGTCCTAAGTCACAAGCCTTAATCCTTAAGCATTAAGTCTTTACACCTATGTTCAAAGCCCAAAGGCAAAATCCCTAAATCCAAATGTTGAAGCCCTAAGCCTTAAGCCATATGCCCTAAGCCCTAGGGTCAAGCTCAAATCCCTAAGCACTAAGCTTGAAGTCGAAAGCCCTAAACCCAAAGCATGGAGGCCAAAGTTCAAAGCCTTAAGCTTTAGGCCCTAAGCCTTATGCCCTAAACACTAAGCATTATGTTCTAAGCCCTATACCTAACTACTAAGAAGTAAGCCCGAAGCACAAAGCCTTAAGCCCAAAGTCCTAAACCATACACCCTAAGCAATAAGGAAAAAGCCCTAAGCCTTTTGCCCGTAGCCCAAACCCTGTTCCCTAAGCCTGATACCCTAGGCATTCTACTGTAATTGTAATTTCATAATTATACAGCCCTAAGCCTTAAGGCCTAAACCCTGCCCTAAGCCCTAAGCCCTAAGCCTTAAACCTTGAGGACAATGCTCAAATCCCAATGCCCTAAGTCCTTCACCCTAAGCCCTAGCACAAGGACCAAATCCCAATACCATAAGACCTAAGCCTAAAGCATTAAGAGTAAACACATAAACAATGAGCCCAAGACCCTAAGCCTTGAGTCCTACACCCAAATCTCTAACACTAATCCCTATGCCCTTAGCCTTGAGCCTTAAGCAATAAACCCAAAACTCTAAGGACTAATTCAAAAGTTGAAAGCCCAAAGTCTTGAGCCCAATGCCTTTGGCACAAAGCCCACAGCCCAAGCCCAAAGACCAAACCCAAACCTCTAATCCTAAATAACATGCCACATGATTCCTTGCATGGAGTCACACCTCAAGGAGCAATCACCCGAGCTCGGGCCAAGGAGTTTTCTAATCATTTTGTCTTTTTTTTTGTAGGAAATGTTGAACGCAAAATAACTATGGAGGAACCAACCCCGAAGGACATGGAGCAGCCAAAGTATCTTCTCTCTTGGGAAGTCTTGGAAAAGGAGGTCGAGATCGGGGCAACTTTGAGCTTGGAGCACCTCGGAAGAAAAGGCAATGCCGAAGCAAGGGAGGAAGGAAACCCGGGTACATACCGGGTCTAGGTCGGGCTAAGGTCGGGCCGCATGGAGCATGGCATAAACCCGACCGGCCATCCCTTTTTCTACCTTTATTTATTTTCTTTTTAAATTTGCAAAACAATTATTTAGGGTTTTGTGGGTTTTGCATGGGTTTGGTGTGGGTTTCCATGGGTTTGGAGTGGGGCTTTTGGCATGGGTTTGTATTTGAGGGAGTTTTTGTTGGCAGCCGATGGAAGGGGAACCAAATTTGGGGACCACTTCCCCTTGGTCTCCCCCAAATTGGGTATATGTTGGGTGGTCCTTTCCCACCTTTCTTTTTGTGCCACACCAAATCAGGTAAGCACTTGTGTACCATCCGATTAAGGCTATCTTCCTCTCATGTGAAGGGGATTAAAACTCCCTCTCCACCGAGCTTTAGGGTTAGTTGAAATTTGAATACAAAACTGCTTTGCATTTTCTCCTTGGCTGAGGTTTTTTTGGCAACCAAGACTCGGCTCTCCGATGGGTAATATCCGGCGACATCCGAGAGGTTCTCCAAGGTTTTGGCTTCCCTTCTGAGCTAGGGTAAGCTAGGCCATGCTACACGTCTTCAGCCACTCTCTCTTGGTCTTAGGGTAAGCGTGTAATCCTCATTAGCTCATCTCCATCTCCGGTGGCTTTATATTTTCCGATCAACCCCCATTTCTTCTCCAATAACCCCCCTTTTGGCACCTGATACTCCCCTCTGCACAACTTCTGATTCTCCAACGGTTTTACGGTCATTTTTGGAGGTTAAGATCTTCTCTCATCCAGAAAAAACCCCTCCAAATCTTGGTTGCAAAATCCATACACAACCCGAGAACTCCCTTTCTTAATATCACCCATTTCCGGCCCATTTCTTCCCTCCTTTTTACACCTGAAGCCTTTTTTATTCCTCTTACCACTCTTGAAGCTTGTCACTAAATCCAAATCCTAGAGCCACAAGCCTCAAGCTTTACTCTTAAAGCCATAGGCTCAAAGCCTTAAGCTATAAGCCTTAATCCCTAAGCATAAGCCCAAATCCCTAAACCCTAAGTTTTAGGCATAATACTTAAGCCCTAAACCCTATACCTTAGCACAAAGCCCTAATCAAAAGACCTAAGCCTTTTTCTTAAACAACTTAGCCCAAAGTCTTAAGTGCTAATCCCAATGCTCTATGCCCTAAGCCCTATGCCGTAATTCGTAAGCCAGCCCTAAGCAAAAGCCTTAAGCCTAAGTCCCATGTCATAAACCTTAATTGTTTAGCCATAAGCCCTAAGCCCTAAGGTCAAAACTCAAAGCTATAAGCACTAAGCCCAAAGGTCAAAACTCAAAGCCATAAGCACTAAGCCCAAAGTACAAAGATCTAGCCCAAAGTCTTGAGACCAAAGTTTAAAGACCTAAGCCCTCATCCGTAAACAAAAGCCCATTGCCCTAAGTCGTAATGCTAAAGCCCTAAGCTCAAAGCCCGAAGCTCAAAGCCCTAATCCCTAGGCCCTTAGCCCTAAGCCATCAACCTAAAGCCCTAAGTTGTAATCCCTATGTCCTAAGCTCAAAACCCAAAGGCAAAAGCCTTAAGCCCTCATCCCTAAGCTTGATGCCTTAAGCATTTTTCCCTAAGCCGGCGCTAAGCTTTTAGCCTTAAGCCGGAGGCCTAAGCCATAAGCCCAAAGCCCTCGGCCTACAGCCCTAGGAACAAAGCCAAAATTCCAATAACCTAAGCCCTAAGCTCTAAGCGTTAAGCCTAAAGACATAAACACTAAGCCCAAAAATCTTTAGTCTTAAGTCCTAAGCCCTAACACCTAAGCCGAAAGCCTTAACACCTAAGCCCAGTTGTAACCCTAATCTCAAAGCCTTAAGCTCTAAGCCCTAAGCCCAAAGCCCTAATCCGCAAGTCGTAAGCACAAAGCCCTAAGGACTAATTTCTAAGCCCAAAGCCCAAAGCCAAAAGCCCAAAGGCTGAAGCCCTAAGCCCTAAGCCCTAAGCCCTAACCCTTTAGCCCAAAGCCCCAAGCACAAACACCTAAGCCCAAAGGCCTAAGCCACAAGCGCTATTCTTGAACCCCAAAGACACATCCCAGAGCCCCAAGCTATAATTTTAAAGCAATAAGCCTAAAAGCCCTAATATTGATTTCCTAAGCTCAAAGCCGTAAGTCTAAAGCCTTAAGCCCATGCCTTATGCCTAATGCCCTAAGCATTCCGCCTTAAACCCAATGCTGTAAGCATTCAATTCTAAGCCCTAAGCATTCACTTCTAAGCCCTAACGCTTCAACCCTAAACCCTAAGCCCTTAGAATAAATACCTAATCCGTAAGCCCTAAGTCCATAATCCTAGGACTAAAGTTCAAAGCTCTAAACCCTAAGCTCTTAGCCCTTAGCGCAAAGTCATAAGCCATTTTCCCTAATCCCTAAGCCTTAAAACTAAACACAAAGCCCTAAGCCCAAAGCCCTAAGTCGTTATCTTAAACCACAAAGCCAAAAGTCCCCCTTATCTTTATCCCTAAGCCCTATCCCCTAAGCCTTAACTTATAAGGCCTGATTCTTAAACCATAAACCCAAAGTCCAAAGCCTTAAATTCTAGGGCAAAATGCTTTTAATGGCCTGTACTCTGGGGTAAATTACAGATATTAGAACGAACTAAAAAACGTTCAATCCAATACCTTGAACTATGAGGAAAATACGATTTTTATCTTCCGTCAATTATTCCGGTTAATTTTAACCTGAATCGACCACGTGCAAAGCACGTTTGTTATTGTTAACAGTCCGTCGTTTTTCCGTTAAGCTCAAATCGTTCGAGGAAAGCGTCTCCCGAATCCTGCACCCTCCCCCGTCGAATCCCTGAGATCGCATCGCTGCCGAATCGGCTCCGGCGAATCACCCCGCCGCTGAACGAACAGGCCGTTTGTCACTATTTTCCGACTCGTCTGACCTTGCTCATCTTGTGCTCCATCTGCCGAGTTCGATCTTTGCCTAGGGTTTCTTCGACGGTAAGGACGTTGCTGTAATCGATTTTTGTGGTTAAACATTTGATTTTTTCCCTGTTTTTTGTCCGTGTTTCCCTGTTTTTTGTCCCTGGTTTTTATTACAATTTGAAAATTTCTGTTATGCTCCATCTACCAAAGTCGATCGTCGCCTAGGGTTTCTTCGACGGTAAGGACATTGGACGTTGCTGTAATCGGTTTTTGTGGTTAAAAGTCTGATTTTTTCCATTTTTTTGTTTGTGTTCTTGAAAATTTCCCTGTTTTTTGTCCCGGGTTTTGATTACAATTTGAAAATTTCTGCAGATGGTTAGACAGCGATGAAATGTCAATGTTTGAAATCAAAGATATGCTGTCAATTTTAGGTGTTACGAACTGAGAGAAACTTCATTATTTGGACACAGCAATGGTCTGAAAAACTTGAGTTTGGATGCAGATCTATTGGCGATGGTTGAGGGTTTGATGGATTTCTTGCTGTGTGCAACCATACAGGAACGGGGACTTGCATTCCGAAATGGGGGCCCATTTCGAAGTCCAAGTCCCCGTTTCAGGGACTTGAATTCCGAAATGGGACCCCATTTCGGAGTCCAAGTCCCCGTTTGGATTTCTTGTTGTGTGCAACCATAGAGGACTGTCTTATGCTTTGACCAAAATACTTTCTCCTTCTTTGTATCTTTTTTATAAACAATCAAAATCTGTAAAATGTGTGCATGATATGAATTGATTGTTTTTAGTACAACTAATGTCCTGTTGTACTGTTTCTTTTCTATATTGAATAAATGATGCAGATAATTGACATAGCATTCATAATAATAGAAATAATAGCATAGTGCACATCGTCCAAGTATGTTACTGTCACAAAAAAAACGAAAAAAAACTTGTTGGCCTCCAAAAAAGCAATCAACTCCAAAAAAGCTTGATGGCCTGTAATGCACGCTTCATCGTCATCCATCATGAACAAAAGAACCCTGAGTAAAGAGACAGGCAACGATGTGCAGAGTAAATTTTATGGTGTGAAAGTAACCAACTAAAGAAACAAAAGTCATGTTTACTCACTTGTGTGCCGGCATCGGAACCCAAATTGAATCCCATGAAACTTTCCTTTTCTTTTCTTCCTCGACCTCTACCTCCATTACATCTTCTACCCCTGCCGTGTCCTCCACCCCCGCCCGTGCTACCAGATTGATTGTGTCGAAGGGGTGCATTTGAAGTAGCCCCTTCAAGGACAACATTTGTTGAAGCCGTTCGACTAACCCCTTGACACGAACGAGCATTATGACTAGGTTCACGACATTTGCTGCATGTCATCATTCTATTTTTTCTACTCAGCACACTGCTGCCTGCATTTCTACTCACCACATTGGTTGAAGCTGTCCGGGGCTCATCAGCGTCTCTGACCCGTCTTTTCTTCGGCCTACCTGGACGGCGTCTAAATGTAGGTCGCTTTATCTCAACATTGGTCGTTGAAGGCCAATTTTTTGGAGCATCGAGGGGCATCATATAATGTGAATACATCTTAAAATAGGTGCTGCAATGGTAATATGGATCGACATAGGTTTCCATGTTGACCCGCGTATATCGTATGCATGAAAGTGCACGGACACATGGTATGCCTGTAAGGCGCCATGAATAGCAGCTGCATGTACGGTTGTCCATGTCAACGATATATCGATCGTTGCTGCGATCACTAACCTCAAACCGATTTGCACCAGCAGGTAATGGATGCCAGTTCGCAGTAGCAGTTGCTAACTTATTCAACCTCTTCTGTATCTTCGGGCATAATAACCCTGTACACTTTTGCATGGCAGCATGTCGTTTCACTATACGGGTCATCAACAATTTTCGTATTGTTTCCAGCATAGTGATAATGGGCTTGTCTCTTGCTGGTAAAATGAATGAGTTAAATGACTCACTTAGGTTGTTTGATGTCATGTCCCACTTTGCATTCGATCGGAAAGCGTATTTTGCCCAAAACTCGGGTTTCGTTGCCCGCAGATGTAGATATGCTGCCATGTCAAAAGCTCTTAGTTGTTCCATCACTCGCTCGAAGTCATGTCCCGTTGTCGCTCTTGATGCCTTCATCATATACTCTTTATATGCTTGTCCCCAAAATTGTTTTTTGAAATTCGCATACATATGTCGTACGTAGTAGCGGATCTCAGCATGTGGCACAAGGTCGTTAATACATTCAGTAAGTCCCTGCCGTCATAGCAACTAAGTTAGCCAAAAGAAAGACAATAAACATTATGCAAAATATGTATTGAAGTGCCTTAATTTGAAGACTACCTTCTGCTGATCGGACATGAATTGTAACAACCCTCATTATTATTTTGAGAAATTAGACTTTTAAATGAAAAGTGTTTATTTGAAGTCCATTTTTGTTTTGGTTGTTAGGTCAAATTGTATCACGAATTAGAGTTTATGACCTTCATAAGAGTTAAAGTAGACTCTTAGAGTGATTTGTAGTTGTTAGAATCACTCGATTCAGAGTTATGTAGAAAAAGTTATGGGCATCTCAAGTCAGTGTATGGAAACGGTAAAGCGTTTATGTCGACCCCAGGATTTTTGGAGGGGTCGACACAAAAACAAGTTCGGTCGACATAACGAACGAGCGGTCGACATAAGTTACTCTCGGGAAACAAGTTCGGTCGACATAACGAACGAGCGGTCGACATAAGTTACTCTCGGGAAACAAGTTCGGTCGACATAACGAACGATCAGTCGACATAAGCATCCATGCTGTTGAAAAGTCAACTGAAACGTGGAGAAATCTGATGAATGGACGTGAAAGACACTTTAATATGGTTTAATTACGAAAGTTTAAGGCATGGGCAGCCCAAAAA
This sequence comes from Begonia fuchsioides, assembly GCA_003255005.1. NCBI lineage: Eukaryota > Viridiplantae > Streptophyta > Magnoliopsida > Cucurbitales > Begoniaceae > Begonia > Begonia fuchsioides. The sequence goes on along the minus strand of QAOC01047970.1, from coordinate 32 downwards.
AAAAACTTGGAGAAATGTTATTGGTGGATGTA
>QAOC01047963.1:0-143693 GCA_003255005.1 Begonia fuchsioides | reverse complement strand
CGGCAGCTCTAGCTCCAGCTCTGTAAGTTACCACCATTAATCAAATTTTTAATATAAATAATTAAATTATAATTTTTTATAATTCAACAATATTTATTTTTTTATATTCACTTCGAAATCGGTTGATGTAGTCGGAAGATGACGGGGAAGGAGGAAGAAGGAAGAAAGGGCTGAAGGAGAAGATAAAAGAGAAGCTTCCGGGCCAGAAAGACGAGCATGCTCAGGCGACCTCGACGACTACTCCGGGAGGGTACGCCGATGTTGACCAGCCCCGTGAGAAGAAGGGAGTTGTGGAGAAGATCAAGGAGAAACTCCCCGGACACAACTAAACGTGTTCTATGTAGGAACATGACTACGTTGTTTTATAGTCCCAAAGTGTGCTTCTATTCGTGTGGTTTTTCTTTGTTTCAAGTTCAATAAATAATCTACTATTTCCCCATTTCTTAGATCGATTTTGGTGATAAAATAAAACAAGAAAATTATAATTAACTAAAATAACAAATTATTAATCAAAATCGATACAATTAGTTTATAATTTTAATATAATGAAATTCAGATCACTATTAAGATCATAATGTTGTCGTTTGACATATTGGGCCAAACCAAATATACCGCTTTTAAGTTGTTTTAATTCTTGTACCCAATAAAAGCAAAATTCTTTGCCCCCAGGGCCCCCACACTCCGGCCCGACAGTTTGTGAGAGGGTTAAATTACGGTGACTCAGCAGCCCAGAGATAGGAGGCCTTTACATGATATCCCAATGAGCTACCCCAACATTAGGGGTAACAACTCTCACACTAGGATAGCGCATGCGTCGAACCTCGGCTATTGTACCAAATCTACCATTTCTGAGTCAACTGAGTTATGCTCGTGCAGACTAAGTTGTTTTAATTCTTTGTTTAACTTGTTGTTGGTTATGAACTTGAAATCGATCTGATGTTTTATTGAGATTGACATTTTCACGCGTCTATTATTGGCATTGGATTGGATTTTGGTTAGTCTAATTAATTTTCGTTTGTGAAAATTGAAATCAGGGAAATTGGATCTGGTCTATCAACTTTAGACGAATTCAACTCACTAAAACCCGATTTTAACATGCCCAACTCACTAAAATTCATGAAGTGGTCGAAACCTAATTAGGGATAGCAATCAGATTTGATCGACTAAACAAATTAATTNACATGCCTGCTGTCAAATCAGTCAAGACTTCAACGGTCATGATTCTCCGTTTCGAAACTCCCAACGGCTCAGATTCAAAGTTCTAAATTAGTATCTCCTGGACTCCATCTCTTCTCTCTCCTCACTTTTTCACTCTGAGCTCGAGCGTATAAGAACCCCACCTCCATCTTTGTCTCTCTTCTTCTGCGGAGTCAAGCCCTGTTGCTTAGCTCTCTCTCTCTTCCTCTCTGTAGTCTGTGACTGTACTGGCTGACGGTCTCTATCACGATGCTGACAGTCTCTCTCTCTATATTTCCCATTCTGACTCTGTCTTTCACGCACTCTTTCTCTCTCTTTCGTAGTCAGTGAGCTTTTTTTTAGCTTTCTCGCATCTGCTTTTCTCTAAGTTTCCTAGGCGATCTTCCGTGACTTGTTCTGGTTTCTGTTTTGGATTTGAGTGTTTCTTTTGCCTGAACCACTGTTTTCAATTTTAAGCCTTTGGAAGATTGATTCTCTGGTGTCGTTGAAACCTTTGTCCGCGATGGATTTAGGTTTTGGTTTTATTACGAGATGAATCGATGAGCAATGGAGTGGTTTGAGCTTGGTATGGTGTTTCCGGAGCTGAAGATGATTCGTGCTTACTGTGGAGCAACTATGGGGTTCACGAAGGGGCGTGTTGCTGTAAATTAGGGCTTTTCCCTTTTGTTTATCCGCCATTTTCATTCATATTTCCTCATATTCAACTTGATATGAGGCTTTCCGCGTCCGGTTTTGGACAGCAGGATCACGGAGGTGGATTTTTTTTTTTCGTTTACTTACAAATTCTTCTCCCTCTTTGAGGAGCCGCATTTCTTAAATCCATTTGGCATAATTGCTCTGCGAAGTCAGCCATTCGTTGTAGTTTGCTCACGATGGAAAATAATGATTCCAGGAGGAGAAAAGAAGTGCTTAAATTCTGAGCTTTGGCATGCGTGCGCAGGGCCCCTTGTGTCTCTTCCGACAGCTGGGACTCGGGTCGTCTACTTTCCTCAGGGTCACAGTGAGCAGGTTTCTTCCTTCTTTACTCCTTATATTTTCCTATCTGGTAGGCTTGCTCTGATTGGTTCCAGAACCTTAAGTTGTCGATCAATTTTCGTTGAAATAATCTCTGAAGATAGATATGTCCCTTTATTGATTGCTTCACTCAAATTAATTAATTATAGGTTACTGCCACGACCAATAAAGAAGCTGATGGGCAGATACCCAATTATCCAAACTTGCCGCCCCAGCTGATATGCCAACTCCATAATATTACGATGCATGTGAGAAAATTTCTCTTTTTATGCAATTAAGCCAGTTGAATCTTTTACTTCTTGATTTGAAATTCTTTTGATTGATCAGATGTTCTGAATTATTTATGATTTTCAGGCAGATGTGGAAACTGATGAAGTATATGCTCAAATGACATTACAGCCATTGTCACCCGTAATTCCTTTTCCACGATTTGCTTGCTCTTTAGTTGCAATTTATTATCATGTTTGCGACGCTGTGTTTACTGTATGCACAGGAAGAGCAAAAGGATACATTTCTTCCTTTGGAGTTAGGGATCCCAAGCAAACAGCCCACTAACTATTTTTGCAAGACATTGACTGCAAGTGACACAAGCACTCACGGAGGTTTCTCTGTTCCTCGACGAGCTGCTGAAAAAGTTTTTCCTCCTCTGGTATATGTTTACTGCCTCTTTCTTTACATTATATGGAATTTGAATGCTGATGTTTTCATTTATTATTTTTTTTTGTTTTGTAATTGTAGGATTTTTCACAACAGCCTCCAGCACAAGAACTTATTGCAAGAGACTTGCATGATGTTGAGTGGAAATTCAAGCATATTTTTCGAGGTACACTGCCTATTTAGATTCTTCCATCGTATTGTTAGCTCAATGGAAGATGTTTGAAATGTGCACTTTCGAAGAAGAAAAAAAGTGCTGTGTGCATTAATTAAGATTATTGTCTAATAGCCTTCTTTGGAAACTCAGTCCGAGGCGAGTTTTAACGAAACCATGTAGAATGGAGATTTGTCATCAGTTTAAAACATATTTGCTTTTAGGCTATATTTTGTTCTTTCATTGGCTTTTAATCTGTAAGGCACCTGCATGTGCTGATTTTAACCACCATTGAGTTGATCACAGGCCAATGGCCACCCTTTTTTATTTAAGGGTCTGTGATGGAACTATTCGTGTCATCTGATATGCTAATGATACTATTTCATAGAACTGATGAAATTAGATTTTTGGAGGTTGGTATCTCTCACAGGAAATGTGAAAATTTGTACAAAATTGTAGTAGTTCTTGATTTTTTTTATCTTTATGTATTGATCAACCTGGAACCTAGCACTCTTCGTTCGAATGAAATATTTGACAAACACATTCCTTTTATTTGTTTATGCATTCTTTAGGTATTTTCCCATAGATGACGTTTCAGACATTGACTCTGGGTCATTTTGTAATTTTATTTAAGTTGTATTATAGATTAGATAAATTGTTTTTTTTATTTATGATTAGACATACTAAGAATTCATCTACTCCAAAAGTTAAAGGGATATTTAATTAGGGAAAGTTTGTTAGATATGTTTAACATCAAGGTTTATGGAGTGGACCCTAGTTGTAAATGTTTTCAAAGGGTTTTTCCTATAACAGTTAACTGTGCCATGACAAACTCAAGGAATCCACCCAAATAGTTCTCCTATATGAATCTCGAATTATCTGTATAACAGCATAGTTAATGGTTTATTTGCTGCGACCAGGTGAAGTGCATTAATCCTTCTCTTCTTTCAGGACAGCCTAAGCGTCATCTCCTTACATCAGGATGGAGTGTGTTTGTAAGTACAAAAAGACTTGTCGCTGGAGATTCAGTACTTTTCATATGGTATTTGACTAATACTTCTTACTATTTTGTTTGTTCCTTTTACTGCATTTGCATTCTTGAGTTGCTGTTCATGTTTTTTACCCATTAAGGAATGAAAAAAATCAGCTTTTCTTGGGCATTCGTTGTGCTGCACGACCTCAAACTGTGATTCCATCATCTGTTCTCTCAAGTGACAGTATGCATATTGGACTTCTTGCAGCTGCGGCTCACGCTGCAGCAACAAATAGTTGTTTCACAGTTTTTTATAATCCCAGGTACCAAACATTTTTTTATTACGGCGTCTTTCGCATTGTATTCTCATGCAAATCCTTGATATTACATTCTTTAGGTTGTTTGTCTTTGAATCGGGTGGCAACCCGTCTTCCTAACTCAGGGAGGCAAGAAAACGTTTTAGAAAAGAAAAAAGAGTAAAATACTAAATAGACTTGATTGATGATTAATCTCTTAGGGTTGATGCTTTTAAATAGGCTTCAAAATAACAACTTAAGAAATATTAGAAATAAGAAACTAGCTTATATAAGTAATTCAAAGATAAGAAAAATAACAACTTATGAAATATTAAAAATAAAAAACTCACATAATTTAAATAAAAGAGATAAACTATTTCTTAATTAGATTTTCTTCTTAAAATATTGCTTTCATTCAAAAAAGTCCATTGATATTATGGCCGTAACAATCCTTAATCTTTTTTTTGTCCATCCCCAGGGCTAGTCCCTCTGAATTTGTCATTCCCCTTGCAAAATATGTTAAAGCTGTGTTTCATACACGCATTTCAGTGGGGATGCGCTTTCGAATGCTTTTTGAGACGGAAGATTCAAGTGTTCGAAGGTATATGTTTGTTTCTTAGTCAAGATAATATTGGCGCTCATAATTATTCTATTATGTGCTTGTACTTTTGTTATGCCTTGATATATTGGGACTACATCTCAGTCTCTATTGACAATTGTTTTTGTAGGATCACTTTTTCTATGCTAATCTATTTTCATTTGTTAAAGTTTGATGTGACTCAAATCATACTTTGGCTGAATTAGATCGATACTCAATATTAGAAGAGGTTTATGGTACTTTTCTAATCAAAAGAGAATAAAACATATTGACGTTTTGATAAGTCTCCAAAAGAAATATGATAATACTGATAACGTTTTGGGAGTGGAGGACATTAAAATTAATGAATCGTTACATCAGTCAAAAGAAGAGGCACAATAAATTTATGTGGTGAATATTGCATAATATGAAAAGAGATTCCAAGAAGGAAGAACATCGTATGATGTTTGCAGAAGTTGCAGCGAAGAATAAGTCCAAGGTTATGGAAACTTTTAGTTGTGTTAGAAAGAAACACAAACCCCAATACAGATTAGATTAGGGATTCATCTAGTTTGTTTCATGTGTTATAATTAAAATTAGCTTTCGACATATATAAGACAATGTTAAAAAAATGCTGTATTAATGGCTAATTGCACACTTTGTGAGATAGTTAATATTGGTATCGTTGAAATCATGATGTTTCATAGACTTGCGAAAACATTGAGTAATGTGTGAGATGTAACATGTTATAGAAGAATTTGATCACATTCAGTAGTTTGGATTCAAAAGAAATACAAATATAACGGTGTTTGTATGATAATGTGTGATAGACTTGGAAGAATTCAGATTCTCAGGTGTAGCTCAAGTTGGAATTTGAACTTAATGAGAGCTTATATGTCAGCCTATTACAGATGTTTATGATGAAGTGGTCCTTGTATCGTCGCCAACGTGAATTTCACATAATAGTTGTTATCATAAATGCAGAATCAAGTGGAAGGTTAAAGGAGTTCATGCATTTGAAGTATTTGAAGGAGTTTCCTAGTCAAATAATGGAAAGGAATGTAATGTGAAGTAAGATAATGGGAGAAAAAATCATTCTTCAGTAATATGTTCTTCCAGACAGATTATGTTTGATGATACTTAGATCATAAATATTACACACCCTGAGCTTAAGGATCGGATTCTTGATTGATTTGTGTCACAATCTGCATAATTTCTACTTTATGATCAAATAAGTTGAATTTAATGGATTTTTGAAATGACACTGTTTGTGTTTTCCATTTCTAAACATCATGGATAGTTAGGTATGAATGGCTTCTGTTCTACAGAAGGATATCTAGTGTCATGTGTGCATATGTTAAATTTGACTGGTGAAGGTCTTGCTCCATTTAGGTACATGGGTACAATTACTGGAATAAGTGATCTGGATCCTGTTCGCTGGCCTAACTCTCATTGGCGTTCTGTCAAGGTATATGCTTAATTTATAGAGAAACAAAATCTTTGACGTGGGAATTTGTGTCATTGAATTTTGAATAAGATACTTTGAGATCTCAAAATTTTTCATGTAAATGTCAGCATTATAATATTTCCAAAATAAGGATCCACTCAAACTGATCTTCTTTATTTTGACTAGAATCCATAATATAAATGGGTTTAAATCAATTTTTATATTCTGTCAGATTATTGCTGCAATGTTATAATATCTCCAAAATAAGGATCATTTCCTGGGTTTGTAAAGTTACTTTGTAAAATTCAACGCAGTTGAACAAATATAGGAAAGCTGTTTCATTTTTTGCCTCAATGTTGCTGTAGAATTTATGGCTAAATTAATGCTGAAATAATAATTATTTACTGCTGGCTACTGCTTTTCAAACTGTAGCACAGGCGTGTTGTTTTTTCTTTGAGCTCTTTGCCTTATCATTTGTGAAGCACATTGCCCCAAACTCATCAGTTTTAATCTTATAAAATAAAGTTTCCAGTTTTCTTATTCTTAACGTGCGAAAAAAACTATCTAATGATTTGATAAACTTAGCAATTCTGTATTTTTCGGCTTTGTCAGGCAACTTTTTGTTTTCATTTCTTACTGCAGGTGGGTTGGGATGAATGGACTGCTGGTGAAAGGCAACCAAGAGTATCTTTGTGGGAAATTGAGCCATTGACGACGTTTCCCATGTACTCTTCTCTTTTTCCACTCCGACTAAAACGTCCATGGCATCCTGGGGCCTCGTCGTTGTATGGTATCTTTCTGTCTGAATCTATTGTTATTATAGTTTTGGGTCTAGAAAATGAGTATATGTATCTTGGGTTCCACCAGCGTAGTAGCTCTTGTGAGATGTTTCTTGACTCATAGGAGTTCTTAAACCTGGGTGAATTGGGGAATCAGATTGAGTAGTTTTGTCAGGGTAGGACTGATCAGATAATTCAAAGGATTTTGTTGCTGGATTCTCCCAGCTGTCCTCTAAAAAAAGGTAAATCTATAAAGATCTTGACATCCATCGTGAAAAATGTCTTTCCACTAGGCGGATGAAAACACTTGAACCTTTTTGTGTGTGTGTGTGAGAATCCCAATTTCTTTCTCTATTGTCAAGTTTAGACCTCTCTTTTTCAGCTCTATTCACACAAGGGCATCCAGCCAGCTACTTTGAAGAAAACATTGTTAAACAAGTTGGCCGTTGGAAAACTGTTTTTACAAGTTGTTTGCTGTTTAGGATTTTAGACTGTCTCCTATTGGCTAGGTATGCTGCATTTAGCACAACTTCGTTACTACTCTAAGTGAATGGATTTATTTTTCTTTTGATAGGGAACCTCGTACTTTTCAATACTGCAGGGAATAGTACTCTTTGACTTTTAGCAACTTCACTTGGTAGTTAAAACTAGGTTAATCTAATCTTAAGAATAAGTATGGTTTTATCAGTTTAACAGAATTGAAACTAAGATGCCTTCTTCTGAAATGAAATAGCCAAATATCAGCAGAATCCAACAAAAAATTTGTAGATGTGAGCTTGAGGTAATGAGGCACCTAGATAAAGCCATCTCAATTTTCTTCCCTTTTGTTTGACCCTTAAATATACTGTGTAAGGTTTCAGTGGGCCTGTTTATCGATTATAGACTTTAAGGTAGCCAGGTCCATGTAAAATGGATGTTAAACTAAATTTCTTGTTGTTGTAAGTATTTTTTTTTGAATTGAGACAAGTTCTATCTGCAGATTTGTTTTTCTCTTTCCCCAACAGGCTACATTATCTTCAGTCATTGTCGAGTTGCACGTCTTTTGGTCCCTCATCTTCTGTATTTTCAATATTTAAGTACATAAAGATGACCTTTTTCTTTTATTTATCTATGGCTGGATCTGTGTTTAAAACCATGGCGGAAGCACGCTTTATTGTATTGGTAATACCTGAGACTCTTAAATTCGGGTGCAAAATGCTCGAATGCTTAGGGCTAGTACTCTAGTTCATAATTCAGCAAATAAAAATAAATGTATAGTATGTTCTGTTTTGTTAATTAGACTCAAAGCATCCTGAGACATAAGAGAAGGGGAATTACAAGTTAATTGGATTTTTACATGAAACTTTATAAAGAAACCTTGTTGATGACTTAGTTAGAATGATTCTTCTTTGACTCTTGACATTTTTTGTCGTTTATTCTGTCTCTGATAGATGGTAGAGACGATGCAACCAACGGGTTAATGTGGCTAAGAGGGGGAACAGGGAAACAAGGTCTACAGTCTCTCAATTTTCAATCTCTTGGTATGGTTCCCTGGTTGCAACAGAGACTAGATTCATCAATGCTTGGTTCAGATCATAATCCACAGCACCAGACCATGGTCTCAGCTGGTATACAGAATCTTGGAAGTGGAGATCTTCTAAGACAGCAAATGCAACTTCAACCACCTTTTCAATATCTTCAGCAAACACCTCTGCAAATTACCCAACAGCAGATAGTTCAGCAATCCTTGCATCCAAGTGTCCTTCAGCCTCAATCCAAACCATTGGCAGAGAACTTACCCCCTCATATTTTGCAGCAAGCAATGAATAATCAATCCGAGCAGCAGCCAAATCTGCAATCACTCTCTTATCATCGGGCACTTCAGGCTAAAAGCACCCAGATTCATCAAAATCAGCAACCAAATCTGCCTTCACCCACTTTTCATGGACCAGATTTCATGGATTCAAGTGCCAAGCTCTCTGCTTCCATGTATCCTAGCCAAAACAAACTTGGTTCATCATCTCCTGATACTGGTGGCAGTTTCTCACACTTCTATCGAGGTCAGTCGACGCTATCAGAGCACTCACCCCATCAAACCACTTATAAATATGGTCATTCTCACGTCACTGCTCATACTAGTTTTCCTTTGTTTCCTGGGAGAGACTCCATTGGAGAGGTGGGAAATTGTAACTCAGGAACTCCCAATCCCATTGCTTGTGGTGTGAATATTGATTCCTCTGGGCTTCTACTTCCCTCTGTGCAAAATTTTGCCTCTCCTTCTATTGATGCTGACTCGTCCACCATGCCAATGTGGGATTCTGGATTTCGAAATTCTCTATATGGTTGTGTTCAAGACTCCTCTGAGCAAGTTGATCCAACAACCACCACTCGGACGTTTATTAAGGTGTGCTTCGATGTGGTCTAGAATTAGTTATTGATCTTTTTAAAACTTGATCAACTTAACCTCAGCCCATCATTTTGAGCTTGGTTTAAATTTAGAAATTTGTGTGAAAGATCAAGTTAGTCTTACGAAGGAGTATTTTGACAAGAAACATGTTGGTTAATCTCAAACTCAATATTTGAAGTTTACCATATTTTTATTTTTTTACAGGTTTACAAGTCGGGATCGGTTGGGCGGTCGCTCGATATTTCTCGAATTAACAGCTACCACGAGTTGCGGGAGGAGTTGGCGCAGATGTTTGGCATTGAGGGAAAGTTGGAAGACTCTCTTAGATCAGGCTGGCAGCTTGTATTCGTCGACAGGGAGAATGATGTTCTTCTCCTTGGCGATGACCCATGGGAGTAAGTCCTTCCAATTTTCACACCAAATTATGATTTATTCATTTTTCTTTGTCTTGGTAGTTTGTGTTAAGATAATATAAATAATAAAATTATCATTTGCCTACAAGTTTGAATGTTAGAATAGTTAGTAATTTATCATGTTATCATATTTAGAGGTTGCAAATTCGATCCAAAAAAAATCTCATTGAAAAAATCACATGTAAGGATAAAATAATGACCTGCATTAGATGAAGAATGTTAAGATAATATAAATGATTAAATTATCTTTCACCTACAAATTTTATCTTTTGAGATAGTTAATAATTTGTCAGTTTACATAGTTTTAACTGTTAGTAGATATCTTATTATATATTAATTCATGTCCATTGTTCTTTTCAATTCTAAAAGCCACGTTTTGATTGGAGAATTTCCTTCCACATGCATGTAAATATTCTTATATTTCAGTAATGCACATAACAAAAGTCACCATCTAGAGATCTATTCATCTGCAACTTTAGATTAACTTGGTTTGTTGAATGGGCAGGGCATTCGTGAACAACGTTTGGTATATCAAAATTCTTTCACCCGAAGATTTTCAAAAAATGGGGGAGCATACGATTGAATCATTCGGCCCGAGTATAGCTCAGCGGCCGAATAGCAGCGGCAGCGGCGAAGCCCACTCCGGCTACCCATCTCTCAGCCCCCTCGAATACTGAGATGAGATTGGCTTCCAAGTCTCAAACTATGCTTAATATTAAGTTAAGTTTCTTTTACTTTCCTTGCTCTTTGTGTGGAAACTTATTAGCCTTAGTGAGTTACCTACTTACCTGAAAAACAAAATATGTAGATCATGTATGATAAGATTTGCCTAGACAAAGTAATATTAGTAACACGTTAGATATTATTAGTGGTCCCTTGCTGTTGTTGTGTAGACATCTATCTGCTACTGATGGTTGTAGAATGAATTATAATAAATTTGCTTTAGCCGATTTTTGGTGATGGATTGGATTGCCGATTTTTAGTTTTTACGGTTGCGAAGACGGTTCTGGCCTGCGTCGAATGTGATCGGTAATGTTGAAGGAAGCTTTGGATGGTTATTATGATGGACTAAACACGTATCCATAATTGACCGATGGCTCTTAGATTTGCCTGTTTTCCGTGTGGAATCTATCCGAAATGGTTTGCTTACTAACTCAACAAAACTGGAAGCTTAAACTGGGTGAGCTAAATGCAAAGTTAGGTGAAGTTTTAGTGAATTTGATCTCATTGCCTAGAGTTTTATTAATTTGTTAGATTTAAGAACTTTGATTTTCAGCTAAATGTGTTCGGATACTGCACCTTTTAGAAAGAGGACAGCGACAGTAGGTTGGGCAGATCCGAAATACCAGTGGGTTCCAGGCTCTGCTGGTCGATTCAGCTTAATTGTTAATTTAACTCTTTAAATGTCTGATACAGATGGTCAATGCGTCTTAATTACTGGAAACTCGGTCTTTTTTTGAGTTTTACTCTTATAAAAATTAAAAATCAAACTAGAGAGAGAGAAACAACAAAGGCAGCTTTAAAACACCCTCAATCCTCATGACACTTAACATTAGTTGTTACACATAATTTATTAACGACCCCACTAAAAAATATTTGATGCAAAAAAAGAAGAGCCTGACTGGAGCATGATACAACATGCAATAGAGTGACTAATCGTGGTGTAGATACTTTACACACAGCAGACTATCATAATTCTCATTGGACCAATCTCGGCCGAGCTTCATTCTTACCGAGCTGAAGCAGCCGCCGTCAATCAAGGAGAACCCGACACTCCCGGAAATAGTTCTGATATTTTATTGAAAACGTCCATTACCTGAAAGTTGCAATCTCCAAATGAAAGTAATTAGATTGAGCTAATAATGAGACGTCTTCTTAGTTATTAATCTTTGAATGTTCGTATAGATAAGCAAATAAGTACTCAAAAACCAGCATCGGATATAGTCGGATCAGATGAATAGTTTTGACATTTGTCGGTCTAAGTTCATCCAAGTATTTTTAAGACATTTTATAATTTGGCTACTTGTAACATAAAAATTAAATGGTATTGAAGCTGAAAAAAAAAATATTTAATGCCTCCATAAAAGTTTCGCATACCTCCTTATCATTTTGATATTTAGCAATGCTCAGTGGATTCTGCGAACACTGGAAAAAAGAAAAAAATATAAGAACCAAAATGAAATAAGCACTAAATATATTTCGAACATACATCCATGATGGCAGCTTGGACTCGTGGGTTCTGAAAAGCCATTGCAATTTCAGGATTGGCCATGATTCTTGAAATCACTTCTTCAGGGGAAAGCCCTATTTGATCTGGCCATTGATTTTTTTTTAAATGAGAATAATGAAAGACGTGAGGAATAATAGTTTTCAATATTGAAATTATATACGTAAAGAAGAATAAATTTATATAAAAAAAAAGGGAAATGGCAGCAGATCAAAGATAATTCAAGAGCATCCATCCATAATATTCGAATCCATACAACTCAGAATCTCAACCACTACACAATCTTTTCTTGTTCACCAAGAGCATCAGTACAAACCTCCCATCATTTAAATTGTTGCAGAGGAAATAAATGATGGGAGAGTTAACTTACCAAATTGTTGCTTTACTTCAGGACTGCTAAGGTCAAAATTTTTCAATGAATCCATGAGGCGTCCATCCCACTGAGGGCTTCCACTCATATTGTTACTGGAAAGTTAATAATTATCATAAAACTCATAGGAAAAAATCTTTAAAATTGCAGGGTTCAACCGATTATGTTCCACACATCAATTGATACAAGGAAGAATAACATAAAATTCAAAGTTAGTGTTTTATAAGCTATCCAAGGAAAATTATGCATTTAGTGTTTTAAAATAGTTGGTATATCTCACAATCATAAGATTGGTATCTTTAATCTCCATAAAAATTGAAAAAAGAAAAAAAGATGAACTTACAGCATGTCCTCCAGTTGTTGGCGATACTGAGGGTTTTGTAACATCCCTGTCCAAATTTCATCAAACATATATTAATGATAAAAGTTACAAAATATAAATTCAAATTTCATCTATCGTTTATCTTTGATGTAGTTATTATCAGAAAACGTTTCAAGGGGTAGCACTGTAGAGGTTCTTTCTAGGCTCATTTTGCAAGAAGAAGTATGTATAACGAATTTCCTTCTATCACTTCTTTTATAAATACTTGATCAATCTAAATTACCGAATAAAAAAAAATCAGTTATGGCCACCTAAAGCAAGGGAAAAATAAGTACACAAATAGCAACAGTCGAGTTAAAGAATGCTAAAAATAACAAAAGCAAATAAAACAAAGAGTAACCTATTCAATTAAAGGTATCAACAAACAAATAAAAAATAAGAACTAAAAATGATAAGAAACGACACTATCTACCAGACCGAACAAGAACAGAGAAGATCTTTAATGCTAGGTCATAACTAAAACAAAAAGTCTTGATCAATTTTTCGACACTTACAAACTTTTTTTCAAATCAAAGACAAACCCATATCACCCATTCATAAAGACAAGCACAACTCACATTTGAAAGTAGCAGGATTTCTCATCTCCTCTGGTAAATGGCTGTAAGAAAGGAAGAAAAAAAAATTGCTTCAAAAGATTTAAAAGAAAAAAAAAAATTCTTCATTACAAGTACAATAAAGATACATACGGATAAATCATTTTCTGCACTGTTGGATCTTCCATCATTTTCTCTACTGCATCCACCGATAAGATACTGCTTGATTTTTCTAAAAATATATAATAGTCAGAATTATATAATGACAACACCAACAAGTAAGGGATTGTATAACAATCTTGCGTGGGAGTGAAATCAACCAACAAAATTATAATAAGACTGATAAAAAAGTCTACCCAGATAAAAAGATCAATATATATAGCTTTAGTTTTAGATATGAGAGTTGTAGATTGAAACCATATATATATATATGGCTTTAGTTTTAGATATATGACTCACTTGTAGATTGAGACCCCTCAGAAGCACCAGAAACTGGATTGTATGCCACTCCATTTTGCGCAGCCTTAGACACATGACCAAATGAAAATGTCAACTACAAGACTTAACATATAATCATCATTATATGTCCAAGTCTCGTAAGTAAATACTAACCTTCTCATATAGCTGAGAGGCCTCTGTTGAGCTTCCTTCTTTCACTTCTTCATAGCTTTCGAAAGGACTTTCTTCTTGGGTCTCTTCTTCAGGAGAAACATCAACAAATGCTGCACAGAAAAGTTCCACCAGGAGTAAGACAGATGCAAAGAAAAAAAGGTCCAAGCTAGATATCTCTCTTTATGCCTAACACGCCATAGAATTCATAATTATGAAAAGTATTCAGAAGCTCAGCCCAAAAAAATCTTAAAATTGCTCATTCTCATTTTAACTTTCCTTCTCTTACATGCATCAAAGTAATGAGACCATAAAGATAAAATAGATGAAAATGCATAGACTCCCTCGTGCCCAACATATTTTTTAGGGACATTAATACAACAATTTCTTTTGCATAAAACAAATGAAACTTAACTGCGGAACGGTGATCAAGTTGTGTGTATAGACCAAGTATAAGAAATATGTTCATAGACTTGTATAGCCAAAAAAAATTCAGGTGTATAATTGGTAAGCTAGAAAATTGTATGTCTATCAACAATGAGACACCTTCCAAATTTTGGAGAAAAAAATGAGTTTTGAATACAGCAGTAGAGGTTAATAGTTATAGGATCTTTTTCAAGTATCATAAAGCACAAACAAAATGAAAGCATATATAAAAATGGAATTATCTGTAAGATTCTCTATTACCAAATTTCTTGGATTCCTTGTTCGTTTTTGTTCCATCTTTGACGTCAGTGGGAGGCACAGCTTCGACCTTTGTGGCAGAGACATCTACGGTGACTTTAGCTGGAGATACAAATGGAGATGGCTGGGTAGTGGACGTTTTAGGTTCAGACGCGAACGAGGATGGCTGGGTAGCGAAGCCAGAAGTTGAAGGCACAGAGAATGGAAAAGGAGCTTCAGGAGAGAGTACAGGATTATTGATTTGGCTGTTTTGTGTATTCATCTGAGTCATCAAGGTCTTAAAAGCTTGTTGCATAGCATATTTCTGTGAAAGCATCATATATTATTTTGATAATGAATACAAACATCAGATACTATGCAAGACCAGATTGGACCTACAACAAAATTCAGCACGTCAATTAAGAAAAAACTAGTTAAGTATTTGTGAGCTGATATACAACCTCCTGATTCAGGGACTACAACTCTATCAGTCAAAATTTTCTGGCTTTGGAGTGTTAACAAGACTTTTGATAGGTTACTTTCGGCTTTGTTCACTGTAAGATGTGTGGAGGTAAATATTTGTAAGTAAGCTGATTGACAACCTCCTGATTTGGGAGTCCAAGTTTGCCAGCTTGGGAATTTTGACAAGACTTCGATAGTTTACTTTTAACTTTTTTCACTGTAAGAAGTACAGTGGTAAAATAAAAAGAAAAATAAATTATTATAGTTGGAGATGATAAATGTTATATTGCTCAATGACACACACAGCGATGGCCATTATCTTTACTCCACTCTTTCTATTCTTTAACACCACTATTTTCATTTCCTAAAAACTGAATAACTTCTGAGCCACCTTGAAAAACCAACAATTTTGATAAAAATATAAATATGGAGTGGCATTTTGCATGAAAGAAAAGACGCTTCATAAGACAACTGATAAAACCACTGTTGCCCCAAGTCATCCCAAAAAATTATTACAACAAACAGTGATAAAAATTAATAAGGGAACAATTAGTAAAACTATTGAACAAAATCATTGCATATGCATACCTGACTAGTGCATTATAACTCACCTTCAAAAAAGTAGCACCCTGTAATTCCATACAATTTGTTAAAAAAGTTAAAGCATTTGGATATCTTCATGCTGGATTAGATAATTGAGCATAGAATTAATGTTGTTGTTCTCACCCATGAAAACAATGCAGAAAGCCCAACGCCAATGCCAATCCAGAAGAGAGGTGTTCCTCTACAAACATTGGCAAAAAAAGAAAAGACAACTAAATTAAATTTTCTGCATAAAAAAATATAAAACAAAAGGGATAACGAATTTGAGTAAAACAGAACTATGAAGGAACACAGTAAAAGACTACTGCAAGGCTTCAAAATAAAAAAGCTGAATTATTACACATATGACGGAGGTGGTGGCACTGATACTTGTGGATTCACGCCAACAGAAGTTGTTTCCTTGCTATTCGCTGAAGAAGAGATACTTGCGAACCATTTTGCCTCTGCAAATGAGTAATAATCAGCAATGTAAGAAGAACAATGAAAGAAAAACTCAATCCCAACATCAAAGCAAAATGAAATCTTCTTCTTTTCTTTTTTAACACAATATGATGTAACAACAACATTTGGTAAAAACCAGCTCGCTGTAATTAGAAACCAACAACTTAATAATTTCCAATTAGCTCCAACAACTCACGCCCACGGAAACCCATTTACTCAGCTAACAAAACTTTCATAATCCCAAGCCACCCACTCGGTGACGCAGGAAGAAACTTTTTACAAGCCCACCCATTGAGATTGCAACAGATCTTTAACAACTAAAAGACGAACAAAAGGTGGTCACGTTGCTATACTTATAGAAAAGTTCAATGAATGGATTGCATAAGATGAATTTGCACTCAGGTAGCGTCGATACATCAAAATTCTCTCGAACAGGTTATCACTTTGATGTCGACGGTGACAAAAACAATGGTAGAACTTGGAATTAGAACCAGTTAGAGATGAAAGCATGGCTGCTTGATTGTAAACTCGCATGCCTAGTGTTATCTTTAACAAACCAACGAACCAAAAAAGTTCCAAATGCTAGAAGGAGAGAGATTAAGTAAATAAGGCAAGAAAAACAAACCAGCTATACGAGGAGCGGGACGCGAATTGGCTGAAGCACGAATTCTGACAGAGGAAGGAACAGTGCGAATCCAAGGTTTAAAGAAGCGCCTGCATTTTCTGGAAGGGGAGTTAGTGCGATTGACTAAAGCATAAGAAGAGGGGTATCCGACGAAGACTAAATTGGAGGACGAAGCTAGGGCTAAATTCAGCCTCTCCATAAAAACTCTGAATTGGAAGAAAATTCAAGGAATAGGCCCAAGCGTTGAGAGGAAGGACAGAAAGAAGCTGGAAACGAAGACGCGATAGTGAGAGTGACGAGGTCTTCGAGCTTCGGGAATGGCGGCAATGAAACTACGGAAGTGGGCGTGGCTTTTAAGAAAATCTTATAGGGGGGGTTTAGTTCGTGTGCCAAAGTATAAATACATGGAAGTTCAGGTCCCTCATTATAATTATTTTTAGATAATTATAACGAACCGATTAGATTTTATTATAATTATACTAAATGCTTTATTATTATTTTTCTAATTTTACTATGTTAATTAATTTAATTAATTATTTTTTTCAATTTTATTATTTTAGTTAAAAAATAAAAAATATACAATAATAAATTTATTTTTCATTTAATTAGTTTAACATCATAACCGGTCCAACAACTTCGGTTCATTTCGGTTTTTCGCTTTGTCCAATCCAATGTACAAATTGCGTTACTTTTTAGGGGTTGATTTATTAAAGTCTTGCATTTACAGTTAAATTGAGGGAGTGCTCTGTTCAAGCTCCGATGTTACCGCCATGGAAGTTGCAAAACAATGCGAAGTTGCAGAACTGTGGGAAGCTGAAGCGGCAAGCAACAGCAGCAATTCCGTCCAGGGAGCTTGTCGTCGTCTTTTGATTCAATGGCTCTCGCTCTGGTATTTTGGAAGAGGAACGATTTTCGAGATTTTTGGACTCTTGATTGATTGCGTTCCAGAATCTGGTCTTCAAAGCGATCAAACAAGAGAAAAACCTCTCAGCCGGGATTCTAATGTAAGGATCTGGCTTTGAAGGTTTTTCCTACTGTTTTTTCACTGTTATTGGGTAGTGAAAAATCTCAGCACTGTTGGCACTGTCCCTTTGATTTTTGGTGATTGAATTGAAAATTGTTTTTTTTTTTTTTCTGAGAACAGCCTTCCCCAATTTGTGGAAATGGAAGGTTGCGATGCAGATTCTGAAATGGCTTCTTTTCAAGCGTTTCAGAACTGCCTTGTGTACAAACAACGGCGATTCGTCGCTTGTTTATTCAGACGCAGACGTGTTTGTCGAAATTCAACGAGATAACTACGATAATGGAGATCGAAGAAAATGGCGGAAAAAGAGACATACTGACCTTGTCAGAAACTTTGACTGCTTAAAGTCAAAGACGGCAGACGTCTGCCACCAAACACTTCTCGTTCGAAACGCATCCAAAATATTTTATAATAGTATATGAACAAATCATAACAGTGAGGAGACTTGGTTCTTCTTCAACTCCCTTCCCTTCTGGGGTTACAGTATCTCTTTCTTGGAAATCCTTTTGCACCCTTGCTAAATTTTCTCAGCAACTGAGGGGTTGGAAGGAATGGTTTTTCAGTTCAAAAGTTAGAAATTCTTTGCGGGTTCATTCTTCGGGTGTACTGGCAAAACTACGCAAATTTTCGTGGCAGTGATCTTAAATTGTTGGTCCGATGGGAGGACTCTGTTCAAAGGCTTCCGTGGGGAGAACTCCGACTGAGAAAGGGGAGCTTATTTCCACTTTTGATAATAATTTGGAGACATGGAATCTGCAGGAAAAGAAATCAAAGGAGAAGCAAGAACCTGATCAAAGTCAAAAAAATCATCATCATCAACAGCAACAGCAACAGCAACAAGAGCAAGAGACGCAACAACCAAAATCTAACCAATTTCCAGAAGATGATTTTTACGATGGAATTCCACGGTACATTGAGAGGCAACAAAGTGTGTCCTACAAGTCTAGGTCCATTAGGTCCACGCAGGCTGCCGTTGCAAAGGTTAGTCATAGTAGTTGCTCTTCTCTCTGTGTAGCTTATGACCTTATTATATGATCAGTTGACTTGTTTATAGTTGCTTCAAAAAATTTAACTTCAATCATTCATCTCAAATATATTTTGATCAAGCTTGTTTAAGCCACATTAGCTTACTAGAGTATGTTTGGCATGGATGCCAATTGGACTCATTTCTTATTTACTTCACTAAAATACTCGTGTTTTTAGAAGCTTTAATTGGTAGCTTAAGCTTATTGTCATTTCGGTAATGAAGGATGAATTTTTTATTCTTCACATTCGAAAAAATGGCTCAAAGTAGTTATGAAGCTATAAGTTGAAGTTCAAATGAGGGTCAATATTAAATCATATTTCCTCCTATATGTTAATTACGTTACACTTTACAGTACTTGAGAGTGAGTATCTGAAGGCTGGCTGGGAATAAAAATGAAAGGGAGCTTCAATAAAAATCTGTCTCCCACTTACATTGTTAAAATATCAGATCGATATAGATGTTAATTTTACTTTGATTTGGTAGTAATTGCTATTCCCCAACATAATTCATTACGTCATTGTCAGCAATCCACAGTTAACTTTTCACAGTAACGATGTTAATATCTGAGGTCACTTGATGTCAACAACTGATAAACCATGCATCTTATCATATAGATTTGACAATTTTGGTGCGTTCCATTAAACGACTAGATCATCTTTGGGAAATTTTAAATCAACATATTATTGAAAAATAAAATGAATTGCATGTTCATGTGTGTTGAAGAAACATGGACACATTTTGAACACTGAAATATATGCAAGAAAAAAATGCACGATAGCATTAGTTGAATAATTAGTAATGATCTAGTGTATGTTACACTATTGTAAAGTTCTTCAACACGTCTCCAATACTGAAGGTGTTAGTTGTGGATTTTTGCACATGGATTTATTCAATAACGTGCCTGATGTTGGATATATCTTGGATGAGTTTCAGAACTGTTGTTTTTAAAGTTCTCTAAAAATTGAAAGTGAGAATCAAAATGAAGTTATTGTTATTTCTCTTCACTGGATTATCTTGTGGCATTTTTTTAGCTTAAAAGAACAGATCACTGAAAACTCTAAGCAATAGCGTTTTTACCAACGGTTTCCTAGTTCATAACCATTTTAGTCTTCATTGTTGATTCACAAAATATAGTGTTTTGAGAAGAAAACTCAGTGAATTGCGTAGCAGGTTTCAGAGGTTGGTTCACGCTTAGGAAGGGCTAGTACTGTTGGGATTGGAATGGCAGTGGACGTCTTGGACACACTTGGGAGTAGTATGACAAATTTGAATCCCGGCAGTGGGTTCCTTTCTGGAAGTGCTATTAAAGGGAGTGAAATTTCCATTTTAGCATTTGAGGTTGCAAATACTATTGTCAAGGGTTCCAATCTCATGCAAGCGCTTTCAGAAACAAACATCAGGCAATTGAAAGAAGTTGTTCTTCCCTCAGAAGGGGTGCAACAATTGGTATCAAGTGATACAGACATTCTACTTCACATAGTTGCAGCTGACACTAGGTATTTATGTGATAAACTTGCAGTTATGATTATGATAACCTCTCATAATGCTGTTGATATTTTATCCTGTTCATGTCATCTCTTCATTTATTACTCATCTTAAACATTAATTTTGCTTTGCTGTAAGGGAGGACTGGAAAATATTTCATGGAGAGGTAGTTCGATTTGGAAATCATTGTAAAGATCCTCAATGGCATAACTTGGATCGGTATTTCAAAAAGTAATGTCTCTCCCTCCCTCCCTCCCTCCCCCTCCCTTAATTGTAGTTTGTTATTAGTTAAAATCATATATTTTGCAGAGTCAGTAAGGAACATCGTCTTCAAAAGCACGTGATTGAGGAGGCAAATTTATTGATGCAGCAATTGATGACCTTGGTTCAATTTACAGCTGTAAGGATCAATATCTGTTACTCTATAGGTAGACCCACATTTAGCTGTTAGATTTTGTCTGAGAAAGCCCGAAGTATCTAGTGGTTAACTCCAGTAGGAAAAAAAAGTACTCAAATTCTAGTTTATACAAGTGTTTAGAGAAGAAAAATGATTGTTTTTCATTTCACATCAGGAATTGTACCATGAATTGCATGGTTTAGACCGATTTCAGCAAGATTATCAACGAAAGTATCCGAACGGTGCCGGTGCTGTAAATCAAAAAGGTGACTTCTGGTCTGATTGTGGCAATGTATGATTTACTAAAGATTGACAATGAAAATGGCTTGTTGCATAGAATTTCATATTATAGTCCTTGTTTTTTTTTTTCTGGAGCGTTGTGTCAGGGTTCAAATTGAAACATATAAACTCTATATACTGGAAGCGAGCACGCCATAATTAGTTGAAATTTTGTTTGAAATTTTAGTTTTTAATCCTACTATTTATAGAGTTCATTGACCTTTTCTTTAATAAGAGGCTGAGCTTCTTGGCCTTTTGAATCAAACAATTTAAACAGCGCTGTGAATCCCTTTTCTGAAATTCCGATATTTACATAGTTTATGTATTTCTTCTTTATCAGAGGGAGGATCTGTTAATTAGTATTTTAAATTGAAAATTTTTCTTACTGAATCTTTTTTAGCATTGTATGGTTCTTTTGTCTTATTCTAAGAATTAAACAAATTAATTCTTGAAATATATTATTCATATTGACTTTCTCTATGTTCCATTTTTTAATGGCCATCTGATTTTAATCTGCGGATAAGATGGACATTATCCATGACTTTGCCCTTTTTTATTACGGTAATAAAGAGTTCAATGCAAAGTTTCCAGTTAGACTTGGATTATTTTTCAGTGTATGAAACAATGATTCATGGTAGATTTTCCATGTAGGTGACAACCTTGCAATGAGGACAGAGTTGAAAAGCCAAAAAAAGATGGTAAAAGCCTTAAAGAAAAAGTCCCTTTGGTCAAGAAGTTTAGAAGAGGTAATTATCTAAGTTGTTAGGCCCACCCTTTATGGTGATATCATTTAATAATGTACTGTTAGAATTACTAAATTTTTGTTTTTCCCCTTCTCGTTCCTGGTCAATGCGTATGCAGTTCGGGGACATACTTGTTCTGACCTTTAAATCTTTTTTTTTCACTTGGCAATATAATTTCCATATCACATTATTCTCTCTTTCAATGAATTTTTATGCTTTTGCTTCGTTAGATGCATGTTTTCTTGTTATTCTCTCATGTTATTCCACTACTCCAGTGACTATGTTAGTTTAAAAGATAGAAAACTTTGAAGGATAGACGAGGGCATGTTTATACATTCAGGTAGGTCACTATTCCGATTATTGTGTTTTCATCGACAGATTATGGGAAAGCTTGTAGATATTGTACAATTCATACATTTGGAGATACATAACGTCTTCCATGATGAGGGTAAGTAAGAAAGTTACACCTCCCTCAGAGTGTTCTTGTCCTAGTAACTTGATAAGTAAAGGAACTTCATATTTACTCTGGCATCTTTTTGTTGTCTGTGGTGATTTTTATGTCTACCTGTCGCAGACTAAAATCCAATGAAGCTGACCAATAAACCACTTAAGTATCTGTCCTTTGGCATTTTAAAAGGAATTTTGTTTGGAAAGGCCCTCTCTCTCTCTCTCTCTCTCCCTCTCTCTTTCTCTCTCTCTCCCCCCTCCCTCCCTCCCACCAGTCATATAAATATTCTCTCTTTTTAAGAAAATACTGTTTTCTAGATCTCAGACCGGTAATCTAACTTTTTAAAGGAAGGAAAATATGTAGGCTTAACCTATAAATTTGGGCCTTATCAGCTTCCTAGTAACATTTTTGCATTATAAGTACTCTGAGGTTTATTTGAAAGGATGCTCACATCATAATATCTTAATGTTGTATAAGTCTTTACTTGTTGCTTGAAAGTCCTCATCCGCTCTTTCTGGTCTACTGAGCACGAACAATGATCCTCTTTACTTGAGTTGTTTGTAATTCTTTTCTACATTGTGTAGTTGTTGATAGTCCAGCAGATGAGTTTCTCACAAACCATCAGCGATTGGGACCTGCTGGCCTTTCGTTACACTATGCAAATATAATCCTTTTAATGGATAATCTGGTCAGTGTGATATTGAAATTTTATTTCCTTCAACTTATACACGCTGACATTGCTGAGCAAGTGTTGTTGGCTGTTGGTATGACGTACTTGTTGTTCATTTGGGATAAGGATTTTTTATTATAGAGATGTGCTTTATTTATTTACTATATTCTCTCTTTGTTTCATAGTAAGATGTGTTACTATAATTTCTCTGTAATGATTGATGTTGGGTCAAAGCTTTCTGCGATTGCATGCTTGCAAGCATATATATATGTGTGTGTGTGTGTGTGTGTGTGTGCATATAAAACAGAGGTTTTTTTTATTATGGTATTTTAGAAGAATGTTATATTTATATAAAAAATCTATTACAACAATCAGGATGGAAATAAATAATACACTAACAAACGTCGTTCATTTCAAATGTCTATCCATACATTGTCAGTGAGATGAGCAAAGAATGTCATTGATTAGAATACAAAATCTTTTGAAATGCTTTGAATGATGCATTGCAATTAGAATCTACTAATATTCTTTAAATATTAACTTCTTGCTGGAGAGATTGAGTTTGTTTCTGACTAGAATAAAGTTTTTGAGGGTTTACATCTTGTTAGGACATCAATGCCATCATCCCAATATTAAGATTGTTCATCAAGTGTTTAGTTCTTCTTTACATACATTCGGTGGCTAGTAGTTATTATAATAAAAGAATTATTTATCCAGGTAGCACGGTCGAGTTCTATGCCTCCTAGCTCAAGAGATTCATTATTCCAGAATCTGCCTCCAAATATAAAGGCAGCTATGCGGTGCAGGTTATCATCTTTCTGTGTTGAAGAAGAGGTATTATGTACTTCTCTTATTTGCTATTGATATACTAATGTCAAACATGTGAGAAAACTTGCTGAATACTACACCCAACTAGTCATTGTGAATATCTAAATTACTCTTACCCAGGTAATAAATTAGAGTTCAAATTAAGAAATGTGGAAAGATTAAAATGTGAAAGTGATGATTTTATTTATTTATTATACTAGCAATTATAAATGCGAAAGGACATGTTGAATCTCATGCACGTTCTCCATGCTGATTATCTATAAACGCAAACGTATTCGATAGAAGGCAAAAGTTATTGCTTCATTTTAATATGTCACTTATTAGAGGTTCCCTTTTCACGAAAATGAGAAAATCATCATCCCTCACGTTTATTTTACCTGCCGTAATAATTTTATGTTTGAAAATAGATCATCATGTAAATAATTAAATACCGAGGCATATAAATTCTTTTAATTAGCACTTATATTCACTTATACCCACACGTTGTAGTGCTTCCTTGGATATAGTATTATCCTTTCGATATCGTCTGCTTCCTGCAGCTCACTGTTGTACAAATTAAAGCTGAGATGGAGAAGACACTGAGATGGCTTGTTCCAACTGCGACAAACACAGCCAAGTAATATTAGTAACTTTTTTTTAACCTGAAAAAAGATCACTTCATCTCTAATTCTCATGTTCATATTGGAAGTTTATTTTTCCTGGCATATATATGATACCCGTTTGTTCTTTGTTTGGCAAACTAAAATTAGGGCCCATCATGGCTTTGGCTGGGTAGGAGAATGGGCAAGTACCAGGTAAGTGACTTGTTTACCATAGTTTCCATAACCCTCTTTCGGCTTTCTAAGTTTGAAACTGGATTATGGGCATGTTTAAATAAATGTTAAGAAAAACATTTTAGTTGTTAAAAATTATTGTGGTTCTCTTGGAAAATCTTTTAAAGAAAATATTTTCTGATTAAATAATATAAATTATTAAATTATTATTAACTCAAAAGTTTAATCTTTTGGATTATTAGTATACTCCCATAGTATTAAAACTAGATATGCCAAGTTCAATAATTAATCTTATTAAAAAAACTCACATGTATTAAGAACCAATAAAAATGGCTCACAAGTTTAAGAGAATATAAAGTATTTAATTATTCTCAGCCCATAAGTTCAAATTTTTAGAATTGTTGGTAACTTGTTATATTCTATTAAAAAAAATATAAACCAATAAATCTTTAAACCAGTACAATTTTTGAAATATGTTTTTTAATTTTTTCAGATCGGACGGTGCTAATCGAAAAACGAACGTTCAAACTGAGGTGATTCAAATTGAGACCCTTCACCATGCTCACAAGGAGAAAACAGAATTATACATTGTTGAAATACTGTTGTGGCTTCAACATTTGGTAAGCAAAAATAAATGTGCTACGAATGGTTCTCCTGTCAATAAATCAGTTTTGAAGCTATCCACATCCACCCAAGAGGCCTTACATCATGGCCCTGATGATCAAAGGATGAGTAAGGGTGATGATTTCGGCTCCGAGGTTGAATCGACGGTTGTTGATGAGAAGCAAGAAGCGGCTAAAATCGAGTTCGAGAATTTAGAAGACAAAAATCATCTCGTGTTGTATGAAAAGATGGGATAATCGATCAGCTCGTTTAAGCAGTTTGAAGCACGGATTGAGATTTTTTGGTGTAAGAAATTTGGAGAAGATGGGTAAGGTCTGGAATCATGCAACATATGGAGGATAGACGCTATTTTCTGTGTCATTTATTCATCGATAGGTTGTAAAGTAGTCGTTCTGAAACATATTGATGTTACAATTTTCGTTTCGTGTTGATAATACGATAATTTATATATCTTTTATACAAAAAATACGAAGGGAATCGATGTATTTGCAATATTATCCCGTACCCTTTTGGATTTTGTTACCATAAATATTTATTTGGATTATTTCAAATAAAGTAAATCTAAGCTTTTTGAGACATGCAGGGATTGCCAGACTTGAACCGACCTTGCTAAATCGACCCAAACCGATCAATTCAGTGTCCATTTTGCTTTGACTTCAATCACACAAGGATTAGGGGAAGTGGTTCCATTTTCAGAAATTTATATTTTTGCTCAATTATTGCTTCTAATGATCAAGAAACGAACGGAGTAAAAAAGAAAAAATAATGATATCGCAATTAAGGTATGATTAGTTTAGTGTATAATGTAATTAATCTATAATATTAATCGTACTAATTATTATTTAATTATTGCATTGAATATCTTAAGAAAATAAAATAATAGAGTAGATGTATAGTGGTTTAATCCGGTCGGATTAAACTTAAAATTATTATTTATAATGCCAAAAAAATGATCGACGAATAAAATATTTTGCTGTGAAAATCCGAGCTTTCAAAGACGAGACATGGCCAGAACTTGATGATGATCGCCGTTGTACCGGGGAAGAACATCGCCGGTGGGTGGACTGTACTTTCTCGGCTTATCGGAAACTGGTTTTTCATCGGAGACGACGAGGAGCTTTGCATGTTCTCTGAGTTTGAATTTCTGAATCTTTCCGGTTGATGTCTTCGGAAGCTCATCCAAAAACACGACTTTCTTCGGAACCATGAAAGTGGGAAGATTTCTTCGGCAAAACGTGATGATTTCCTCTTCGTTTATCGGATTTGCGGAGCTTTTTTTAGTGGCGATGAAAGCGCAAGGAGTTTCTCCCCATCGGGGATGGGGCATGGCAACGACGGCGGCCTCAGCAACTTCTGGGTGGCTGTAAAGAACGGTCTCTAGCTCTACGCTGCTAATGTTTTCTCCGCCGGAGATTATGACGTCCTTTGATCGGTCCTTGATTTCTAAATAACCATCGGAGTGAATAACCCCGACGTCGCCGGTGAAAAACCAGCCATTTTTGAAAGCTTTGGAGGTCGCTTCCGGGTCCTTCAAGTACCCTTTCATTATACTACTTCCCCTCAAAACTATTTCTCCGGTGGTTTTTCCGTCGTGAGGAACGCTCTCCATAGACTCGCCGTTTTTCACGTCAACGGCGGCCAGAGTCAATATTCCAACGCCTTGTCTGGCCTTAAGTCCGGCCTGGTCATTCGCCGGAAGGGAGTTCCATTTCGCCTGCCACTCGCAGACGAGGGCGGGTCCGGTGGCCTCCGTCAGGCCGTAAGCGTGCGTCACGTGAAACCCCAACGGCTGGATCTTGGCGAGAAGCGGCGCCGGCGGGGGTGCCCCGCCGGTGAGGACTTCGACCGTGGTGGAGATTGGCCGGCGTTCCGCCGGCTTGGCTTCGAGAATGATGTTGAAAACTATGGGAGCACAACACATGTGGGTTACGTTATGAAGTGCTATGTTTTTGTAGATTTCCACGGCGGTGGTGTTTCTCATGCAAATGTTTGTTCCGCCACGCGCCGCCGTGCCCCAGGTGAAGGTCCAGCCGTTGCAGTGAAACATCGGAAGAGTCCATAAATATACAGGCTCGTTCCCCATTTCCCACCCCAAGATTAAGCTCAACGTGCTCAGAAACGCTCCTCTATGGCTGTAAACCACCCCTTTCGGCGCCGACGTCGTGCCGGAGGTGTAGTTCAGAGCGATCGGGTCCCACTCGTCCGTCACCTCTTCTCCGGCGAACTTCGCATTTCCCTTTTGAACTAGCTGCTCGTACTCCAAGTCTCCGAGCCGGACTCCGGTCGGGGAGTCGATGTCGTCGATGACGACGACTAAGGGGAGAGACGACGGCGCCGGCGATTCGTCGGTTTCGTCGATGAGAATCCGGAGGGCTTGACGGGCGAGGGGAACAAACTGGTGATCGATGAAAAAGAGTTTGGTTCCGGCGTGGCGGAGAATGACGGCGATGTTCTTTGCGTCCAGGCGAGTGTTTATGGTGTTGAGAACTGCGCCGGCCATCGGAACTGCAAAATGCATCTCGTACATCGCCGGAATATTCGGCGCCAACACAGAAACCTGGAAATTTCATCGTCAAACAGTGAAAACCGACGACCCATAAGATCAAACAAAAAAAATATCATGAACCATAACTTATCAGGAGCAAAATCATGGAAGAAAGAACTCACCACATCGTTCTTCTGGAGATTAAGCGAACGGATAGAGGAAGCTAGACGACAGCAACGCTCGTAGGTTTCACGCCATGTGAATCGAGTTCTCTCGTAAATTACCGAGGTTCGATTCGCATAAAACATAGAAGCTCTCTCAAGAAACGTTAATGGAGTCAAGGAGGTGTAATTCGCAGGGCATTTAGGAAGCTCATCCATGGCTGAAAATGGC
Source organism: Begonia fuchsioides (assembly GCA_003255005.1). NCBI lineage: Eukaryota > Viridiplantae > Streptophyta > Magnoliopsida > Cucurbitales > Begoniaceae > Begonia > Begonia fuchsioides. Next base: position 115,712 of record QAOC01047963.1, on the reverse strand, counting down.
GGAAAATCAACTCTCTTTTCACCCTGAAAACAGCAAGAACTAGAGAGAGAGAGAAAGAGTGAGAGAAGACAGATGAATTCCAGGGCAGAGTGAGAGAGGAGATTTATAGGGGAACCAGTGGCTAGAGAGGGAAAGAAAAGCCGATGAAAGTACGTGATGGTTGAGGAGAATTGAGAAGGAAATTACGACAAATGTTTTACAAAGACGTTGACTAGAGAAAAGGTTGACTTTTTAGCTTTTGTCCAAGTTGAAGTTTGTTTGAATTTAATGTTAGTAGTGTCTTCGATTGAATTCACATCTATTTCGCACCTTCATACCTATAATTTAACGTTAAAATCTTCTCTCTCTAAATTACTTGACATTGTTATGATAAGACAAAATTTCTCACCCTCAAGGATAAATATCAATAGATTAGAGATGAAAGATATTTACTTGCGTCCACAAATAACTACTTCACATTGGAAGTAACAATTCTCACATTGCGACTGTCAGGATTTGAACCTTGACACTTGTTACCAACTCTACCATCTCTGAACTATGCTCGTGCGAACAAATTACTTGATATTAATGCTCTAATTAGGAGGAATGCACGTGAAAATTTAAGTAAATTATTGAAATAAGAGTACTAATAGGTACAATAATACAAGGATAAATATCAAGTTATTCTCTAAATTACATGAATATCTGTGGTTGATATGTCAAACTTTAAAAATTATTCACCGATAACGTGAAATTTAACATAATTTTAATGTATGTTATTTTTAATACGCTCGTCAATCTAATAAGTATTTTTTATCACTTCGGTCAACTTTAATGATTTGGTGAAAAAATAAGTTGTAATAATAAAATTTATATTTTTATTCAATTTAATTAACCTTGGAAGAACAACGATTTTTATTAAATTCAATCATTTTTGGATTAATATACTATCCTAATTTATGGATATTATTAAAATACAAGGAAATGTAATGTTATGTTTTCTGTTAAAATTATATTAAAATTTAAAGTGTCAGCTAACAACTTCTAAAATTCATTTTCATGAAGTAAATTGTAGTATTATAAATAATTTATTATCGGATTTTTATGAGGTGTCAATAAAATAGAATTGGCAAAGAAAGCTCCCATGAAATTCCTTTTCCACAAATTAAAAAAAAATAATAATTAAAATTCAAACATTTAAAATGAAAAAAGGTAGAAGAAGAAGAAGAAGCTTGGAAACTAGGGTTTACGTCATTCTTACAACCACAGAATGCTATGTCCTTTTGTGCACCAAAGCAAAGAAAGCGAGAAGAAGAAGCTTGGAAACTAGGGTTTGCAAGTAACACGTTTAAATTGCTTTAGCTTTCTTATACTTTATGCATTATACCCACGAGTCGACCGCCCGAATCAACCCAAAAATTCGAACCAACCCAAACGGTTTGGGTCGGGATCTGGTTCAAATAATCAATTTTGGGTCGGGTTCAGTTGTGACTATTTTGGTTCGGTTTGGTTTTCGGTTTTTGTTCGAAAACTAAAACCAAACTGAAAAACCCGACGTCTACAAAAGGCGGTCGACACTTTGTATTTGCGGTCGACAATTTGCAAAAGGCGGTCGGCACCTTGTATTTGAGGTCGACACCTTGTATTTACGGTCGACACTTTGCACATCGACCATAACGAATCGTTACAAACTTACAAGAGTTACAATGTATTTACATTTGTAATTTTTTTAGTTATATGAACCAAACCAACTCAACCCAACCCAACCCAAAATCGTTTGGTTTGGGTAGAAATTTTTTTTTTCGGTTTGGGTCGGCTTTTAGGTTCTCCTTTTAACCCAAAACTCATTCGGGTTGGGCTGGCTAGGTGAGAACCCGACCCAATCCAAACTGTGCCCACCTCTGATTATACCCGTAACTTCTACGTTAAATATGAGATCATTTATGCATTTAATCTCTGAACACTAGAGCGGTCGATGAAGTTTGATATCAGGATGGATAGAATTAGAAATTTGATAGCAATACTCGGTTAAAATGTAATATATATTATTAGATAAAGAGAATTGAATCGCGGAAAATGTTAATTTGTTTGGAAAATTGGAAGTTAATTTAATTATAGAAATAATGGTATATAATATTTTACGGATGGTTTATTTTTTAATTTAATAAATTTTAATATTTAGTAAGCAATTTCAAAGAAACAATGTTTGTTCTCGTGATGTGTAATTTTGGTCAATCGTTATTGGTAGTGGTATTTTCGTGAGCATTTGTTCTCCAATTTCCGCGTCATTTTCCAATATTCTCTCGATTTCATGTCATTTTCCATTCGTTTTTAGCTTGGTTAAGTTTGATTTGAAAAATTGAATCGCAATCGAAAACATTCAAGTGTGAAAAACGGATCAAACGGAGTTGATATTAGCAAATTTTCAAAGAATTTCGGATGAAAATCGATCCCGATCAAACGGAGTTGATATTAGCGAGAACGGGTCCACGTTTTTGTACGGTTTTCGAAACAATTTACCTTTTCTTCTCAAGTCACGAGAAATCACATGGACCTCCTTTGAGTTTGACGTTGAAAATGTGGAAAAACTTTATTTTATAATTCGAGATATTATTGAAGAATTTTCGAGGAAAATCGACCACGATCAAGAAGAATGGGCCCACATCACATATCCTTAGCTTTTCCGAAACTATTAAAGTTTGAATAATTAAATTAAACCACCATCTTTCATAAGCACGCTTTATTTCTCTCTAAATTCCAACATACATTTATGCAATTCAATAATTAAATATCATGGCATATGAAAATACTATACAACACCGCGTGACCCAATTGCACAGTTTTTTTGAGTTATGTCCAAAACGTATTGTGTTGGTTAAAAATGACAAATTCATTTATGAACTGTCTATTTCCTCACTCAAGTGCGATATTGAATTGCATATATTCAGATCTTTGGTCGAGCAAATTGTCATAGTTTGTGGCTCTAGGGTTTCTCGAATTCCTTGTATTTTCTTAGAAAATATTCAACGAAGAATGTTACTAGGGTTATGAAAAACCAAACCATGGTTGGGTTTGGTCGGTTCACACTTGAGAATTGTTGGATTTGGTTCACACTTTACTTATGAAACCAATTGGGTTGTTGGACGAATCAACTTTTGACAAATAATAAACATAGACAAGACAGAAATCATGCATGTGCAGACACTTACAAAACTTTGTCGTTTCATAACAACTATGAAATTGATTAATATTCCTAGGCACAACTTTGTTGATTTTCATGCAAATGTGAGTCCGGATTTTGTCCGATTAAATTTAGATCACTACGCCCTGGCTCATCCTGTTTTATCAAAGGTGAACATATGCTGGTCCAGTATGATTTTATTCTAAAATAGAATCGGAACCGGATATCACATTTTCGAATTTTTAGAACCGGCACCGGAACCAACGTTTTTTGTTCCGTTTTCAAGGGTGAACATGAGCTGGTCTTGTTCGATTTTATCCTAAAATAGAATCAGAACCGGATCTCACAGTTTCGGATTTTTAGAACTGGCACCAGAACCAACGTTTTTTATTCCGTTTTCAAGGGTGAACACAGGCTGGTCCAGTTCGATTTTATCGTAAAATAGAATCAGAACCGGATCTCACAGTTTTTGATTTTTAAAATCAGCATCGGAACCAACGTTTTTGGTTCTATTTTCAAGGGTGAACACAGGCTGGTCTGGTTCGATTTTATCTTAAAATAGAATCGGAATCAGATCTCACAGTTTCGAATTTTTAGAACCGGCACCGGAACTAACGTTTTTTGTTTCGTTTTGGTTTAAACCCGATATTATTTTGTATTTAAAAAAATAAATATAACAATAAAATNTGATTTTAATTTTAACAATAATTTCATTAAATTTAATTTAACAAATAAATTAATGTTAAAGGCACAAACTTTTGAGATTTTATTTTTAAAAAATATGAATATTTTTAATAATTTCTAAACTTAAATTGTAATATAATTAAAATTAAAATACAAAAATATATAATATTGTTGTGCCTAATTTATTGGCAGGCCTTGTATTTATAAAGCCCATTAGATATCATAGTTGTGTTCGTTTCCAGTTTCCAGCCAGAACGAAATTCGAACTGAAGCAGGAGGAACCCTAAGAAATAAGAGGAAGAGAAGCGAAGAAGAGGAGAAATAGCTATCAGAATCTGTCATCGCCAATGCCAACGAAGCTGATTGCCCAACATATTTAGAGTAGTACGTATATGGCCTCATTATCGCCTCTTTCTTCTGGATTTAGGGTTTATTTGTTTTTTTTTTCTTTTGGTTCGATGTGACCTGGTATTGATTGGTTCTGGGATTAAATTGTATTTTATTGAGGAATTCTTACATTGGTCGGAAATTTATTTCCAATTGGTTTGAATAGAAATAGTCTCGGAAAATTTTGTTGCATTAGCAGTGCGATTCCCGCCTCATGACTTGGTTTTTTTTCGGATAAAAGAAATTCATGCATTAGAAGTGTAAAATTTGTATCAAGGAAGGATAAGGAAAAGATAAATGAAGATCTTCTTATGTCCTTCCATTTGGATTGATTTTTTGACTCGTATCTTGGAATGAAATTAGTTTAATTCATTTTTTCTTTGTCTATAGAGTATCAGAAATTGTTTCTGGAAATGGTATGATTTATTGGTGTTGCAGTTGTAAGTTGATGGCCACCCAGTCAATTCAAGGAATTTATGGATTTTGCTTCATTCGTTACTGAGTTTCTTTGTGCGAATATGACAGGGAATTTTTCACATATTCTACTCTGAATCCTCTGAACGGTTGCCAGGAGTTTTTCCAGGTTTCCTCAATTCTTTTACTTCCGAGACAAATGGATCCTGGGCGCTACGGCCTTCAACAAGGATGTGATAATAACAGCGTAATTGTGGTTTCCTACTTAATAATCACATATATGGGATGATAGTACCAGAAATTATTAGGGCTTATGTGGTTGTCCATTTTTTTCCGGCATCTCATCTTTAAAGAAAAATGAGAAAGCCATGAGACATTGAGGATGTGGACTGGTTTGCTGACATTGACTATTTGTTGCTGACATGCTCTTGTTCTCTTGAATCCACAGGCTTTGGACGGTTATGGTGCAGTTCATGAGCCTAATTTCCGGTGAGTGGTAAATATTGTTAATCATCATATTAAGTGTTGAATAGAAAATGGATTATATCTTTTGTTAGTCTATGCTGTGATTGTACAAATATAATGTAATTGCATACATTTATTTATTTATAATGTTGGATTTAGTATTTGTTCTATCAATGCTCAAGGCTCCATCATATGGAGTTCCTGGAGGTTAAATGTCTGCCTCACTTTTTTCGGGAACAATGTATAATTTATATTTATGTTGGCTACTTTTCTCTTCCATGCCTAGTTTTATGTCCTTTTGGCAGGATTGACAGTTCATTCGATGAACGGAGGTTTATGGATGAAAGATACTCAAGGGAAAAAGTTTATCCAAGAGATGGCTTTCGTCATGATATTCTTGAGAGGGAAAATTACACACCACCACATTCTTCAACCGGGCCTTGGATTCAATCTAGAAGGAGAAGCTATGAAGAAGAATATCCTGTCAATAAGGATCCTAGGTGGCACGCGAAACCATACAAGGACTTGGATGATTTTCATGATCATGAGAGTGATGCATTTCCAGAATTTGATAGATTTCGTGATGAATACCATCGTATTGATGATTTTCATGATGGATTTGACAGGCCATCAAGGTTTGGGGGCCATGATCGTGATGATTATGCCTATGATGACTATGATTATAGGATGTCTTCATCCAATCACAAGAGGGACGATAGTCATGACAAGGATTACAATCATGGACCACACCGTTATGATTCCGATTATGACAGAGGTAGCAGGAGAGATGGTAATTGGAGGCGGCGTGAATCCCGTAACTATGATCGGGATAAGAGAGCTGTTAGTCGGGACATAGATCATAGTCCACAGGGAAGGTATGAGAGGTCAAGGTCTCGTGGTCGTGATGACTGTCCTAGATCAAGGTCTCCTCGTGGAAGAAGTCATGGATCCAGTTATTGTGAAGACAGCTATGATGATGATCGATTTGATAGGGTTGAAAGACGAAGAGATCGTGATGAAAAACGAGACAATGATTATAATTTTGTGGTATTCAATTTTTTCTCTTTATTGTAATAGTCTCAATATGATTGTTGTGAATGATTTCACTGACTATATATTTTTGTAGGCTCCATCTGCTACAGTTGTTGTGAAGGGTCTGTCTCAGAAAACCACAGAAGAAGACCTTTATCAGATACTTGTATTTTATCTATGTTGAATTTTGGATGCTTTTGCTTTCTGTGATTTGGTTCTAACTCATAATGACTTTAATTTGTGCCAACTTATGATACATTGGTTTCTATTTATGCTCAATACAGGCTGAATGGGGACCTCTTCGTCATGTTCGAGTAATCAAAGAGCGAAACTCTGGGATCTCAAGGGGTTTTGCATTCATTGATTTTCCTTCGGTGGTACTAATAGTTGCAAATATTGTAATGACATGTTTAATATAATTAATTTCTGAAAAAGAGTTTGTGTTGGAATAGGAAGCAGCAAAGATGATGATGGACAAGATTGGGGATGATGGTCTTGTTATTGATGGAAGAAAGCTTTTCTTTCAGTACAGGTAAGTACTATAGTTAACTGTTACTTTCTTTGGATCATCTCATTAATCTAAAATTAAATTACATTTTTATTTTCCTTGAGAGTATTGATTATCTTGTATTTTTATCTCTGTATTTTGCGAATTGTTGAGATTTCATAAGATGGGTTTATCAGAATTTTCCAAAAAAAGATGTGAATTTGGAATCAAGTTTCACAGTGCCATTTCAATTGTTGGCGATAAAGTTTTCATAACAGATACAACAAAGCATAGTTGTGCTAGGGGGAAAAAAGCTTTATGCAAAAACAAGTATTATAAATTGGATGACAATTAAAAAATCCTTTTAGAGAGATTGATTGATTTCCATTATGTCAAATTATGTCTTCTATGATTTGAGTCTGGGTAGCAATGCATGTTGCAATTTGCAAGACATGTAATTTTAAGCATTTTTAACGTTATTTTTATTTTCTGTGTTGCAGTAGTAAGCCAACTGGGAGTGGTGGTGGATCTTTTGGTTATGATAATAATACTAGATCAGGCAATGTGAACCAAAAGAGTTTAGCAATGCCTTCTGACTGGATGTGTGTTATCTGTGGTTGTGTAAACTTTGCTAGGAGAACCTCCTGTTTTCAGGTTTGTTATTGCTTCTCTTTTTCTTTATTCTATTTTGGTGCCTAAGTGGTTGTAATTTAAGATAGCAAGAACAGTTCACATCTTCTCCTTTCTTACTTTATACCTAACAGTTTATACCAGAAAATAAAATTTGACTTTGGAAACAACTTTACCCTGTCTAAATATTGCTGTAATATATCTCCTTTTATTCTATGTAGTGTAATGAGGCACGATCTGATGATGCCCCACCCGCTGATATTTCATTATCAAATCCATCATCATTTGGGAAAAAAGGCCATGAAGCAGGTTCGTAATGGTTCTGAATTTTGCTTAAACTGGTTTCTTTATGCATAAGGTTTAATGCATTACAAATTTTATATTCAGGTCCAACACATGTTTTGGTTGTTCGTGGGTTGGATGAAAATGCGGATGAGGAAATGCTTCGTTATGAGTTTTCAAAACATGCTCCTATTAAGGTGCAATTCTGCTGATCTTAAGAAAAAATCCCACTTTCTAAGTAGATTTACAATGAATTTGGTTTCTTCTTGCTATTGAGAAGGTATAACTGTTTGGCAGGATCTTCGCCTGGTCAGAGACAAATTCACTCATGTTTCAAGGGGATTTGCTTTTGTACATTTTCATTCGGTATGCACCAGTATTTCTTCTATTTTATTCTATGCAGACTGGCCCAATCCTATGTAAGCACTAATAGAATATATTTCATTATGGTTTTACTTATATAAGTAGTTTTTAGGTGCTATTGTACATTTTTCTCTTGTTAAGTGTCTTATGTTATATTTGGTGATTAGTGAGGTAGGTTGTTCTAATATTGATGTGCACATTTGGGTCATGTAAAAATATAGTGAAGATTAGATTTAAATTATATAATTTAATATAGGAAATCATGCCTTCGGTAATTTTCTTATTGTTTGCCACCTACTTTACTTAGGGAATGTGATAACTTACTTATTTATTTATTTTTTAATTCCTTAATTTCTTGACAGTAATCTGCAAACTTTTTCTATTTTGTTGTGTGCTTTGAGTGATGATAAAAAAGCAATTGATTAGCTTTCGATATTATTCAAATGTTTTAGAATGCTTTACACGTTTTAAAATATTTTCATTCATGATTCCTCGCCCCCTAAGTGCATGAAAAATAAATGACAAGGGACTTATTGATATTAATATCATCATGAAGTAGAAACTTGGTTTTCAGCATCTCTAAACTGTTGAAAGAAACTATTAAATGTGAGAAATAATTATTTAAAATTTTCAGATGCGTAGAAAAATATAGTGATCGACTGAAAATTGACTGATAGAATTTTTGTTTTTCCTGTGATCCCATTTGCTTATTTATGTGCGGATGTATGATTACAAGTGTTTTTTCCCTTCGAGTTACGCACATAACTAATTTAGAATAGTTACAAAATTGATTAATGTACTCACATGAAAATTTTCTTGAGTCTCTATAGGTAGAGGACGCTACAAAAGCTCTTGAGGTGACAAACGGTACAGCACTTGAAAGGAATGGGCAAATTCTAAGGGTAGCTTATGCCAAAAACACACTTGGTCTAGGTTCTGCTGGATCTTCACAATCAAGTAGCCTTGCAGCCGCTGCAATTGAGGCTGCAACATTTTCTCAACAGGTCTTTAGAGTTGCTATTATTTCGTAAATATAATTTTTGTATGGTTATTAACTATTACAAATAGTTTTGGTGCCACTTAGAGTTTATTCAATTTCTTTTGAAAGAACTAATGATTTTTTTCTCAGTTGGAAGGAACCAAATTATAAAAATAGCTTTTACAGTTCTTAGAGTGATAAGCCTACGTATTAATAAGAAAGTTAATGTTATTTCATAATTTATTACTTAGAGATTTATCCACGGAAATAATCTCACTTTGATGTAGCAAGTAATCCTAGAGAAAAAACCTTGTTTCGGTATTAACTTTATCTTCTTATGTTATTCAACATCCTCTTCAGAAGGTTTTAAAATTTTCTTGTGCCTTCTTTTGTGGCTTTAGTATGATGCTGTCGGATGGGCGCCAAAAGAATATAATTCTGATGATAAACAGTTTACTAGCAAGCAAGAGCAAGTTGGTCCTGGTGCTGCAAAGGGAAGTCAAGGTTCTGCTCCACAATCAGGCTTTGTATGGGATGAAGCATCTGGTTATTACTATGACGCTTCATCTGGCTTCTATTATGATGGAAATACAGGTAAATTTCTCTTAATTGATATATATATATATGAACTAGGCTACAGATTATTAAATCATTTGTTTACTGTGTAATTGGTGTCACTACTAATGAAGCTAAATCGTTATTTGAAATTTTAAAATGAAATGTTAACATCATTATTAATTTACATGTAAGAGAACGAGAAATGGTTTATCCCAAACATTATATGATTGTGATAACCCATGAATTTTGTTTTATAAGTAATGTTAGGTTTATATTTTTCAGATATTACTTTATACTTCTATGATTCTCTTGCCATAGAGAGATGGTGCCTTCACCAGACTCTTTGTGAATCCCCTGGCCTCGATCGCTTGCAACGACTTCTTAACATGTATTCTTATTGTAGATGCTGATATATCGCGTTGTGATTGATCTAATTAAAGTCTATTTACTGTATAATAATTAAAATAATTATTCATAATATTTATTACACAAATCAGAACTTGACACGTCAAAAGGTGAGTTAAGAAAGTATGCTAATAAGATAAATCTAACATTATCTTTGTTTAATTTGGTGCAAGATAATTGTCTGTCAACTTCGCATGATTCTATCCATGCAATTTTTTTATGTTGAAAAGGACATTAAAAATTCATCCTAATATCATTACCGAAACTTTTGATGCTCATTTCACCTTTTTCAATTTTATGTTATGCAGGTCTTTATTATGATGGTAATAGTGGGGTGTGGTACTCATACGACCAGAAAACCCATCAATATGTACCTTGTACAGATCAAAATACTAATAATACCCTTGGAAAGCATACTGATATCACCAAATCATTGGACGGATCTAGTAATAAAAAAGTAGTGATTTCAGCTCCGGCATCAACTGTTACTTCTGTTGAGAAGGCTGTCTTATTGCCAGATGCAGTCCTAGCTGCTGCAAATGCAGCAATAGCTGCTGAGAAGAAAGAGAAAGAGAAGGCAAAGGAGATCAAACTTGCTTCAAAAAGCAGTATTCTGGCTAATAAGAAAAAGATGAATAATGTTTTGGGCTTGTGGAAGCAAAGAAGCCACGAAGCACAGGCAACCAGAGTTGGAACTGAAGACAACCAACAATCTGCATCAACTGGTGATAGAAGCGTTTCTGGTGGACAGTCGACAAAGAGCAAGTTTAAATCTGATATCCAAACTAGTAAGGAAATTAATCAGTTTAGCCTGGCAGGTACTTCTACCGTTGGATTAGAATCCTCGATCAAACCAAGGCCTGTGAGTAACAGCTCAGGAGGGACTTTAATGGGTGTCATTAGGGGGTCTGGGAGAGGCGTGGTGAAATCGGATACTCTATATTCATCATCTAGTGGCCCATCTACTTCCTCTTCTGCTGGTTCAAGTGCATTATTCAGCGCAGATATAAGCTCAGGAGCAACTCCCTTTAAAACAGATGCATCTGCACTTGGTTCTTATACAACCCCTACTGCTTCTGTGAGTGGAAGAAGGAGGTTCTCTGAATTACCACAGACATCTGCTGGTACTTCCAAAGACCAGAACCAGACTGGCTATAGAGATCGTGCGGCTGAAAGAAGAAGTTTGTATGGCTCCTTATCATCAGCTGCATCTGATCTGTCTGATCCTGAATTTCAGGCTTCAAGTGAGCATTCTTGACTTGACTTGATTTAAAATATGCCGGGAACTTCAGATAGGGTTTCTGATGTTTAAAGTATACTAACAAAAACCTTACATGATAGTTGGAGCATTTCACTTGATAACTCTCAGATACTTGATAATTTTCAGATTCTTTTTCTCGATGAAGGATGCTATCTATGGAATGCTCTTTAATAATTTGGTTAATTGTTTGGGTTAGCGCGTACTTTATTTCAGAATAATCATATTGACTCGTGAGAACTGCTGTTTGTTTATCATTCTGAAACTTTCAAGATCGAGATTTTGCAATGAAAAAAGGTTCTCTTGATCCAATGCCTTTTCCTCCTGGAGTTGGTGGTGGAGGACGAGCTACCGGCGATGCAGATCTGAACACATATGAGGTTATTACAGCAGACAAAGCAATTGATGAAAGCAATGTTGGCAATCGGATGCTTCGTAGCATGGGTTGGCATGAAGGATCGGTATGTTATTTTTCGTTCTTCCTTGAAATAACTTTGTTAGTGTTTAACTTTGTTGAACTATTGTTTTTTTCAATAATACTAATTTCACTTTCTTATCTTACATTCGTAACTTATTTTTTAATGTATCGAGATTTTTAATTGATCAAATTAAAAATTTTTAATGTATCGTAATTAAAGTAATTATTTATAATATTTATTGTACTAATCAGAATTTGACACGTCATAAAGTACGTTAAGAGAATATACTAAAAATATATATTATGTTCTTTGGTTCAATATATATATATTTGACATTTCTTTTTATTTTAAATAACAATTTCCTTTTTTTTGTTTCATAAAATCAAACTTTTTTCCGTCAATTTCTGAATTCAGTATATCAAAGACTGGTGTTGTCAAACTAAGGTGGTTGTTTCATTTTGCTTGATTGTAATGGCCAGGGATTAGGAAAAGATGGGAGTGGAGTTAAAGAGCCTGTCCAGGCTCAGGCCATTGACAGCCGAGCCGGACTTGGGAGTCAGCGCAAGACAGTGGATCCCGGCCTCGAGGTTCAGGCCGGTGACAGCTATCGGACTCTCATTCATAAGAAGGCAATTGCTCGTTTTCGAGAGATGTCATAGTCAGAGATTTGGAGGATGTTCGAACAACTCTCACTCCTACGATAGTGAATTTCATGGTGTCCGTACAGTCTATATGTTGCTATAATTCTTTTGTTTAATCGTTGACTATGATCCTCTTTGTTTTTGTGTTTGGCTTCAAGTTGTTGTCTTGTTTTTTTTTAATCTAAACACTTGAATTAGATTAGAAGACCAACTTTCTTCAATTGAATATCGACAGCTTAATTTGAAGGGGGGTCAATATACGCTTATCATCCTTTATAATTCGTTACAGTTATCTACTGATTAGAGATTGTTTTTTTATTCTCGTCTTAAATACTTCCAATTTTAAATGTAGTGAAAAGGTTTGGAGAATGAAGGCTTTTTATCATTGTTGTCAAAATTAAGTCATAAACTGTTTTTTTAAGCTAAATGATTCCTCTATTTATACCATAATTATGGAATCATCAAAGTAATCATAAACTCGACAAATGTGCTTGATTCTCTACACTTTTAAGACAACAAAATAGCTTGCAACACAACTTACAACGATTATCACATTACTAGTCCGGGAAGTGTCCTCGTCGTAGCCCCCCTTATCCGAGTAGAGCTTAGATCCAAACATTTTTGTCCAATTAACTTATTTTCATAAAGTGCAAATGAATACATAAGTCAATAATGGAACTATATCAACAAGGAGACTTACATTAAACAACTCAATCATCATTGGACAAGTTTCTGCTGCTGCTGCTGCTGCTGCTGTGTTCCTGCTCGTATATTTGATACTCATCCTCGCTGGTGTCTGCATCCTCCTCAACCTTGTCACCATCACGTGTAATATGCGGAAAACTACCAAAGAGCTCTTGCAAGTGACTTCTCGATATATCGATATTTTCCATGATTCTAGCTGTGTTTCTGTTTAGGAATCTTATTGTCTTTTTATGAGATATTTAGCAGAAAAATACATATCATACCAAGAAGAATAGGTGACTTTTCTTTTGAGATTGTTGCATATGATATGATTATATGGCTGTAATAACTTATTAACTGACCGAAAAGGTCACTTAAGCTCATATAATAGAGAAATACAAATTATATAGTTGTAGGACGCAAGGATACGCGAATGAGACTGCAACAAAATTTCATCATATTCATCATACTCGCCGTCCTACAAGCAAAAGAATCTAACTTAAAAAAACCAAGGAATTTAATTTGCGAGGGAAACTCTAATTAATATTTAAATCGATGAACGATGAATGTCTCATGAGCATCTAATTCCTCTTCGCAACTTTCATCATCTATGTCGTTATCTTCGACACCAACATCATCTGAAGATTAATTGAATTAATGATGCAATAGTCAAATAAGACATATTTTGTTAGGAATATATTTGAGTGAGCCACTCTATATTTGTCATAAGGCTGTTTGGTTATTGTGATCCCAATCGTCTAAAGCAATACTCAGTTATCGATAAACAAAAAAATACAAGATTTAAGCTCAATTAATTATACAAACCAGTATTTTGTTGTTGGTCCTCATCTTCTTCTTCGAGAAGCTTTAAGTAGTCCTTTTCGTTTGTCCTTTTTAATTTTNCAATAGTACAATTTAAAATGAGAAACTTACAGAACAGGTTGCTTCACTTGAAGGTTTTCTAATTTCTTCCTGAATATAATCGTCCGCAAGTTCAAAAAATTGCAATGATGTCTGATGCTTGTAAGGGAAAACTTGAAATGAGCATATGTCTGATCGCCGATGTTTCAACCTTGTTGAAGAATAAGAGCATAATAATAAAACTTCAGTTAACTGAGAATTTCAACAGAATTTTAGTGTTGATGGAATTCAACACAGGCTTCTTTACATTTGCAAGGTCCCCAGAAGTATAAGAAGTCATTACGCTGAAAGATAATAATTTCTTGGGATGCTACAGTGACTTTTATAAGAGCATTTCTTTCATATGAAGAATTTCATAATTGTGTAAACATATCAGATAAAAATAAAATAACTTGAATTTCATGATTGTATAAAAATATCAGAAAATGATAAAATAACTTACTTATTGGCTGCACAAGATTCACAATAACTTTTCAATGATTGTGGTACCCGAAAATCGATTCTCTGATATCTGGTAACAGCAATTTGAAGCAGAGAATTCAGAGCCGGAGACAGACATTTCACTTTTAAATGAATTTATTATGGTAAATTAATACTATCTACATTTTTAACATTGGACCTGATTGCAAATTTTGGTGACTTACAGTTCTGTATGTCTTTTTCTATATATTAAAAAATATTTGTATAAAAAATAGGCATGACAATTTTTCTATGACTAAATAGAAGATGCAACCAAGCAGTAGCTAGCTTCTACTACTTCTGTTCCACTAAAATATTATTTAATTAAACTATCGTTCTTTTAAGGCCTCCTATAAGTTCAAAAAACTTGAAAGCAAGACTTCAAACATATCATTCAAGCAAGTGGTCAACTCTCACATGCGAGACTCGGGATTTTTGCGTGGATCATATCCCTTTATTATCCAAAATCGTAGAAATGGTCCACTCGAAAAGTAATATGCAATTCTGGACAGAAGCCTGCATGTAAAATTATTTCATGCTGCATGTTATTCCGAGAATCAAAAAATAAAAAAGATGAAGATTGCAAGTAAAGGGTAAATAGTCTACTTTTGTAAAAAGGGGAATGTGTAAAATACAGAAAACGGTGGCACACTTGTATATTACTTTAATTTGATAAAAAAAACTACACTCGGATATTTCAAGAAAGAGACCTTCTAATCGCTTCATGTTGGCAATTTAGGCCCTTCTCAAGCAATTTCTCGACCAGAGAATCCTTTGGCCAAATGGGTCGTTCTTCAAATAATTTTGTGACAACCATCTGTGACTCCCATTGCTCTGAGCCTTTGGGTATGTATTCCTCCCAATTTACAATCTTAGGGATCTGTATAAACATTTAAGGAAAACTATAGAAAGCAAACAAGGAAAGTGTCCATGAATCACACTAATCCTGATATTTTGAGTGTTTGGATGAGGTCAAATCTTGACTTTCACATGAACACCTAATTTTGATGATCCTTATACATGAATGTAATAATCAATCTGACTTATAATTTGTTATTTGATCTCAAAAGCTTACGCTTTTGGCCACTAAATCACATAGATTATATGTTAACAAATAATTAAGAACATGTGAGGTAGAAAAGGATATCGAATATACTAAAATCAATGGCAAGAACTGGTTCCCTATCCACCTGCATAAATTAGATACAAGTTGGTTGGTTAGAAAATCATACGACAATTAAAATGATGGTAAATATGTAATCAATCAAACTTTACTGAATGTTTAACATGTTAGGACTAAAATTCTAAGAAAATTACATTTTCAAATAGTCGTAAGATTATATCATCCAAGAGAAGCTCTTAAATATGAATCTTGGATTAGCACTCCATATGTATGTTGGATAGGAATATTAACTGATATTTTATCTTCACTATTACTAAAAGCACAGCACAGGACATACCATTTATAGAATGTAAGAGAGAAATTAAAAGATTACTTATGCTAGAGTGTGGAATTTAAAAGCAAAAAAATAATGACAACCCTAAAAGGTATAATCCATCGCTAATTTGATTCTCCAACCAATTTCACAAAAAAAATATAAACACAAGAATGATTAACACTCCTAGCTTTATCTTAGGAATCCAAACAAACAGCGTTTCCACTATTTATTAGCAATCCAAACTATTGTATTATACTTCCAAAAAAATCTAAATAAATAGAGGATAAGGTATCAAGTTGAATATTATTCAACTAAGACAAACTTTTACCTCGTGATTGTCATGTACAATTTCTTGTTTCTTTTTTGAAGTCGACAAAGCAGTTGTTTTTAACCTACAAAAATAAAAGGAAGGTGTTGCACGTGTAAATTAAAATTCTTTATTTCAAATTTGACAAAGGTCTAAAAGAATGTTTTATCTACTAAAATGCAGTTTTTTTAAATACTACAGAACTTACTCAATAATCACTAATTTCTTTCCTCAATCTGTCTTTTAGTCACCTTCTCCACAATTATGCAATAGCTACAATAATTTTACGTTGGGCTCACATTATATGGTTTTTCTGTGTTCATTTTTCATCCATTGAAGAAAAATCTCAACACTCCTGCAGTGCATCTATGTCAGAAGTTGACCGATGACCTATTACGAAGAGATTCTCCTATGCTAATCTATGACAAATAGAATATGAGTAAATGAGAAATAGTCTAGCATCTCACACTAAGTTCTCAGGCTCGTCCTTCAATGAAAACAGAGGGGGCACTAAAATCATCATGTCATCTTGATCGACGTCCATGAGATGACCCTTCTCTGCACACATAAATGAACTACAGTATGGAGAAAAAATAGTTTCAACATTATAAATCGGGTTAACAAACCCGGCTTCTCTAGTTCCGTCTGAAATCTTCTTCTTTTTGCAACATTAGCATGAATGGCAACAACGTGCTGGTAGTCAGCCATTCCTTTACAATATAACCAACTTCAATATACTTAGTAACAAATGTAAGAAAAGGATTAAATTAAATATATAAATATGTAATTCTATTTTACCTTTGAATTTATATGCACCACGAGTATGAGCAATTATATCTGCATAAAGGCCTATTTGACCTTCGGGGATGCATGTTTCCACTTTTCCAGCTTCATCCCCATTTTCAAGTGGACTTGCTAACATCAATCCATTTCCTGAGCAGCAAGTCTCATCTTTGCCATTCTGATCATTTCTCATTCTTTTTTTGGATATTTTAAGCACAAAACTTTTACATGAGGTAAGCACCCCAAAAGCAGGATGTGAAAATGGGTCCTCAGGGCGGAAATAAAGCTTTAATTTTGACTGTGAAAGATGAGCCTGCCACTTGGCAATGACATCAATGAGAATAGTCTTCAAAAAAATATTCCAAACATTAAAAAAGTAAAAAGGTTAACTTTCCTAAATATATTTTTTCGGAGAGATAAATAAAATAAATTGATTGATTAAAAAAAGGTAAGAACTCAATTGATTCACCTTATGAATTGCATTAGTTCCTCCAAGAGTCTCAATAGCACGGGACATGGACGATGGATAGCCAGGATAATTGACAGCAAATGCTTCGGTGCTGGGTAGAAAACCCGAAACTGAGCAATTGACTATTTTTTTTCATCTGCACACTAATCTACGCTCCTTTTAATTCGAAAGAAAAGCTTTTAAAAATAAAACAATTCTCTCATCCTATTATATTGACTCCACAAAAAAAATTGCTTCCTCCCCAACGTAGGCAAGGAACTGTTGCTATAACGAAGCATGTGAGAGGGAATATAAAGCCAGAAAAGAACTATATAACGAAAACGAAGAAGCAAGACAAAGGAAAATAACTGAGGTAAACAGACCAAACTCTCCCATGTCTTTCATAAAAAAACATGCTTGGCAAGAAAATGATGTTATTCCTCCGTATTTTCACGAAATCCACTACTCAAAATATTGAAACCCCAAATTAGCAACACGATTTGATATAAAATACAATAATTCATTACTTAAAAGATAAAATTTTTAATTTGGATAAAAAGTTCCATACATAAAACTCTTAATTTTCCTTTCAAAATATCCATTTTTGATTGGGTAATTTTATTTTACATTCCCAATTTTCTTTTCCGAAAAAAATAATCCATTTTGATTGGGTAAATGTAAATAACAATTGAAATTAGGCTAAAAGTTCCAAAATCTGGTCCAAAAAGGACTGAGCGACCCAATCTTTAAGTCCCATTTGAAATAAACCGCAGCCAGAAAAAGGCCCTGATGCTCGCCGGGCTCCGTCCGCGAGAACGGCGTTGTCATGGCCTAAAGCAGAACATTCTATGGACAAAACTAGGGCAAACGCCTTCAGCAAATTTCAACATCCAAAAGTGTGATTCATAAAATAAAATAAAGGGTCGGACTCTCGTACCTCTGCGCGGACGAACTTC
The DNA here is from genome assembly GCA_003255005.1 of Begonia fuchsioides. NCBI lineage: Eukaryota > Viridiplantae > Streptophyta > Magnoliopsida > Cucurbitales > Begoniaceae > Begonia > Begonia fuchsioides. Next base: position 97,551 of record QAOC01047963.1, on the reverse strand, counting down.
CAATGTTAAGAGTCTCCGAATCAATTCGCCAAACCAGATTTTTTTCCTCTACCAACAGAGGAGAGATTGCCATTAATTTTCCCAATTCATGATAGTGAGATCAGCAACACAGCCTCGGGGGGAAGTGTAACTTACTAATTTCGATCACCGGCGCTCGCAACAAGACACCAACGCTAGATTGACTTCCTCAAAACCAATTCAAAATCCTACTCGTCAAAACGCCGAGATTCTGAGCTCAAATTTCTTATGAAATGGCCGAGAGTGACGTGAGAAATCCAATGAGACTACTAAATCGAAGTTCAAATGAAATGATATATTCACATCCCCAAATTAAACCCCGAATGCACATTAACCACTCGAAAAGCATCAAACCACAGCTTCCCCAAAAGAATACAAGCATCGCATCGGATTCAACAACTAATCCGTAGTCTTACCTGGACTTTTCAAATATTTCACAAAATTTATCCGAAAAAGAAGCTGATAGAAACTGTTGAAGCTCAAACACAAATTCAATTAAAGAGTACAACGATAACCTAGATAACTAGAGATCAAAGTTGGAAGCAGTAATGGAGTTTGAATGCCAGCGAGGAGGGGTTTCTGATTTAGAGAATTTGAGTGTCAATTTCTCTAAATTAGGGATTTTACTAAAAGCTGGTCTAATTATAATTTATAATTTATAATCACTACTAAAAGCTGGTCTAAATTAGGAACAAATTAAATCGAAAAAACTCTCCCAATTAAAAAATAAAAGAAATTAGCGTACAAAATAAATAAACAAAATGTTATTTTTTAAAAAACCCAACAAAAATTTACAACATAGCTTGAGTCATTCTAAAGCATGAGAAACATCATGAGGAACTCTCAAGGTTCTAATTTTGAAACTTAAGTAACTTATTCAGCTTCGAGTTCCGATCCGAATTGTTCTAACCGCTCGGCATCTGCAGTAAGATCCCGAACCGTAGTATGGTTGACCAAACCATCGTCCTCGCTCCCATGTATCTGCTTACCACCAAACCTAGCAGAAACAAGACAACAGCCATAATGTACTTAGAATCTAAGTTTAAACTACCCAAAATGAAGAGCAAAAAAGTTCCAGTCGACCAAATAGATAATCGCCGATGATTATGTATAATCGTTATAACAATAATACATAATCAGGAAGAAAATAACTTTTAAACAGCATAATTTGAAAAAAGCTAAGTACATTGTAGTAATTATGAAATTATAAAGTTTAGCTTTGGCAGCTATCTGTCATTTTTAAGCCCATCAAACCTTACAATTTCATAATTACTACAATTTATTTTAAGTAATGTTAGTTTACATTTTTAAAATATTTTTTTATTGTACACGGTGATGTATCGAAATATAATTAGTCCAGTTGAAGTGCATTTAATGTATTTTAACTAAAATAATTATTTATAATATTTATCACATCTATCATAACTTGACAATATGGTAAAAAATAAACCTAGTATTATCTTAATTTTATTTATTAAGCAATGCATAATGTATGTTATAAAATAAATGCAGACTAATCACGTGAAAATACCTAAAGATTGAAAAATTATCGTTTCGGGTTAAATAAATCAACCAAATATAGATGATATAGTTGAATGTAAAAAATCAAACAATATGGACATATCTTTATAGCTTTGCAAGACATGGTTATAATGAGTTACCATCTTCCGTTCATCAACTCAATGCACTTTTGGGCATCCTTCCGATCCTTGAATTTTACCAACACAACACCTTGTGGGTGATTCTCACAAACCTGAGAGCAAAAGCAGTCAAGTGCAGATGGAGAATCTAAATCAAAGATCGAACTAAATTTACGGAATAATACAATGAAGTTCAAAAGGAAGCTCATTAATGACGATATATTTCTTTTACATTAAAGTAAAATACATTTGATAAAAAAAAACATAACTTATATAATGAAGAAAATAAAAGAAACAACGTTTAAAAGTTGCATCTGCATTTCTAAGCCATCTTCAAGTGAAATTATTGTTTCTTATAAAACTATAAAAAAATCAGCTCAAAAGTATATAATCAACCACATAATGGTAAATGTAAGAAAAATAATGGTGAAAAAACTTCATACTTTGACCAAATCTAAAGGTCCGAGCCTTCCACATTCCTCCCGAACATCTGCCTCAATTTCTGTACCTAGAGTTTCATCTGCCTGCACAAAAGAAAATGAAAATATCAATATTCTATAGTTCCATGAGTATCAACAAAATCCTAATGTTGCTTGAAAATTTTAGGTACACACCAAGAACCCATTTCAAATCAATACCAAGAAAAGTTGAAAACAATTTTGGCATCGAAATGTTAAGATTAATGTTATATTTATCCTATATTATTTGATTCTAGAACTACTGAAAGACACTCGTTAAAAAGTACAATTTATATGATAAATTACAAATAATCAAGTAAGTCATTGTTATCAATCATCGAGTGTCATTAGGAAGTAAAAATAGAGAATGAACGTAGCATCAAATTTAGGATTAGAGAATACTACTTAGTAGTATTGTTTGAAATCTACCATCTCAAATATATCCATTTTTAAAACCAGCAGTTTGAGAATCCATACAACCTCGTAGAAACTTCTCCTCAAAATTTATGAGTGTCATTTGAGTTTACCAATTAAAAAGGAAAAAAAATAGCACAAACATACTCAATAAAATATGTGAATTTGCTAACTTCTCTAAATCCAAATCTTACAAGCACAAGTCCATATATATATTTTACGATAAAATCTAGGTACAAAATCCAAAATCTAACAGATGAATTCCAATATTCTAACACAATAACGGGATTACGAGAAGTATAGTTAATATAAAATATATGTAACCAACCCTTATTTCAGCAGGAGTGAACATAAAGCGGAGAACAACAGTGGCAGGAATTGACACTTTTGCATCATCTCGGCCTCCTGTGAAATTTGAAAGTGAAATCTATAGAGTAAAATTTCTTTATCTGGACGATGGCTGTCAATAAAAACAGGGACCATAGAAGATACCCCTTCAAATAATAATTAAAGTGGTGCTTTGAGCCATGTTAAAGTATAACACAATTCGAGAAAGGAATAAATATGAATAGCAAGAGCTCCACTTATCAATAATAGTGAGCTACAATTTAAAAATCAGATAAACTATAAAAGCTGGAAACATATAAGGCAAAGTTGTTTATACCCCATCCAAGAATTTTGTCTTCCACCTTCTTCAGCTTCCGCTTCTTCTTATTGTCTACTTGTTTAGATATAAATGTGTCCCCTACACGCATTATAATGAAATATCATTAGCACCTTATTGAGAACCAGTCATGCTTACAGCATAACAGACTAGACAGGCAGGCAACATCTAATTCCAAATATTAGATGAAAACAACACATGCGAATGATACCATTCATTTACTTTCTTCATTTGTCACGAGTTTTTAAAACAATTGAACCATTAAAATGTTTCCCCATAACCTTTCTGCTCAAATTTGGCCATACTAACAGTCATAGGAATCTTTCCACCAGGACGGAGAGGTGTTCCATCCAGAAGTTGGATAGCCAAAGCCACAGAGGGTTCCTGGCAAGTAAAGATGAACTAATGATTATTTTAATTCAAGCAAAAAACTCAGAGAATCAGGGGTTGAGAGAAGAAAGGGCGGAGAATGAGAGAAGTTCGAAGGTAAAATAGAATGCCTTCATAAATGTAACTAGAGCATCGCCTTTCTTCTTGCCAGTTTCTCTATTAGCATATAGCTTGACACGAGGTTTCCTAGTTTCAGGGTCCTGCAATTGATCGCATTTGAGACACGTAAAGCATAACAGAACAAAAAGAAAACCTCTACACTTGACACTCTACCCTAAGTGCCTCTCACATGCAGAATAACTCTCAATCAACTCTTTCCCATCACTTTCGTATCACTTTCAAATAATAGTTACAGTAACAACACTCGAAAAATTTAACTTTCCCTCGGTTGCATCGATGACTGACATAAATACCTCCTTTATTATTCCACATTTAGAGAAAACCTCCACAACCTGCAAAGTGAAAAGCATAATTGAGAATGCTATCAAGATAAACAAAGCCAGATAAAAGATAACAATTAATAAGCTTACCTCATCAAGGGTAACATCATCTGGCAACCCCGTCACGTAAATGTGTGTATTTATTTTCAACTCAAACCAACTATCAGGAGGTTTGTTTGCTTCCTGTAAAGGTATGCAGTTAATATTGGTGGGAAATAGAGTTTAAAGTCACAGATACGTATATCAATCTAAAAGTTCCAATTTGTTCAGACAAAAAATGTTCTCTGTACTTCAAGAATTTAACCTTCTTTTCTTCAACTTGTTTGTCTGGCAATTTCCTTTTGCTGCTTTTGACCACCAAACTCTCGTCCTCTTTATTGGCTTCTTCTATGACTGGGACATCAGATACACTAGGAGTCCCATTTTCTCCTTCCTTAATAGAGGCCTCTGGATTTGAAGACAAGAAAACTTCTTCTTCTTGAAAGAAAGTCATCTCATCGACTCCATAATTCTCATTCTTCAAGGACGCATCATCCTATGAAAAAAAATTAAAATGAATGCTTTCATCTTGAAAGAATTGAAAAGTTAAATGATAGCCTTATATGAAAACCAACTATCATCATTCACGTAAAAACATATAAAAACCAGAAGTCGACAAACCATTATGGCGGACAAAGTTTTGGCATTCATGGTAGTATTTTCACTAGAGTATCCAAAACACTCATTATATAACAGCAGTCTCTTTAAATTTATACGATATCAATACTCTAAATATACAATATATTCACTTAAAAAAGTTCTAAATATACACTCATTGGCAAGCCTTGTCCAATATGCTGCCCCCGCATTCCTTCTCATAAAAAAGAAAGTCTGAAACTTGGTAACTGACTACTTTTACAAGTTTATTAAAAATAAGTGATATAGATCATTACCGGAAGACATCCTAAATTTAGAAGAATGTAGAATGTACATTAAAGAAAAAATTAATGATCTGATCTAGTAATTTTATATGTTTAAAGTTCAAAATAGACATTCTTGTATAGTTTAGACAAATCTACGTGATAGTAACAGATAATTTATTTGAGCTATATATAAGGAAATATGGTAAAACCTGCACTATACCTGAGGTACCCAAGCTCTAATACTCCTATCCCACTTATAAGTTGTTCCGTCATCATCAGTGAATTCTTCCTCACCTTCAGGTGGCATCGAAGGTCTATCATAATTACTTTCACCCAAATCCACTCCTACACTATCTGGATGAGATCCATTTTTCAACCCTTTCGCTGCTGCTTCAGCCTCAGTAACCTCCTTCTTCCATTTCTCGAACTCATCATCATTAGCAGGAACTGTTCCATCGAACACAATCAGGGTTTTCATTACATATTATTTGATCACGATGCTCAGGACAAAAAATACGATACAATTTACCTGGACTTGAAAAATTAGCATCTCTAGGAGAGATACCAGTTGTCAATCCCGGAATGGAAGACAGAGACTGCCATTCACTTCTTCCTTCAGACCACACTAGTGTACTTTCAGAAACGTGACCATTCACAAAATGTTCTGCCCAGGTGAAGTAAAAAGGCTAAATAGGTTTTTCAAATAGCTCTTTATACCAATTGAACATGATACAGATGGAACAAATGTCCAGAAACCGTGCTATGTTTACTGGTAGAACTGAAATTCAAAAAAAATAATAATAAATAAACAGAAGTTTAATGACAACTCTCCAACTTGATGAATCAAGGCACAAAATTTCAAAATTTTTAATCATGTTTGACAAGCCAGAAGCAAACGATCTACGATGTTAAACTCACCATTTAACTCCTTAAAAGTATAAGGACCAACATGCTGCTGGTTTTCACCAAGAATATACCATCCCACGTCTGTGTTCGTCGAGTTTTCATAACCTAGAAAAGAGGAATCATATATAAATATTACTTTGCTAAAAAAAACCAAGTCAAATCAAAGAACAATGAAATCTGCAACAAAACCTACTGAAAACCAGTAAAGTTTAAATAAATGGAACAAAGCACATATAAAAAGCATAATGAACCCAAAATACGCGAATAAAGAAGGAAATGGAAGATATTGGCATCCCAGCTTGTAATAAAGATCTATAACACAAGCCCTGCTTATTTACAAGTTGTCCGTAGTCCACAAATCAAGAACTTGGCGAGAAAATGAGAAGAATCGATCGAATAGCAAAACATAAACAAACATAATCAGAAACCAACAAAAAATATCCCCAAAACGAAATTTCTCTAGTAAAAACCGGAAAATCAATTACTCACCCCCTTTGTTGTCTGATGGCTCCATCACCTAAACGCTAAAACAGTCGTCCCTAACCAAATGAAAGTATATGAAACTTTGGCAAATGGAGAAATTATTTGATTGGAATGGAGAAGCGGAGAGGAAGAAAGAGGTGAGAGAAGCAAAAGAAGCGACGAACGGCGAATCCGTTCCACGAGAATGAACTGGTTCTCGACTTTCAGGAATGCACCAAATTAGTATTGTCGGCTTAGCAAGACCCGACCGAATCCGGCCGAATCGGTCCATTTCGATCGGTTAATAAATTTTAAATTGATTTACATAGTCAAATATGAATTTCAGTAGTGAAATTTTAAATTGACATTTCTAACGGACATAGTCTAAGTTGTCGTATGCGATCGGCATGCAAAGGCAAATGGTTGGCTGAATCACGAAAGTGTTGACCATTGTACGAGATGAAGAATCCCAACGTTACATGCATGCTGAAAATGAGAAATTTTAAAGAGCAAAGTCTCGATCGAACTCTTACGATGAAGATAAATCATCGAGTGCTCAAGAAAGAATTATCAACCCGAACCAAGGGTTAGAAAATTTTTCCCACGGTGATTTCAATGAGTCCAATTGAAGCACGATATAGCTCGATCAACACTACGTATAAAAGAGAAAGTGATAGCTCGGACATAGCTCTGTCGGTTCATAGATGGTAGAGTTGGTAACAAGTGTCAAAGTTCGAATCTTGACAGTCGCAGTGTGAGAGTTGTTACCTTCAATGTGAGGTAGCTCCTTGTGGACGCTGGTAAAGGCGTCCAATCTCTAGTCTACTGAGTCACCGTGACTTACATCTCTACAAACTGTCTGGTCAGGGTGCGGGGGGCCCTGAGGGCGAGAAATTTCGCCTTTTGATAACTCGAGAAAGCAGTAACTCATTGGAGAACTCGCCAAGTAGATATCAAATTTTAGATCCTCGAGCTCATGAAATGAAAATAACTTCAATCAATGATGTCTTAAACTATAAAATACATTGGCGCACGGTGAGGTAATAGAATTGAGATAAATTTGTATAGAGTGAATTAATTATAAGGTATAAAAAACATTTTTTTCATTGTTTTTACTGTACAATTAACATGTCAGTATTTNTTTTCTGTCCACGTATACGATCGTGATCAAATCACACCCCTTGGGGACCCATTATAACCCAACGTTAGTATTTCGTCGTCCCCACCATAGAAAATTGAAGAAAAATATAGCCGTTGAACTGAACCTTCTAGCTTCGGTCTTCATATATTCTCTCTCCTTCACCGGAGATCTTCATCATTCTCTCACCTCTCAAACACTTTCTCGCCAGCTTTCTCGCTTTCAGAAATTTTTTTTCCGGTTTTCTCCCTGAAATTCTGTCAAATTCTTCGTTTTCCGAAATGGGAATCGCCCAAATTTCATACCCATCGACCGCCATAACCAGATCTCACTATCTCACTCACAGCTTCTTCCTCCACTGTAACTACATTCTCATCGGCGCCGCCACAAGCTGCATTTTCCTAACCCTCGCTCTCCGCCTCCTCCCCTCTCCTTGCGGATTCTTCATCGTCCTCCTCCACCTCTTCACCGTCGCCGGCGCCGTCTCCGGCTGCACCGGCGCCGCCGTCCGGTGGTTCGGCGCCCACATGGTGTCCACGGTGCTGACGGCGATATTTCAAGGCTCGGTTTCTGTGTTGGTGTTCACGCGCACAGGGGAGTTTCTTGAAGAATTGAGATCCTACGTCAGAGAGGACGACGGCGCTGTGATTCTGAAACTCGGCGGCGCGTTGAGCGTTTTGATATTTTGTTTGGAATGGGTGGCTTTGACTCTCGCGTTTTTCTTGAAATATTATGCGGCTGTTGAAGGTGAGTCGATGAGGACTACGCCGGCGGCCGTCGCCGGTGAGAATTTGAAGAGCTGGGAATGCCATTTTCAGGTCTGAATGTTCTTCAGAATCATCCATATCAAACATTTCTGGACAGTTTAGTAATAGAATCTCCATTTGATTCTGTAATTGCTGTGTCATTTTTCCCCAAGATTCCACTGGTTTATATGAATTCTTTGTACAATTTGTAAGTTTGAGTGATTTATACATTTTATCCAAGATTGTTTTTTAGATGTTCTTCCCCATGAAAAAAAAACAAAGATTAGATCATCTTCTAAGTCAAATGTGGTCGAGAAACGACAAGAAAACATGGAAATTTAGAGGACCCAGTCAATAATTTTTAAATAATTTGTTTTGTTGAATGATATATCAGTCTTAATTTTTATAAGGCTTTATATCCGAAATCAGATGAAACTCGATCTAAAATTAAATAAATTTTAATATAAACTTAAAATATACTCTAATCATTCAAAATTAATCCAAACCAAATATAATTAAAATAAAAATTTTATTTTTTTAAATATACAACACGATAAGATGGCGTCTTCTAAGTCGAATACGCTCGAAAAGCAACAAGAAAACATCGGAATTAACATGATCACGATACACCATGTTGTCTTCTAAGTCGAATACGCTCGAAAAGCAACAAGAAAACATCGGAATTAACATGATCACGATACACCATGTTGATATCACTTATTAATTGATAAAAATCATAACACCTACGTACAAATCCAATCAAATAATGACACATCAATATATAAAACGAGACTAGCATAAAGCAAGTCATTTATCGAAAATTACCAAAATCAAAAAGGCAATTGGTGGTGATGGGTAGGAGAATAAGGCGAATAAGACGAGGAAGATACGAATGAATGAGGTGTCGTTATCGACTGAGTCGGATTCATCGAACTTCTAGACCTCGTCGGAGTTCTCGGACCAACATGACTCGTCGAAAACATAGTAGTCCTGCTTCGGCCGATACCCTTCTCACCTCTCTTCTTCGGTCCCTTCTTGGCCCACTCGAGCTCTGCCTCCCTCACTGAGGAAGAGTATCCACACCCGTACCACTGCCACCACCAGCACCCAACTCGTCCGGCTCTCATTATGTACCTTAAACACTTTCAAATCAAATCAATCTCTTGGCTCAAATGCAAATATCAATTTCTAAATGCATGTTCAGTTACTACTAGATTTGGGATCATATTGAGAGTTTTGATTATGGGTGGACTGAAACTGCTCGGAACCACAATTCGAACCGAACTATGCAGGTCGGGCTGATTTTGGGAAAATTAGAACTGATTTCCAAAACATTGTTTCACATTTCGATCACGGTTTTGGAACTAAACTAAAATGTTTACTGCAAACATACACTTAAATCCAGGTCAGTTTTAGGCTTAAACCTTAGCTGTTTCGGTTCCAAAAATTTAGAACGTGGGTCCACACGCCGGTTTGGAATGCGAGTGTAAACGGACCGACCCAGCCTGTGCCCACCCATGCTTTCAATAGTTTCGAATGTATTATTTTACCTGGGGCTGTATCTTCTTCCCAAACACTCGATGCACTTTCGACCTTCTTTCAAGTCTCCCATGCCCCGACTTAAGCACTCCCTGCAATACACCCTTCCACATACCTGTAATGAACGTCAAGTGATAGTTAAAATTCGATAGTGAATCCGAGAAAAAGCTACATGCAGCTAGGAAAATATACTGACTACAATGACCAAACTTCATATGCGAATTTCACAATTCAAAACTCTGTATTTATAGAATAAAACAAAACTTATACATTATATAGGATAAATTGTACTGATGGTGATTACGATAATTACCAGGCATCGATGTCGGAAAATATAGATGTAAGTACTGCAAACCGTGCAAATATTGGAATGAGAAATCCCCGGCCTACGTTGAACCCTCCTCCCTTGTTGCACAGATGTCATGCTAGTACCGCTTATGTCCACATAAGCCTCTCTTCCTGCCATTGCATGCTGAAGGCCAAGATCTAAGTTCGGATTCGTGTGCCTGTAATGGCTATGATCATTGATACAACTAGATCCATTCGACCGGGCTGCATGGCCGAGAGGAGTTTCAGAAAATTCCGAGTCTTTGTAGGGGCGATTTTGGATGTGAGACACCCCTTGCAAGCCCCTATTGAAGTCTAGGCTTGGCAATTTGGCTAGTGAGTTGGTAAATTTGGGTTTGGGAATAGGTTCCTTGGAGGGAGTGGCTTCCTTTACTGACTTGTTGGTCGGGATTGGTTTCAGTTTGGCCAGGTCTTCGAAGGTGAGATTGACAGACTCATCTGGTATTCCGAGGTACAATTCTTCGAGCTCTATTCTTACCTTTGCTAAAGTTTCCTTGTTTGCCATTGCCTTTGGTAGACCTGCGAGGGACGAGAATTAGAATACGATTTGATGAAATTAAGAAACACTACTCCAAAAATGGACGCATACACACTGAATTTATCAGAGTAATTAACAACAAGATCCAAATTAATAATAGCTAAAAAGTACGGATTATTCAGTAAATGTAAGGTTAAAATGAAATTATCCAAAATCAAAAGCTACAGGCTATATATTATGCATATTACAAGTATGCAGGGTAAGATAATCAGTTCAAAACATTCTTAAACTAATTATGCTAAAATTTGACAAGAAAACAAGCAATCCATTGTTGAAATTCTAATCAAATTCTTACCGAAATTCTCTCAAATGCCACTCTATCTTCCTCTTCTTCTTTTTCTGGTTTACCCTATTTCCATTTCTCAAAATGCTCTTCTGCCGTCTGTCTTTTGGGTGAAGCTTAAGCCAAAAAAAAAAACCCCAAATTAAGAACCCACCTCTTGCTTTGATCTTAATCTCGAAAGATATCCACCGGTTACAGAGACTACTGATTCAACATTTTCACATATATTGTTTTTTTGTTTTCAATAAGGTAGGGTTGGTCTTGCGGAGACTGCTTTGGATAATGAGCCCGCAGGATAAATCCAAGACATCGGCCGTCCTTGTCCGAAACAGATCCTGAAATTCCAACAAGAAACAGACAACGTTAGCTGGTGATCGATCGACAACTACGAGGTTGTTGACGGCAATAAACAAGTTTTTCATAAAACCAGCTTGGCTGCATGAGAAATTAGTGAGTGAAAATGATAAAATGTCGGAAAAATTTACATTTTCTCCGCCGGCCATTGCAGAAACAAGAACAAATGGTTTGATTGCGACCTTGACGAAGCATCTTAGTCGTATAAAACCAGGGATTTTTAAACCTCTTTCGACCATTTTTGTTTCGACCGTCGCACTACTCCCCAGAATCGACTGGCAGTCGTGAATCTCTGCTCACCAGACATTTTAAAAATGCATTAAATATTAATGAATATATTTACGATTAAATAATAATTCATCTATCGAACTAGGAGGATAATTAAAAAATTACTTAGAATTTTAAATTTTGTTAATCAATACCTTAAAATTAATAATAATTGAAATATACATTTTTTATCACGTGTTTTCTTCAAATTTTTAGATATCTAGTAAATTTAATTTGCTACTTTTGTCAATTAAGATAAATTTAATGACTTATTAAGAAATAAAAAAATGTAGTGATCAATTTAAATTATTAATCTCATGAAAACAAAAAATTTATAAATTTATAATCTTTTTTTTATTATTTAATAAATAAAAATTATTAATTATATCAATAAAGAATTTAAAATTAATAAAAAAAGTGATACCATGATGTCTATTAAAATTATAATAAAATTCAAAATATCAATTGCAATAATTCACAGAGTAAATTGATTTTATTTAACAATCAATTTTCATAATTTTAAAATTAACCATTTAAATCTTGACAAAAGAATGAGTACTCATCAACAATTCCCACAAATCAGGATCGATATAAGTATTTTAAATTTTATCCACAAAAAAAAAAATATTTGTATTTTAAAATTAATCAACGACACAATGAAATAGTTCATAAATTTGATGAAATATCACCAATAAAACACAAAAAATAGGCATCCTAGTCATGAATGATGGCCTTAAACTTTTTCTAAGCAAAAACAGGCATGTTCCAGACAAAAGAATGTACTAAACTTTATAGGAGACATCAATAAAAGAGGTAGAGTTACACGTTCTTAATCAAATGCTAAACATTCTAGAGAGAGAGAGAGAGTGCCAATTCATAGAAGAGCAAGAACAAACAACATTTTTAGAGAATTCTATAAGTTTTTGAAGATCAAAATACCATCTCTTTCTACTTCCTAGGAAATTTCAACGCATAGAAATATGGGCCGCAACACTACTTATTCCCCCCCTTTTTTTGCAGTCGAGGCTCCACCCAACAAAAAGAGAATATATGTAATACTTTTGTAGACAAAGATCAAGCCTGGAGAGAGAAACAGAGAAACATACCAACTTCTTTGAGAATCTGTCCAGGCTAGACATTCATTTCTTTGTTGAAAATCCAGCTAAATGGAACATTCGAAGTTTGCTTGGCCCGCCCTTGTGCCCTTTCTTCTAGCCGTCTGATCCTCGGAGTCAATCCGCACACGAAATCTTGTGCTTTTCTGCCCTCGCCCGAGAGGCCAGTTAATGTGTCTATTTTCCATCTCCCGACGAGAAACTCCAAAATATCTGCATAATCTTTTGCTGTGTAAACTCCGAGCCTTTGTGCAACAGAAGAGTAGTGTTCAAATAGATTATCATCTTGGCCGTCGAACATCAAGTGGGCAGGCATTGAGATTTTCTTCTTCATCATATCGGCCAAAGCCATGACAGTGCCATCTGGGTCAATTTCAAAAAGCTTCTCGGCAATCTTGGTGTAGGCGGTTTCATGACGTTTCTCATCTGAAGCAATTGTCCCGCATATCTGAGCCAGATTAATGTCACCATACCCCTTGGCCAGCCTGGCGGTGTTGCCATGAGAAATAAACGTTGCTCTCTCTTGAAAGGAAGTGTAAATGAAGCCAAGGTAGGGGTTGTTTTCTGTTTTAGGATCCTGGAAAGTGGACAAAAATAGTAGTGAAGAACAAATAATAGTCCTCTGAATGCAAAAATCTTAACCTTTCTTCCTCTTAGAGTCGTTAACTTAGGTCACAATGTTTGATTGAAATAAACTATACTACAAAATTAGTGAAACTATATCTTACCTACAAGTAGATAGAGAAGCAGGTGCTAAATATGCTTATATTTCTAAGTTGTCATTTTTTAATTGTCAATAAAAAATTAGCATTCTGAATTTAGACCTTCAATATATGTTTTTCTAAAAGAAAATGAGAATTAGAATCTCACCATTCCTGATCCAATCAAATATTGAATTGTCTTCTCCACTTGCTTCATGTCCACCCGACCTGACAAATATAAGTACTTGTTCAAAAGGTCACCATGCCTATTTTCTTCAGCAGTCCATGCCCTTGTCCATACTGCCCATGAAGTAAGGCTAGCCCCAGTCTCATCTCGAACACCATCAAGGGTATTAAGCATCGTCTGATAAGTAGGAAGAGCTTCTTCGGTAATCATATCACCAATCAGTACAACAAAATAGTCATCCGGAATTTCCTTTGCTCTATCCCTTAACTCTTTGACTTGATCATAGAATCCGTCAGATTCAGGATCGGGAAGAAAATCTTGAGGCTGCCAACATTTCTCCACAGGTTTTAAGTGGACCAAGATATTTTCCTCAGCCCAACCCTCTAATGATTTAAATAGCTCAATCTTTTGAGGTGGCATGGAATGTGTCACTTGGACATGTACCTCTCGGGGAGGCAAAATTGGCTTCTTTGTCTTTGCATTCTCCCTATTCAGAATAGGAAACAAAGCTCAGAAAGAGGTTATGAATAAATGGATCCACTTCACTCTACTTTAATAACAATATGAAGACAAAAAATATGAGAAAGGAAAATTAAAAGAACATTTTCCAAGTCATCAACAAGTAAGATGAGTAAGCAACTTCCTTATCCTCCTGTCTTGGAAGTTATTTTTTCCAATGTAACTTTTATTTACCAAGTGAATGCTGATTTACTTGACAAACAAATGAAAAAGAAAATTTGAACCAATAAACATGTCGTCGACTTGCATAGTGGATATACCTTTCAGAAGAAAATATTGGTGGACCGGTAAGAGAAAGAGAATCAGAGAGAGATAGAGAGACTATCCAAAAAATAAAGTAAATGGTAAAAAGAAGATGGAAAAAAGGACACCCAACTTGACCAACCACCAGAATATGAATAACAGAGAAGTCAAAGATCCAGCAGCAACCCAATTCATAGACGACCAACTACAATTACAAACTTGACAATGTGAAGAAAATTACAAGAACAAGAAAACAACAACACAAACGCATTAAGAAAAGATCATTAGATAAAATACAAAAAATACCCACCAAAACCAAAAATTTGGCATCAAAACTGAACATGCAAAACCAAAAACTTATCATGCGTGACTAAAGGTCCCACCTAATCTGAGCAGAAATTAGGAAAATTAGATAAATTGGTTGAGCTCTGAAAATTAGTTTTAATTATCCTAAAATAGAAATACAAAAATCTTTATTTCCTTTTAGATATCTTCGTAAATTTTACATCAACTCTCTACAAGTTCTTTTCCTATGCGTTAAGGAAAATGTTCAATAAAAAATTGCTTCAATGAGAACTACCGAAATTAAATTATGATTACGAAAAGAAAGAGATTTGAAGAAGATGCAAACATAAAAAATGGCATCCATCCCAGAGTATAGCAAGCAACCAAACAAGAAGAATATTAATTATAAAAGAATCCATTTCCAACTTAAATATTAGAAGGAAATTTTTTTTTAATTTCAGACTAAAATTTAGCCAAAAAAATCAAAATCAAAATGAGAATGTAAGTGCACAATCTTTGATGCAAGATCTCGGACGTGGAAACGAAAGTTGGAAAATCTAACACAGTCGCGCCAAATAATCTATTAATTACATAAACAGCACCAGTTACAGAGTAAGGAGACGGAAGATTCAAAACAATCAATCCTTGTTTACAACTTTTTTCCTTAACTATACATATAGATTTAGAAAACATGCCTGCATGCACCAAAATGAAAACAGAAATTCGATCTAAACAAACATATAACTGATTAACTTCACTAAAAATGAAAGATGTAACCGCGAAAAGCAATAACTCATATCTCGATTGAAATTTAAATAGTCGCCTGGAAAGAATGCATACATTCGCAATGAGATCAAGAAAGGAAAAAAGAAATTAATCGGAAACAGTAGCGAACAAAAAGAAACAAAAATCGATCAATGAAGCGCTCAGAAGAATCAGCAACCAGATCATTAAACACAAGATGCATTGAAATAGTCCAAACTCACATGGAGGTGGAATGAAGAGTAGAAGCCATAAAGATTCTCGGAGATCTGAAATTGTTGGATTTGGGAGAAAGGTTGAAAGATGAGAACGTCGCCATTGAACTGAGCTTCATAGCCATTTTCGCTCCGTTCCTCACAAGAGCAGCTTTCTTGGTATGGATTCTGCAGCTTCAGCTGAAACTATGGACAACCGAGAGAGAGAGAGAGAGAGAGAGAGAGAGAGAGAGAGGTGGTGCTGGAAGCAAATGCGAGAGAGACGGCTAGTCCATTAAAAGGAGATCGCCTTCGGAACTACCACTGCATCTACAAATAATTACAGTTTTATCATTAAGGAATAAGGATGTAATAAGTAATTCATTATGAACCCTTATTTTAATTTTAAAAAATAAATATATATTCAATATCACCGATAAATTAAAAAAATATTAAAAATAATAATAATTATATATATCCAATATATTGGCATCTCGATTTAGCCAATAATTATTAATTTTGGACTTCCTTTTTTCAATTTTCACGTGAACCATGACTATGTTCGAAAAAATAATAATTGGTTAATAGTAAATTTTAAAATAGAAATTTTATATTTCCACATCATAATATAATTTATGAAGATGTATTTATTAATCAAAATTTGACAAATTAAAAAAAAGTAGTTAAAAAAAACTCGTAAATTAATGCTTTAAATTAAGGGTGATGACATTTTAGCCATCTTCTAAGTTGTAATTAGGCATTGGATGTAAATTGTAGAAGAAAGTAGGGGTAAGAATGGAAACTTNCAAAGAATCACATTAATTAATTAATTAAACAATTTTAATTTGTCATCAAATCGAATCAAACCGAACCAAAAAATCCAAAGTTAAGTCGAGTTTTATTGTCAACCATATAGAAAAGAACTTAGTTTCCTACACTTTGCGAATTTGATTCCCGATTAGTTCCGCTTAAATTTGAGTCGAAACATAAAAATTGACAAGCTTAATACCATTTTTTGTTTATTTTGTAAAATTCCAAATATAACTTATTATTAAATAATATTCATCTTTGGATGAAATTTTAGTTGATTTTTTTACCATAATAATTGCAAACAAATTCTCGCCAATTTTTGACAAAAAATATTATAACATATAGTTAAGAATAATTAAATTTATCTTTTTAACATATTTATTTTATCGTAAATATAAAAAATAATTATCATGAATGCAAAAAATAATTACTTTTATCGTAATAAATATTATAAATAATTATTTTAATTATAATATATTAAATATATTTTAATTAGACAAATAACATATTTAATATGTCCACATGTACGTTAAAAAAAATATAAACATAACATTGCTTTATCATTAAATTAGAACAACGGGCCTTTGACTTGAACTACAACTTTTGGATCAATTTGGTTAAAAAATAATTAGTTCGGAATTCGAGTCAATTTGAAGTTTTAACTAACCAGAAAACCTCTTGGACCTATTGATTAAAAAACAGATATGAACTAAGACTAACCAGACCTATCAATCAAAGATCTCAAAGCTAAATAAAAGATAAAAAGGTTGTATAGATTGCAGGATTAGTTTACATAGGAAGAAAGTATTTGATAGTAGAGAAGATAACCTTAAGTTATAATTTCTGAAATCAATCTCCACTGGCGCAGCCATTGCAGCCACAATGCACACACTCGATAACCTTCTCCTCCCTTAGATGCTTTGGAACTCGGCACACACATGTAGTTGCAAAATTATGATCCCGAGGCTGAATGCATCGCAGGCAGCACAATCGTTCATAGCCCGGCTGAAATTGAAAAATCCACTTTCAGATGTAGGACATATTATAAACATTTTAAGGCAATTACATCTATCAAACAAAAAAGAAGTGAAAATTTCTAGCCGGATTAGGAACTGCAAACTCTGAATTTTCGCAGGTTATACGATCTACACATTTCCCTTTTCTTGATTCATATATATGGTTCATTTCCTCCTATGTTTCAGCACAATCAGTTCTAACAAAATTTTCAGATTCTTTTTTTGTGCATCTCCAATTATAATCAGAAAAGTAAGCTTGATTTCAGAGGATCACAAAATAAGTCATGGGAGAAGGCGATAATTACTTCTTCTATCAAACAAAAGAGAAGTATAAGATTAGAAGCTGTAAACACTGCATTTTGAGCAGGTTAACGATATACTCATTTGCATTTTTTTTATTCAAATATATGGTTCTTTTTCCCTCCTAAGATTCAGTTCTAACCAAATTTCCAGATTTTTTTTCTGTATCTACAACTATAATAAAAGAAGTAAGATTGATTATGGAGGATCATAAAATCAGTCATATTCATTGGGACAGCTTACCAAAAAACTCAAAAACAATTGTAAAAATATACCTTCTTCCATTTTGCAATCAAATTTCTGTCGGCATATTCTTGGTCCAAACAAAACTCATATAATTCCTTGGATATTTCATGTCTTCGATGATATAAATCAAAGACATAGCGACTCTTCTGATGAGCTACCTTGAAAATAGGCCACAACACCTCACATTTTCTTTTACCATCATGTGTATCATTCTCAGCTTTCCACAAAAAGAATAAAACACTCAATTTCACAGGTTGCAGATGATACAAAAAAACATGAGAGAGTAATGAACAGAGAAGATCTCAACCTTCTCTCATTTTTGCTTGTAATTCTCGGAGAGTGGGCTCAATCAGCTCCCAGCCTTCAGGATATTTGACACGGTTTGTCTTTATCTTGGGCATTGTTTCCTGCACTCACAGAAGGATAAAATTAAGATTTTCACGACAATTTATAACTTAGCTCATTCTCCGTCCAACAAAACCAAAAGATTAGCTCATTCTCCGTCCAACAAAACCAAAAGAAAAATATTAAGGACCACTCTAATGAGTAATTTAGACATCTTCATAAACCATAAATTCTTTTTTATATATTTCCGTTAAAAAATAGCTACAAACATTGGCTAAAAGAAAGTCTGCCCCACTCGAGCGTTCCATTTAAGAGCATGTTAATAAGAATGGCATAAGTATTAAGAAGATAAAAGCATCATGAAAGTTTCCCAAATCCAAATCAAAGCAAGGAATTTTTTAGTTTCTTTATCGATAAAAAGATGTAACCGGATATCATGTCAATGATACAAATCATTCGAAATACTCTAATCCTGCTAGATATTTACAGGGTTGTACGAAGCAAAAAAATCAGTAAAAAAAACAATTTTGAAGCTTGATCTGTTGGAGAGATTGAAATATAAAAAAAAATCCAGCAGAAAAGTGATCTTTGGTTCAAAAACCTTTCTTTTGCGACCTAAAAAACCACATACAATCTCCTGGTATAGAAGGCAACAGCCTACATAAAGATAGATCACGCTATTAACTGGAGACTAAGACAAATAACATTGAAACTGCTGGAAATTCCACCCACCATAGAATAGACTTACATGCGAAACTTCTAAACCGCAAATTAAAAAAAAATCAAATTTCAATACAATAAAAAATATGTTTGTAAGCCCTTTCACTTAATCTAAAACAGAAAAAGAAGCTTACATACATTCATTTAAATAATTTCAAATAAAGATCGGAAGAATCACTTGCTATCACTTGATATAGAAGACCCCCACATAAAGATGGAGGAGGATATCAATTACGCACTTAAACAAGATAAGAAGAGAATGAAACCTGTTGAAAATGAGTCGCCGTACGAGTTAGAGGGAGAGCCAGCCGATGAAACGATGAACACGAAGGAACGATACAGGGAGAGAATCAAATCGTTTGCAGATTGAAAAACATTGGCTAGGGCACAAAATATAAAGGGATGAGTTCAGGGCCTTTCCCGGATCAGGCATATAGAGATGGGTCACGTAGAAACATGGGCCGGTGCGTCAAAATTGGCCCAACTGACAAGACCCGAACCAAGGCTCTTGCCCAGGCCCTTGACTTGCCCAAGCCGATGAACTGATCAAAGCCCCCCGCCTATGCTTATGATCTTTCACAGGCACAGCACCCAACGTCCAACGGGCCATGCCCCTTCCTAAGCCTCCAGCTCAAGGTGCAAGGCCCACGGATAAAGATCACGACCCGACCCAGTCCCACAGCACGACCGACGCGCTCAAGCGTAGATTTTGACTTGGGCCGAGCCTTGGTCTTGGGCCGTGATCTTATATACTTGGGGCAGACAGTGCTCCTGGGCTAGCTTTCTTACAACCCAGCATGCTGTCAGCAACGTATGGCCATCCCACCTTCAAGCGTATTTTCACCAAACCCGACATACGGCCCAACAGCTAAAAATTGTAGGAAGAAACTGACATACGACAAAAAAAAGGGAACAATGTAACTAGAAAGGTAACATAAATACAAAATTTAATCAAATATAAATTCGAAATATCATCAAAAGAAGCATAAAAAAGATCAATTAAATCATTCCTATGAAAACTCTACCTCTTGATGACAAGATTTCATCCTTCGTACCTCTGTTCGATCCGAAAATATGCACGTTTTCGAGCTCAGTTCGCTCGACACTTTCGAAAACCGAGGATTCCGGAAACTAAAACTTTTTTTGAAGATTATTGACATAATACCGAAGATGAATTCCTTTAGTGTTTAGGCAGTTATGCACAATCACATGCACAGCCTGTTGAAACTCCACAGACTGAAGCTCTGCAGGGAACCCTGAGAAACTCTGCAGTTTTACAAGATGAATGGTGTCAAGGAGAGGAAACACAATTTTTCTCCTCGGTTTTTCTGCAACTATTTCCACGATCGAGGAACAATCTTCGACGAATAGGCTTCTCAGATTCTCCAAACAGCCACCAACCGAAGGATCGAACAGAAATTGCAGCTTCAGACATGCCTCGATCGTCAAGGAACGGAGGCTCGGAAGGCCGAAGCTTTCGCAAGTCTTCTCGTTCCACCATAGCTGCTTCAACTTAGGCAGATTCTTAAGTTTCAGCTCCTGTAACTTAGACAACGACGAGGGTGGATGATGATCTTCAACTTTGAACACATGTTCTAGCGAATCACACGCTTCGACATGAAGCACCGAGAGGTTTTGCAGGCCAGAGATCAGATTAGATGGAAAAATTAGCGAAAGCCCGTTGCATTTTTCGATCTTTAAGAGAATAAGTTCGTCCAAAGACATGGCCGGATGGTCATGGTGCAGTATCTCTTCCATCGATTGCAAATATCGCAACCTCAAATACTTCAATCCACCAAACAAAACCTGTGAAACGCCGAATTGTTTAGACCATTAAACGTGACATTGAATGACTCAAAATCTATTTGATCAGAACTTGAAAATATTAGGGCAAAATTAGTATACACTCTAGGAAAATAAAATTTCCATCGAAGAGAAGCAAATGAAAGGCTTTCATAAAAATTCTCGTAAAATCAAGAATTAAGTTTTCATTCTGTCCATGCCAGAAGATCCTGATTTCTAACAAAAAGCTTGTTAATTGTAAGCACAAGGAACTCACCTGCTGACCGAAAAATGCCTCTGGTGCAAAATTTTGGCTGCTTGATTCGGCCATTTCTCGAGCCATCGAGGCAAACGTTTTCAACTTCCTACAATTCTCGATCGAAAATTCATTTAGGCATGGGAATCTAAGAGCACGCCCTCCACTGTAAAAGCTAGTGAGCTGTGGTAGATTATCAAGGACGAGAGTTTGTAACTTCGAAAACTCGATAACTTTGTCCAAATGTTTCTCCTCATCCGTCTCTCTGACGATTGATTCCATTGTTCTACATTGCGTTACAAATAACTCCTCGAGGTGCACCAGACAACTAACAATCGACGGTGTCAATAGACTTTTCAAACCATCGCAATGACAAAAATTGAGCGAAGTCAGGCTCTGAAATCCTTTACGTCGATCTAGACTCTCAATCAGCTCGAACGATTCGTGGCTGAAGCAAAGCTGCCATTTTCGTAATTTTGAAAGTGTCGCTATAACTCGAAGATTTTCCTCTCCTTGCAAAGAACTGTCTTTTATTATCAACTCCTCGAGAGTATCTAACCCCTGAATTATACGAAGTTGGTCGGTGTTCGATGACCTGGGACCGATAGTCTCAAGATGAAGTTTCTTCAGTCTAGGAAAAGAAACTAAAAGTGGTTCGACAATAGCCTCAAGGTTATGCAGTCTGCAAAGTACCATGATCTCCATGGTTGGACATATCACCTGAAACAAAAAGGATAAAAAAATTTCAAAACTCGGTAATCGTAAAAAAGTTAAGTTCTTTGATCATACCTTTACCCCGGATAGGCGTTCACCGTTAGTCGACCAAATCCGTCTCAACACGGGCAAGGCATCCAAATTCAAAACCCTTAGCTGCTTCAATATTGTCATGGTTTTGGTTCCACTAACATGACAAGAATCCAACTCAAATAACTTCTCTAGCAAGATGCAGTTTTTGACCGTAACTTTTTCTAAACGATGCAAGTTAGGGACGAGATGACAAGGCAAAACCTCAACTAGTTGGTCGCATTTTGAAATATGTAATTGGTGTAGCTGGCCAAAGCACTCGGGTGACACCTCATCGTGCCATATCTTCTCAATCTTCTCCAAACCCTCCATATGAATGCTTTTCAAGATTGGAAAACTGACCTGCAACATAACCATGTTCAAGTATATGTTGGCTAATGTGTTTAAGAAATAGTAAATTTCTCTTGTACCATTTCTCGGGATATGTTCTGTGAGGTAGTCTTTAGAAGTGTCGTCAAGTTTGGTAGATTGACCAGCTTTAGTTTAACGAGTCGAGGAAAAAGAATCGCCAAGTCGCTTGCAGCCAAATGAACACCGTCCAATTGAAACAATGTTTCGATCGAGTCACAATACTCTATGCGAATTTCTTCTAAATTTCGTAAATTCGATGTTGCTTGGGGAGGGAAAACAGCCAAAAGATGCCGACATTTTATCAACTTAAGGACTTTCAGCTGAAGAAACGATTGAGCTGGAGTGAGAATGTGCCATATATTTCCAAGCTCGTTTAGAAAATAGATATCCAGCGTCTCCAATGCAGGAACATTCACCTGCATTCATTTTTTTTGGTCAGTGGGCATTTTTAATTCTATGTTCTTAGTTTTCGATCAATTTAGCATACCTTTTCGCTGAAAAGAGTTGATTCCGGAGTGAATTTTGATTCGAAAGACGTGAAATCAATGAGCTCTGAAAGTTTTAAGTGGCTTAACCGAGGAAAGGCAATTTCTTCGTCTTGTTCGTCTTCCTTACTCAGATATATTGCTTTCAAATTTTTGCATTTTCCCACGTCAAGCTCTTTGAGCTTCAAAAGACTTTTAGCAACACCACGCTCAAAGATATACTTCAATTTGTCGCACAAATCTATTTTAACCGTAGTTAGATCAGCAAGAGAGATAGATTCAGCAGGAAACTGCCATAATTGAACCAAACTCGGAAGCTCATACAGCCTCAAGTGTTCTAACTTGCTGACAAAAAAGCTTGGAAATTCGCCTCTGCTGATCTCTTTCAACAACGGAAGATCGATGAGATGTAGTAGATGAAGAGATGGCGTTTCGAGTTCATCTTCTAATCCGTTCACGTCCAAGATGTAATTCACATCTTTACAGTGACTCATGATAAGCTCCTTCAACGATCCAAATCCACTAAAGTTAGAAGAAAGAGCAACCAAAATACCTGAAATATCTTCCAACTCAAGATGTTGAGCCTTCTTCATCAACATTTTGATTATGGGTTTTGCCAGCATATTTTTTGAAACACGTTTAAGCACCAGCATTGGTGAAGTCGAGCAGAAAATTTTCTTTCTTTCGAGATCATCGTCGCCTATTGATATCTTAAATTTCGTCAACTTTTCAAATAGCTCTTCATCGGGCAGCATTGATGCATCCAATATGCAAATCTCTAAGATCATTAGGCGCGATAAGTAGATAAACTCCAAAAAACTTGCACTTTTCGGGCTGCCGTCTTCTTCCGCATCGCACCACAAAACATTTCTTCCCATGTACAACGCTTCTAGTTGAGATAAATTTTGAATTACTCCAGGCGTTATTACTTTTAATGCATCACAGCTCGACAAATCTAAGAATCTCAGATTGCTCAGCTCCCCAACCTCTTTCGGCAATACTTCGATATTAGAATTATAAAAGCTAAGTGTAACTAAGTTTTGTAGCTTTCCAATCGCCGATATGTCTCCTAGTTTGCAGTCGTTCAACCGCAATGTTTGGAGGTTTTCTAGAGCTGCGAAGGATTGAGGTAATCGAACAAACTCCATGTCCAATATATCCAAAACAACAAGATTTTTCATCCCAATGAAGAAATTTTCATGGAGCTGCAGATTCGGGTGTCTGCAATTCACCATCAAGATCTGCAGTTGGGGACATTCTAGAGAATCGGGAAGTTTTTTGTCATCATCGGACCACACAGCTATTGCTGTTTTTTTCGACCATTCTCTCCATTGGGTTACGGATCTCACGAGAAACCTATGCTGTCCTTCGGATGCAATTGCAAGAGCAACGTCTCTAACAACATCATGCATTTTTACAAATTTTTCACTTCCTTCGTCTAACAACAAGCTTGAAGCTTTCAAACTCGAAGCCAGGTTATCTGCTCTCACTAGTGCTTCATCCACATTATCGACTTTCTCGAACAAATCCAAACCAATTCCATATTCGAACAACACTTGAACCGGGATTTCATAATCTTCGGGAAACAAAGCACAGAGCAAGAAAAACATTTTTTCTTCTTTGCGATCCAAATTCTCATAACTTAACTGGATACAAGCACACACCTTTTTATCAGGATCGGAGTTACGTAATCGATTCAACCTATCTGTCCAAGTGACTTCGGGCTTGTTGAGTAACCCTCGTGCGACAACAACTATGGAAATGGGCAAACGCCCACATTCTTCGCTTAACTTCTCGGCCAACTGCCCTTTTTCGGAAGATCTATCGTCAACACTCGACATTCGTAGAAATAAATCAAGTGCTTCATTCTTGCTCAGAAGATCGATTTTGAAGTTCTTTTCGGTTCCCATCTGCTCACATACATCTAGAATCCGAGAAGTTAAAATGATTTTGCAGCCTTTGTGCTGATTTCCACAAGGAATTCCTATATCATTTAGCTCAATTCTATTCCAAATATCATCCAATATTACCATGACTTTCTTCCTCGAAAGAAGCCTTTGCAGCAATTGGCCGGCTCTTCCTTCCTCGCTCTCGGTCGTGAAGTTCAAACCAATCGTGTCGCCAATTCCGCCTTGAATGGCTTTGACGCTCGATTTCTGTGACACAACGGCCATAGCCACAACCTCGAAAAGACCTTCGTCTTTCGCATATTTCGCAATTCTTTTGACCAAGGTGGTCTTTCCGATCCCCGGCATCCCCCATATTCCGATCATTCCGACACCATTGTCCTTTATCGCCTCCATTATTTCGTTGAAGATCGACCTCCTCGACTGAAAGTCGATTTCGTTTTCATTGCTGGTGAATCCGATTTGCGGGGGCGGAGCAGGAAGCGCAACTGAATGGAATGTGGCATCTTTCTTAATCGCGTCGAACTCAGCTACTTTCTTCTTCGCTTTCCTGCTTCGTTGATACCGGACTTTGGGATTCAGGGGACCATTGAAGCAGCACTTATCAATGGCGTCTTCTTCCCCAACAAATCTTTTCGATTCCTCGGAAACGGATTCGACCCTTTTCAACCAATCTTCAACGCTGGGCAAGATGATTTCCCCATTTCCCTCCGCAGCTTCGACCAACCGCTTCACGTCAAGTCCAGCCATTTCCAGTCCTCTGAGTTGTCTTCTGAACTCCTCCAAGTTTCCATTGTAGCAGAAAAGGTAATTAAACTGACGCCCAACCGGAACAGCAAGGTAATCGACCAGTTTTCCGACAAAAGGAGAGATCATTTGGTCCGCCATTAACGAGCAGCTCTTCTCAGCTCGTAGCACGTCGATGGAGAAACTAGATCGGGGAAAGATTGAGACTTTCAGACAGCCCATCTTGCCTGGCTGTCTGAATTGATCTAGTTGACCGACGCAATATTATATTTGTTTTCTGGTTGGGTGTTCTTCGTCTAACATGGCTACCGATCAGAAAAATGTTTTTTTTTTTTTAATTTCCAATTATCTTATCATTATTCTAACATGGCTACTCAATCAATGATCGAAAAATTTATATAAATCTTATCAAAACCCGACCTCCATCTACACGTGTTGAAAATATAACTAAATACAATAAAAAAAATATTTATATTTTTTACAAAATTTTGAGACTAATGCAAATTCTAATTGATGAGACCGGAATATAAAATTCGAATGCAAATACAATATTATAAAAATAAAATGGAATACTTATTTAATTCAGATGTATTTCTAGAGTTTCCTTCTTATCTTATTTTTTTGTTGTTTATATGACATATCGAACTGTAATTGATGAAATAAATAAATAATTTAAATATGTGTAATAATATATAATCTCATCTTAAAATTAAATGACTTTTGAAACATTAAATCATAAGAGTAAAATTATAGTATAAGTGATAAAGAGACGTCGAGTTTGTGCTAGTTTGGTGGCCTAATAAGGAAGAAACCGAAACACCGAGGATACGAATCTTGAGAACATATTTTTCACATGCAGGAGATTTTTGCGTCCAAAACAATAACAAGATCATTCATTGTTGAGAATCGAACAATAATCGTCGAGAAAAAAAATTAATGCAGAATAATAAAAATCCCCAAAATTAACGTAGAAAATTCAAAAAAAAAAAAAAAAATCACGAGCAGATAATAAATTCTAAGTGAAAACGATAAATATTAATTTATCTCCTAACTTATGAAGTAGTTAGGGGAGATTTCAATCGGCATTTTAAATTTTATTATAATTTTAACAGACATGTAATCATTATATTTTTATTAATTTTAAAAGTTGTCAGATAAATTAATTTTAAATTTTATTATAATTTATCTCTGTTCTTATCGTCAATTTATTTAGTTATTTCAGTCAATTTGGTAAAAACATAAAATACTCTAATAATAATTAATATTTTTATTTAACTCGGTTGACTTGAAAAAAAAATCTCAAAATATAATTAAAGTTTCTTATCACTATTAACCAATAAATTATATTAATTAAATTGACAAAAATAATAAAAATATGATGTCAGATTATTCGTTAAAATTATAATAAGTTCAAGGTGTCCACTAATTATTTTTAAATTCCGAGGTATGTGTGCATGCTACTCTTATAATTTATTATGTAAATTTTACCTTATAAATAAGTAATTTATTATTTTTTAAGCGAAATAAATAATTAACTTATACTGATCCGACCCGACCTATCCCGAATCCAGCATTTAGTTCAATCAGCTAACCCAATAAATAGGCCCAGAGAGTACGAGAAATAACAATTTGAACTTCGAATTAGGGTTTCTGAAAACCCTATCTATATTATAATTCATCATCTTTCTTGCCCTAGTTTCCTCTGCACTTCACTCGCCACTTTTGATCTCCTCCGAGCTCCTTACGTTCGTCAAGATGGTACTCTCCCTGATTCTCTCTCATCCATTTATATTCTGCCTCAAATGATTCTGTCTGTTAAGGGCATTTTTATTGTTTTTGTTGGCCTCATTTCACTTTTGAACCGCCATCTTCTGAGAACCATTCTGCGAGCTACCTCGTATCTGGGAATTTCCTTGTTGATTCGTGGAAAATTACTATGAACTCGACTAGTTTATAATTACGTTTTTCACTTGTTGAAAATTACAGCCGTCTTGCTCGGTAAAACATTTATGTGCGGATGAAATTTAATAAAATGATGGTTCTTATTTGTTTATTGCTGATAGAAGACATGTTAAAGTCTTATTTGGAGATCATTTGTTTAGTGATCGCTTGGCTAAGCATTCTTTATATGTTTACCATTGTTGGTGGAAATTGTATGTCATCGAGTACCAAAGTGATGATGGTAAAAATTCAATTTAGTGTTACATTTTAGGTGATTTGTCTTTGTAGTTAAAAGTAAAGTCTTTTATGTTTCTGGGTAATTATTTAGCAATTTTTTTACATGTGTTATAGGCTGCATTTGTTCTCTGACATTGATTTAAGTTTACTTCTCGGCTTACAGATGTTATTTTACATCTTCACTAAAGCTTCTCGATGCTTAAACTTGTTTTGACGGATTACTGCTGCTTGTCTTCTTATAGTAATTTAACTTCGAAGTCTTGTGCAATTGTGACTCATTATTCTTCCTGGATTGTTCTTCTATATTACTAATTCTGTTATGTGAAAATATATTTTCTACTCCTTTTGTGGGCCAAGTTCTTTTGTAAGAAAAATTTTCTTGGTTGTTTACCTAAACAGCCCAAGCAAATACACGAGATCAAGGATTTTCTTCTCACTGCAAGAAGAAAGGATGCTCGATCTATAAAAATTAAGAGAAGCAAAGATGTAGTCAAGTTCAAGGTTCGGTGTTCCAAGTATCTCTATACACTATGTGTGTTTGACTCTGAGAAGGCCGAAAAATTGAAGCAATCTCTTCCACCAGGTATCATTTTCGAATCTACTTTGTTGTTAATCATTAATCAATAAGAACGTTAGTGTCCATAAAGGAACAATTGAATCCCTTTTTGATATGAACAGACTGTCAAAATTTTATGCTAATTCTTGGATTTTTCTCCATGTATGTAGGTCTGAGTGTTCAAGACCTCTGAAGAAATGCTTGATATTGAGTTGAATTTGTCCGAATTGATGAATTTACGCATCTGTGCTTTTGTTTTAAAAACAGGAGTTGGATGATTTGAGAGTGCTGTCATTAACAATTTAGTGATTTATGTCATTGACATTTGGATGATATCAATGCAAGTTTTTGTTGAATTAATGTTATTGGTGATCCCTTAATTATGAAGTAGTCGATTATATGTTCGTCTTCGTTGAGTCATTGCCTAAGGAGCTTGTGAGGCTCAGTGTCTGCCAGTTGTTGAATTGGGTGTCTTTGTTTAGCCTCCACAATTTTTCAGAAACTCAACTAAGACCGGAACTACAATTGATACTGGGAGGCTGAAACGAACTACAATTCTCTTCGTCTTCATCTTCTCTCTGCGCATGTCGGAATAGATCGAGCAAGCGCTTCGGTCTCACTCAGAGGATCGATCGCGAAGGTCTTTCCAGTTCTCATCTGCTCGCACACCTCTCGTTTGCGAGTGGTTAAAATGAGGTTGCAGCCTCTGTGCTGGCCTGGAGAAGGAATTCCTATCTCATTTAGCTCAATCCTCTCCCAAATATCGTCCAATATTATCAAGATTCTCTTCACCCCAAGCAGCCTTTGGTGCAATTGATCGGCTCTTCCTCCTTCGCTCTCCCCCGTCAATGTCAATCCAATCCTGTCTGCAACAGCCATGGCCACTTCCTCGAAGAACTTTTCTTCTCGAGCATATTTCGCAACTCTTTTCACCATCGTGGTCTTTCCGATCCCCCCGTCCCCCATATGCCGATCATTCTGACTCCATTGTCCTTTATCGCCTCCATTATGGAGTCGAAGGCGCAGTTCCTCGATTCCAAATCAAACTCCTTTTCACAGATCACCGACCCTATTGGCAGCGGTGGAGCAGTATCAGAAATTGGATGGAGGAGAAAATCATTTCCATGACTATGAATCGCATCGAACTCTGAAGCTTTTTTCTTGGCTTTCCTGCTTCTCTGGTGCCTCACTTTCAGATTCAAAAATTAGTTTTTTTTTTAAAACTTGGACCTGAAATTGATTTTTACCCAAAACATAAATCAACTGCTAATAAATTGAAAACAATTTAGGTCCATTTTTAGAGATTCACTTATTTTTTCAAATCATTTTGTAATTTGATAGAATAACACTATCAGAGTTTATTTTTAGATTTATACAATTTTTTTATTGACCTACAGATTTTTAGTTAAATGATTAGTTATTTGCATTAAAAAACTTATAATAAATTAAAAAAATTCAAAAATTCATGAACTTTTTAAAATATTATCTTACAACATAATAAATGTATGGAAAAATTTCAAGTCATTTGAATAACATTTACATAAAAAATAAAATCAAAATAATTAATTTTTTTTAAAAATTTACTGTTATCGTGTTTTACAAATTCGTCGTGCCTCAACGTAACGCAACATTCGCATGACAATAGGTTTGTGTGATGTGACAAGTTGGATTGTTCGCGAGTAATCAATTTATTAATCTTAAGATGATCGATTTGTTAGAATCAGATAATTCAGTTGATTTTTTTGTTTTTAACTCAAAAAATTAACTACTACCCCTATAAAGCATCTCATTTTCTATTTTCCAATTTTCACATATACAGAGGTCATTCCTCGTGGAATATTAAACCATAATCATGGCATAATGAACCAAATCACAGGCCTTGAACCAAATTGATATGTTCCGGTCGGTTCAATTTGGTTAAAAATCTA
Source organism: Begonia fuchsioides (assembly GCA_003255005.1). Lineage (NCBI taxonomy): Eukaryota > Viridiplantae > Streptophyta > Magnoliopsida > Cucurbitales > Begoniaceae > Begonia > Begonia fuchsioides. The sequence goes on along the minus strand of QAOC01047963.1, from coordinate 67,607 downwards.
ACCTATCACAATTCATATATCTAGATACATAAGAAGGACAAGGACCTAGGACCTGCCCGCACGGGCTTAGCTCAGTGATCAAGTTGTGGTAGAGTTAGTACAAATACCAAGATTTGAAGCATGCGCCACCGCAGCGTGAGAGTTTAATCCTTCAATATTGAAGTTGCTCCTTGTGGTGTCAGGTACAGACCTCTCATTTTTGGGCTGCTGAACCACCGTGATTTACTCACTCACATGCTGTCGCCAAGGCATGAGACGAGAGAATTTGTCTTTTTTTTGTACAAGGACAAGGACCATGATTTTTACTAGGTCGGCTAGTGGCTGAGTTAGCAAAACACATGCAACCGAATTCAACCGGAGAGAGAGAGAAACCAATAGGTGCTTTCCGAATTTGGTTTTTCTTTTTCATGTGAGAGTAATAATAATGAACTAACAAATTTTAGATAATACACTAGAATGTTATTTAGATGCTTAAATAATTTAACAAATCAAATTTCAAATCGTCTACAATAAACAATTTAAATTGTGCGAGATCTAATTTTGGATTCTCGTATCTTTTTTTCATTTGAAACATTAAGATTTGATTTATTAAACTATGTAGACCTCTGAGTTTAAATTGAATGTTGTCTTATTTTTGTTGTAAATTCACAAAAATGTGAGGTAGATTTTCAATCTAAAGAGAGATGAAGAACACATTGATGGACTCCATTATCCACTTTAAATGGTAGAAAGACTATACACCGTAACTTGGCATGTTTTGGACATATCGCACAATTATGGACGTATACAAATTAGTATTTTCACCATCTTACTCGAGTTTTAAGCATACGGGGAAAAGTGGTGATGGAGAGACAGATTCACATGACCCAGAAAACCAAATTTTGATCCTATTTTTTCGTCTTATGCATCATCGTATCTGAGATGAAACTGAGAATCCAACGATTTTAGACTCGAATACTCGAGGTTGAAATTATTATGTCCCTCAATTGATTGAAAACTGTACAGAGTTTTCATATGGCAGCTATGCAAATCAATCCAAACAGTAAGAGAAGACACAATTTTAGTGAAGAAGAGGAGGCCATACAGCGTTTCTCCTGCAGTTGATGTCTGAGGGCCTTCAAACTAACCTTTATACAGCATCAATCATATCAAATTGCAGGTTCAGTTAATTTTGCAATAAAAATATTCCTCTTTGTGATTTGAATTGCTAAATTAACTACAATTCCTTAGATTCTTCGTGTCTAATAAGCTACACTATCACAAATCCTCTTAATGCCATCTCCTTGACCTCCAATTAATCTTTTCATCACCAAATTCCATGAGCACACTGCTACTCTTGAAATAGTTCACCACTCAACATGAGCGACTATAATTGAAACAATGCACCGAATATCATTTTAAAGTAGGTGTCCAATACATCTATGATTGATCATAGCACTTGGATATATATATGGCAATAATTGAGTTTCTATAAATATATACTCAATTAGAAAGATTCAAGCAACCAATAGAAACCAATAAAATCTCTAGGCTAACCTCACAAAAGAAAACATGCATATATGTGTATATTTCATCCACATCAAAGAAAAAAGGGGCAATAACTTTTGTCATCTTTAACATTAGAGTGAAACAAAAATGGCTAAGAAACAATTTGAAAACCCAGATCACTTATCTTGCTCTAGTCCCTCAGCCGAAGTTCTTCTGCCTCTACTTCTATGACTCTTGTTTTCGGCTGCTCGATGACTTGCAATTTAACTATACTTAATTGGCCCCCTTCTTTATTAGCAGCAGTGGCAGCCTTCGTTTCGTTGCACAAGTTTATGAACTTGCTCAGCTCCTGGTTTAATCATATAACAGGAAGTAGAGTCTATTAGCGATGAAAATGATCAGTTTCTTTCTTCAAAAGCAGTAGGTAATACCATCCGGACATTATCAAAGTTGAAGTAGCGTTCTAAAGTAAAAATAGTAGGTCGACAGGCTCTCATAGAAATAATGAGCACTAACGTATATCGACATAAAACAAGATAAAAGAGACCTTCGTGGCATTGCCCATACTCACAACAAATTCATACAATAAGTGTGTCAAGAATCAATCAAGAGTCACTAATCTAATAATTATCAGCCTTCATATTGACTTGATTTTCCAAAGTACTAAAAAAAGAATAAGTAAAACTTTGAACCCAAAGGTGTCACGGTCAAACTTAAGGATTCAAGCTGAGTGAGGTATAATTACTTTTTAGTTGTGTACTGAAAAGAAGCCACATAAACAGTATATAAAAAATTAACAAATTCACCAAAGGATTCAACAACTTCGCATAACCCAACTTCGTGCAGTGACTTCAAAACTGCAATTATAATTTCTACAGTATAACATCAGCTAACACGTCAAAACGCAACAGAGACTGAGACCATTTGAAACAGTGTCTGAAACGAATGTTTTGAATCGTCATTAATCTAAGAAATTAAATCAATAGTTCACAGTTTCCAACTTTCTAATTCGGTGAAGTATGGAAGCTAGAGAAGCATACCCGATCTGTTTCCATCTCCTTCGTCATCTTGTGCGGCTTCACAAATCTCTTCCCTGGAAAGAGCAAAAAGTCGATCGATAAACAAACTAAGAAGAAGAATGATTACAACACAAAGGAAAGGGAGAGCGAGAAATACCTTTGCGAATAGGAGGAGGCTTTCCATGGCGATTGGGAGGAACAGTTTTCCGCTTCTGCTGGCCTTTGAATAAACTGGCCTTCTGTGTCATCTTCTCTCCAAGTTCTTTTCGGCCAAGCTAGGGTTTATGCTGCTCTAGTTTTTATATACCTGATTTTTTAATAATATATTAAAAAATAGTAACCAAAATATAAATTGAAAAAATTATCTTACAAATCAATAAAATAATAAATAATTATAAATGAATATCTTATAATATTTCCATTAATTTCATCAATTAATATTTCAAAATGTGATTATTGTACTCTCATGTCCGTGTTTTCACGACGATAATATGAAATTAGGAGTGGACAAAATCGGACTGAAATTAAAAACTGGACCAAAACCGTCAATTTTCATCTAATTTTAGTTCTAATTTTAAAAAAAATCATGATTTATGTATCGATGCTGGTTTTCAGTAGTAAAAAATCGTGAAATTACTGCTTAATTAATTAAAACTCGACTTAAATATAATAAAAAATATATTTTATTATTATATTTTAATTTTTTAAATATAAAAAAAATTAAATTAAAACAATAATATAACCGAAATAATTCTGTTTTTAAATAAAATTGACCTGGATGCTACCCTTACCCGAAATTGTGCCTGACATATGCTTGGCTTGCTTTTAAGGCTTTGATTAAGAGAGAGAGATGAGCGGGGGAGAGAAGGTGGTGATTGTTACGGGAGCTTCGGGATACATAGCATCATGGGTGGTCAAGCTTTTGCTGCACCGTGGCTATCTCGTCAGGGCCACCGTCCGCGACCCAAGTGCTAAAGAATGAGATAAAGTTTGCAAAACTCTCTTCCATTCGAATTTTTGAAGTTCTAAAAAACAAACTGCTAATCCTAAATGATCAGCTTGCATTCTTTTCGCTCCCGAACAATCCAAAATAGTGATGCGTAAATAAGCACGAAACATCTTTAGCTTAAAAAGGATAAGTAGGAATATTCGAATTGGATTCCTAGATACAAGGTATGTACAAGGAAGATGAAACCGATTTACAGAGAAAGAAAGCAAAAGGGATCGGAAATATAAAATACCTTTGCCGCCGATGCAAGAGCAGAAGCAGCTTCGCTACAGAAAGTCAGAAACCCTAGAAGACGGAGAAGCGTGAGGCGGAACTCGTAAGGTATTTATGGTCCAGGTTTAGAGATTCCTTTCTGGGCTTCGATCCATGATCGCAAAGCCCGGCCCATTTGAAAGTTATTATTATATAAAATACCATTGTTCGACTGAAGAAAACGGTACTCTCTCGGTTTGTTCTACCGAAGAAAGCGCCATCCTCTCTCGGTTTGTTCGGCCAAGCTAGGGTTTACGCTGCTCTAGTTTTTATATACCTGATTTTTTAATAATATATTAAAAAATAGTAACCAAAATATAANTTGATTGAAGCTAAGTACATATGAAAGGAGCTTAATACAAGTGTTTTTCCATGATTTGAATAATCATCGTGGATGCCACAATCATCAATCTCCTCTTTCAAGATGAAACTTAAGTTTTACGAAAATAAAGAGTAAAAAACTAAATGAAAAAATTTGTCCATAATCCATGCAAAACAAGGAGAAAAAATATATTAAAAGAACGTGGTGGTTGATCTCAGAAATAAATGCCATTTGACCTCTCCTCCCGTGTGACTAGGAATGCTCAGTGACTTCCTCAAGATAAATCACCAACTTACATTGAGCGAGGGATATCTGTTTAAAAGCTGTGACTTCCTCCTAAGCGAAGCCGTACCAACAACACTCCCGGATGGAAGCTCGGCCAAGGAAGCAGCACTCAGACAAATAAATGCATCTCGAACATCTTCACGTGGGAGATTGCATGGGAGGATTGTTTTTTCAGGCAAATAAGTAGGAACATCTTTCATAGAGTGTACAGCAATATCGATATCACCATTAAGAAGAGCTTCATCTATCTCTTTAGTGAATAGACCCTTCCCACCAATGTCGGCTAGTGGCTGAGTTAGTATCTTGTCACCGGTTGTTTTTATAACTATTATCTGAATTTTTATATCCTAAACCGATTTGTTTTGGTTTTTTTTTTCGGTTTCGGTTCGGTTCGGTTTACCAGTTTCGGTTTTATTATGCTCACCCCTAATTTTTACTGTCATTCTCTACTTTCTCACTCATCCAAAGTCTCTTTCTACCCCTAAAGAAAAGGCATATGACAGTTATTGTGAGTAAAAATAGAATCAGTCATAATACCAAAACTTACTCCCCTTTATGTTTTTTCACTCACCCTCCTTTGTACGGGTGTTCAAACTGTAAACGGCCGGGTATTTTAAAAATAATACCCGGTCTGTTCGGGTATCGAGTATGAAACAATACCTGAAACTCAGACCTATCCGAAAAAATGGAAAAAAACCCGGATCCATGTATTCCGGGTATTTTTGGGTTTACCCGAAATTTAAAATTTTCTGAAATGTTGCTTACCTGGATCCGGGTATTCTATGTATGATCCGAATATTTTTGGGTTTTGATGAAAAAAAATAAAATATCATTGAAAAAATCGTAAAAATACTTTCTAAAGTATCAACTACGAGTATTAAACACGAGTATCAAATATTTTAACAATACCCGGTACCTAGACTCCCTACCCGTTTACCCGAACCTGAAATTCATATGTTTACCCGTTATCTTACTCGTATCCTGCCCCGGAAGACCTTAATGTCCTGTTGTGGTTGCACAGCCCTACTCCTTTGTTTCTCGCTAAAAAATTTCATCTTTTTTTTACTCTTGAGGTCATTCCTAGTCTCTCTCTCTAGCCCCTCCACTTTTCTGCCACCCTCTCTCTCTCTCTCTAGCCCCAAACTAATTTTCCACAGACACTGTACTACGAGTGTAGAAGCCGAGATAGAGAAATAAAAGATTGGCACCACATCTAGATGGATGAGAAAAATATACTACTGAAAGTAAATGTGAGTAAAAAAAAGAATAGCTGTATTTACTGAGGTTAAAGCTGAGCAATAATATCAAAGCTAAATCACAGTTATCTCTTAGTAATAGCAGAACATCAGAAAGTAGTGAAATCAACCATGAAAAATTAAAAACAATTAGCAGAAGAAAAAGAGAAATCCATTTCAAGATCAAAACTAAACTCACTCCAAGGCCAAATCTTGATTATACAAGTTTTAAAGAATCCCTGTATCTCCTTGTAAAAGAGAGGATTACAAACTCAATTACTTTCTACACTTTTGTATTTCATCAGGCTGCGTAAATCAGTGGATTATTGAGGCTTTCTTGCACCAGATCTTGAGAGAGAAATAGAGATAATAAGAGCTTAGAAGTTAAAACACAGAAGCCAAAAGGCCAGTTTGGGATTTTACAATTGATTTAGCTCCTAAGTAATGATAATATAATAGATGAATTAAAGAAATGAAACCAAAGGAACCCCAGTTACACAATCAAATCAACACTATAAATACTACCTATATAGATTTAGATATATATATCTAATTGAAAGCACAAAGAAGAGGGAAAGAGAGAGAGAGAAGGAGACCCAGCTAGAGATGACAGCCAAAGCAATTGCAAGTTTTGGGAGTGAAAGCACAGAAGCCAAAAGGTCGGTTAGGAATGTTACAGTTGATTGCATAGCAACATGGAGAAGGCAAACAAAGCCCTCTAGCCCCTCCACAACAAGTACAAAGCGCGCATATTTGAAAGCTTCTCAATCTCCTCCGACTCTCATTCATCACCATAATCCCAGTTTTTCCAGCTTCCATAACCGGAAAAATATCAGCAACAGAACCATTTACCTAAAAACCAAACAAAAAGAAGAGATAAATTCAACACCCATCGGCCATCAACAATAGATCTGCGAATAGACAATGAAAAATAAACTCACAGGGTTGAAATTAGAACCTGCGCGAATATGAACCACCTCGATGCCTAGACAGAGAAGCAGGAAGAGAGAGAAAGCGACCCCAGACACAGACATTAGCGATAAAACTCGAAATGGCGGGGTTTTTGAAGACGCAGAGTAATACTAGCTGGAAAAGAAAAGGTGGGTTAGATCTTTAATGGCGAGGCTGCAATTGGGTGGACAATAAATAAGCTCAGAAAGGGTTAGAAGCAGAACAGATTTGACATTGATGGAATCTTAAAGGGTTTCTGCACGAGTTTTCTGGTGCGAAAACTGGAGAAGATGAGATTGAACATTTGCAGAAATTCTGAGAAGACATTGAAAGATTCGGTGGTACGAGTGAGTGAACTCCACTTCGAGCCTCAAGATTCGAATAGCGGAGTAGGTGAAGATCAAGAACACGTCCACAGTTCCCTCCAGCTCTTCTCAGCTATCATCTACCGGATCCAAATTTATACCAGTTTCTTTATTTTAATTTCATATTTAAATAATATTGTAAATAATATAAACTTTAGTGGAAATAAAAATTTATTTATGAAATATAAAAATAATTATATCGGATATTTCAATTTTAAAAAAATGATAATTATCATTAATCGAATGTGTTTAACTAGTCATTAATCGAAGAGATTAACTCGATGCATCATTAAAAACGGCATAAGATTATACGAAAAACGACAACTTCTCGGATCGAAACATCCTAGTAACAATGTCTTTATATAAAACCAATGCTCCATAAGAATATGAATATAAGATCAAATATAGATTTCAGACAATCCACCCCCCAAAAAAATCACCATTTGTTGTAACACAAGCTTTTACATATCAGAAAAGGGTCGGGATTGTCCGAGGAAATTTTGGTCGAGGAGAGGCAATTGAGCCGACTCTGGCCTTGCTATTGTAAAATGTCGTGAAACCGACAAACCAAAACGTTTCAAGAACTCGATCGGGAAACGAAAACTAGTACCTGAATTTTTTTTTGATAAGAAGACTTGAAAATTGGAGGAAGAATATCGATAAGTAGTAAGATTTGAAGCATAAGCAGTTCCGATTGTCTGAAGAACGCGTCGAGTGAAAAACCCGAGAAGCAGGAGGCTGCAGAATCGTCTTCAAATCTAATGTTTTTTGGCTCAGACTTTTGCTTGATGGAACATCTATTCTGCAAAATGTTAGGATAAAGAACCATTATTTAAAAGACACAATGAAAAACAAAAGAAAAAATTGACAGAAATCATTAAAATCCATAGCAGAGGTAATAAATTGAACCAGGAGATACCTAAGGTGAAGTATTCCGAGCAGTCGCAGCGGAGAACTCCATGGATGACCTTCATAACTGGAAAAGAGAGAGGAAGAGGAGAGAGAGAGATTTACATGAAACTACTTAAAAATATGAAAAAAAGGATTGGTTGGAAAGGTGAATCTGTTTACATAAGGTTTAGCCAAACTGTGAAAAACAATTTCCAATTTTTTTTATACAAAATGGAACATAAAATTCAGGGAAAAGGAGTCTGAGATTTACAGCTGTTCTTCAAACCAGATTCGAGGCTTTTCATTCGGCTATGTCGATAGAAGACATCTGTCTACTTTCTGACAGTGAAAGCTTCCTCGGCTTTGTAGAACCTCCTTCGGATGACAACTTTATGGCTGATGCTCCGGACGATGAGCCCAATAAACAACGAACTGAGAAATCCAACTACTGTGATTCAGCAAAATCGTATGAGAAGATTCGCATCTGGTGGTCGAATTTGCAGCTTGGACCGAACTTGCAGATACCTAACGAGAATAGACGAGACATAAAGGTTCCCCCTGTTCAATGCCAACAACATAGGCCATGTCAACATGAATTTATGCAAAGCGTAACGCTAAATTTACTCTTTTAACATATAGTTTTAACTTATCCAAATAAATTAGGAGAATATGATAAGAAAGTAAACTTATGATTACCTTTATACAGTTATCGAATATATAACGAAATTCCAAGAGTGAAAAACTATTTTGTAGAGGCTAATACTAACCGGACGTAAGGGAAGGCCGATTGGGCTCAAAACACAGTCTGAAGCCGGTAGTAGTCTCTCTCTCGGATGGTGGAATCGACAAACTAAGCCAAATTTGCAATCGCCAGTTTTCATATAAAACTAACACTCGGGCTCACCAGGTCGCTCGGGGAACACATTGTTCCTCCGCAATGCATAGTAACCAATAGGAATGGAGCCCGAATGACATGAAGAAAACGATACTTCATGGACCCCCCCTACCGGATTCGTTTTGATGTTAAGCTCCGTAAACGTGACTTATCGTCGATGCTTGTTGCTGGCTCTCAGAAGAAGAACCGATCCCAAAGGACCCTAAATAAAAAAAATGAATAATAAATTAAATTCGAAGATAATTTATGATTTGACAACCAGGAGATCGAGAGATGATGGCTTACATTGTATGCATTCCAACCTTGAACGGAAACTAGTCCTTGTGGAAGAATAACGGGCGCATAACTAGAGGGGCCTTGCCATCTGGGACTTGGAATAGAAGACGATCTTGACCAATTTGGAATTTCTCCTTGATACGTTTGTTGACTAGTATTCGGAGATTGGGCGGTTGGATAAAATGGAGAATCGTGTAATGGAATCATCATATTCCACGGTTGAGGATGATGGAATTTACACTGCACGTACTTGTGAATTTGCACATCCCCTGTTCTTAAATAATAAGCACATTCAATCTCGTTCTGCATAAGAGAAAAAAATATAAACAAAGATCATCCTGATGCCTGTAGATAAAACAGAAGCTCACATTTTTAGTCATTGATTTCCGACCATAAGTAAATATGTCCAGCATTATGTCTCTCATAAACGACAAGCATACCACAGCTTGAGACACATTTGATTTATTTGAAACCATCCTTTTTAGGTTTTAATCTTTTTGACTCAAAGCTAATTTGTAACTTATTGAGTTTTCTGACACATGTTTTCATGTCGTGGAGATGAAGCGAAATAAAACAAGTTCTGACGCTATGTAAAAGAAACAAATGGAGAAATCGAGTCGGAAAACGCAAACCAGGCAAAGTGGATATCCCAGAATGTTTAAGGAAACTCTTCCAGCAATCCCGGCTTTGTCTCTAGGATAATGAAACTTACATGTTGCTCCAAACATGCAAGTTCCAGTCTTCAAGTGGTACTGAAAATCACAATTACAACACTTTTCAAACACAAATACATGACTCATTAACAGCAAGGCGTTATAAATCTTAAACAAGATATTAAAAGCATGAAAAAAAACATAATCAGACAAGAATATGGAACAAAATAAAGAAGCTAAATCGTAAACCTCGTCTTTTGACATGGATTTCGGTCTTTTTTGTCCATCAGAAAGCTTCCTTTATGTGATCACTGGTTTATTATATGCTGTTCATACTTTAATACAACTATAATTTAAAAAAATAAAATAAAACACATCTCGACGACTATTTAATTTCACATATGTAAAATGCATGCCTGACACTCGGGCTGACCGATTCTCTCAGGATATTCCCCCTTCATCCTTGCAGTGGCAATAGCCTGGCAATTGACAAAATTCAAACAAAGGGACTTCGAATAAAAACATTGCTGTCAATCCTTTAGAATTACATGTAAAATTACAGATTGTTTCCCATGAAAGAAAGAATATACAATAAGAAGGGTAACGAGGGCAATTCACGTTAGTTCATAAAATAATGTTTGCTTTAAGACAAAGGACGAATCTCCAATAAAAAGCCCACAACCTCGTACGTAACAAGAACAACAACAATGCTATAATCTCGATTTCCAAACCAATCCAAGACTAAACCCTAGAAATCAAAACGAGTGAAATATCCAGAGAACCTTCGCTCAACGACGACGACGACACAGCCGATGACTGCCCCTCCGTCATGGCCACTCTGGCCGAAGGAATTCCGGCATCGCGCTCCATCTCCGACAACAAACGCGCGTGGTCATCACCACGCCGGCGCCGTCAAATCCCACGCCGGAATCTCCATTCCAGGGCCCCTCTCTGACGACCCGAAAATTAGCAGTCGACGTATCAACTCTTTGTCCTTCAAAATCAAAATCACAAGCAGGTGGGTGGAGGACGATCAAAGAGCAAATTAAAAGAATCCGTTAGAGAGAGAAAGACTAGTCTAGAGAGAGAGAATAAGAACCATCCAACCATGATCCACCTTCAGACATCCTCTGCTTTTTCACCCGCGTCTTTCTTCGGAGATAACCGACCACGACCCGCCTTCTCCACTCGCTCGATTTAATTATTTTCCTAATCGCCTTTTGAACTCACCGCGTGGCATTGAAGATTGGAGACTTTCTAAAAGCCTTTGAATACAACAATGACTAAGTCTTCGTTGACACGTGGGAGAGTATATGCGCGAGTGTTTTTTTATTCCACCTTTGTGCACGTGCTAGAAAAGGTCAAACTAGAAACTAAGAGTAAGAGGCACAATTTATGTAACTACTATACTATTCGTTTTGCCCGCACGTAGTTAGCTCAGTGGTCAAGTCATAGTAGAGTTCTTACAAGAGTCAAGGTTCGAAGTCTGCAACACCGAAGTGTGAGAGTTTAATCATCTCATATTGAGGTTGTTCCTTGTGGTATTAGTATCTCTGAGCTGCTGAGATTTACATCATCACATGTTGTCGGGCCAGGGTGTGAGGGTCCTGTGGCGAGAGATTTCGCCTTTTTTGGTACTTTACTATTCGTTTGATTCATTTTCTCTAATTTATATTTTCAACTATATAAGTTGGAAATCTCGGACAGCTCAAAAACTAAAATTTGGAGCGAATATTAGAGAATGAAATGTCACCACTTTTTATGTATCTTTATGTTAGAACGTTCGAGTTTTGTGGTGAACAATCAATTATCATTAAATACGATAGTTCGAGTTCAATTTCTCAACAAATCAATTATTGAAAGATGGTAGTTGTAGAGATTTTGTTGTGTCAATGAAAAAGCTAGACCTCTCTAAAAATCAAATACCGATAGAGTTTTCGAAATCTCCATTCCATCGTCTTCGCCTTGGACTCTTAAATTTGAATTTGCAAGTGAAACATACAACTTTAAGATATCGTTATTGAAAACTCACGTCCATCGATAATTGATGCATCGTTTTCTTTTCGTGAAATGTAGTTAGACCATGAACTTTAAAAAGCTTCGATTGTTACTAGTGTCATTATTCTTTTATTGGGATCTTACCGTTACGTGTTAGCAAACACGATCATGGTGTTCCTTAAATATGCTATTGAAATCACATTAAACTACGACATTATTTCGAGACCTCGAGTTTGCCGAGAGTTGGATTGATTTAGAATCGAAGAAATCAATTTATTTTTTGAGACCTCACTTTATACTTCAATGTAATTTTGAAGCTCGGAGTTCACGAGCCGACTCGAATGTCAGCTCTAAAGATAATATTTGTTCTAGTAGATATCTCGAACTTTGAAAAATCGTTAATGAACATCATGTCATCACGTTAGTTATTAATTTTAACTTATATGCTAAATATATATTTTTTAATTTAGTTAATTCTAATTTATGGTAAAAGAAGTAAAAAAATTAATAAAAATTTATATTTTTATATAACTTATTTAATTTTATAAAAAAATTAATTTATCTCATTATAATTTTTGTATCGACATTGATTTGATGAATGTTACAAAATGATGAAAATAATTAATAAGTAATAAAAAATGATTAAAATTATAATAAGTTCAATTAATTTTAAACTTATTAATGAAAAAAAAATAGTTCCATTTTTGCCCCCTCTCTCTCCCTCGCTAGTCGACGCGGAAGCTCCCATTAGTCACTTTTTGTTGTCTCTGCAAAACCGAGTAGATCCCAATTTCGTTTTCATTGCGATTTTTTTCTTGATTTCGTGAAAGAGATCGTTCACTTTTGATTTTATATATAGATTCAGATCCCTACATTTTTTCCTGTGAATTCATCTTCCTCAATTTTTTTCTTTGTTTTCCGGTTTTTTCTTCTGCCAGTTGGACGATTCCAGGCTCTCGAATCGATCCGCCATGGGTTTGGAATCAAACCCTTTGAGAAAGCTCTCTTTCTCTCTCTGTATCGTTTTGTGCATCTTATGCTTTTCCTATTTATGCCGCGTTTCTGCTGAGGTATGTGCTATACGTTTTTTTTTCATCTAATTTGGGATTTTTGTCTGTAAAAGAGCTGCTGATTCGTAATGGTGGTTGTTGATTTAGGATTTGAATGCTGGGGCGGAGGAGGAAGGGTCTACTGGTTATGAAGATCTTGGCCGCCGAAGTAAGGTAAGAGTATCCATTTTTTCGGTGTTTTTGTTCGATTTGAGAAATTTATCGAAAACTTTTCTTTAATAGAGAAAGTAAAAGCATTATAATTTTCCAACTTTAAAATTTTCAGAAATGATTCCAAAATTATTGGCGCGATGTTCGTTTTTTTTGTTATTTGAACCTTATGTTGGCACTTGATGAAATTATACTGCCATTGAGGTTGTAAAGACATCTTGAATCTCTAAACTTGAATATTTTCAGAAATGATCCTATGATTGCCTTTTCGGTTATTTGAATTCTATTATCGGAAATTAATGGAATTATGCTACCATTGAGGTAGTGAAGACATCTTGAAATTTTAAGTTGGAAAGAACTTGAGTAACGTATACTGATTCATTGAATCCTCTGAACAGATTAACTTGGGCAACCTTGAAAAAACTGCTACTGAAGTCAAGGACGAAGTCAATCGTGTAGATCTTGATTTGGATCTGGATTCAATTGGTTTGGGAGTTTTTGATGCATTTTTTGCAAGTTTGTCCATGATTATTGTCACTGAGGTTAGTACCATTTATTTTCTTTATGGTTCACTTGCAATTTCACCTTCTAAATGGTATCATATAGTTTCATTCTGAAAGGACATATGGATTCAGATGCACTGTAAAGTACTTTAATGTGTTTTTCATTGTTATTTAAGAGAGATTAAATCAGGTGTTTAAACTATCTTTTAACTAAGTTATCATGTTGTGTTTTTGCATTGTTGCAAACTTTCCTTCTTATAAGCAATCTAGGTGTATAATGATTGAACAATAATTTCTTTTTTGTCTTTTATGAAATGTCTCTGCCAGATAGGAGACGAGACTTTTATAATTGCAGCTCTGATGGCCATGCGACATCCAAAGTCCATTGTTTTATCTGGTGCTCTTACTGCTTTGGTTGTAATGACTGTAAGTTGGCTACTTTTATTTTATCTACTTGGTTATTCATTAATTAAGTTTCAACTATATAGCGACTGGCTATACAGAGACCGTGGTTTTCATCTTTCATTGCATAACTCAGTTTAATTCTCATGCTATCTAGGTACTTTCTACTGGATTAGGTAGGATTGTGCCGAATTTGATATCAAGGAAGCATACTAACAATGCTGCTACAGGTATGCCATCTATTATTTTTTTCGTCTCTTTTGTAAATACTTTAGGTAGGATTGTTCATGCTATCTGGATCTACATCTATCAGCATGACAGTTATGAGTGGCTAGTTGTTCCTGCCGCTTGATTTATTTATTGAATTTGAATACCTGTCACTTATTTATGTGTTAAAAGGTATTTCAGTGTATACTATCTACTTTTTTCTACTGTATCCGCTTGAGGTAATAGATGGGTTTATTGATTGTGTTGCAAAATCAATGTCACTTTCTTTAAGCGCTTATCAATCATTTGCAATTTTTGCTATCATGATCTTATAAATACTTTAAGGGCATTGTCTTAAATTTTTTCCCTTTATCTTATTAAGAAGAAAACAATTTGTTAAAAATTTACTTGTGAATGCATTCTATGGATCTTCATTTTGGTTCAACCTTTAGTGCAATTGCATGTGTGATGGCTAATTTAAGATTTCTATTTTGGTATCCGCTATCCATGATTCAAGAATAATTATTTTCATTTTCTCAATTTGCAGTTCTTTACGCATTTTTTGGCGTTCGGCTTCTGTATATTGCTTGGAGATCAAGATTAGATTCAAAAGCTTCACAGAAGAAAGAAATGGAAGAAGTACGGCTGCATTATCTTAGTGAAATCATGATTTATTGGCAAAGTTTAGAATTTATTCAATTCATCATGTTGAAAAATGGGCATAAACATACAAGATTTTAAACTAATAGGATAACTGATTTGTATGATAATTAACAAATATAAGGTTCTGGTGATCATTTCCTTGCATTCTTGTAATGAACTGTTAAGCGAATGGAAATCTGTAGACCGTCCAACTTACTTTTTAATAAATTATGATAAAAGGTGCCCTCGTGCTTTTTCTGTCTCTCTTTCATTGTATTTATTTACGGTAAAATAGTTTTCGCATGCATCAACCCTTTATCATTTCCATTCATAACTATGAAATCTCGTAGGGGCTCCTGTAAGTATAAAGCATGATTTCTTTTTTAAATGTATTTCTATATGTTTTTTTTTTATTTCTGATATCATTCTATATCTGGAGTTTGAATTGCATTTTTGTGTAAAACGTGGAATATTCTTCAGTTTTTCTTGGCCTTAGAACAATGGTGTAGTAATGTGTCTCATTGCCATTTATACAGGTCGAAGAGAAACTTGAAGTCGGACAAGGAAAGACATCCTTCCGTAGATTTTTCTCAAGGTTTTGCACACCTATATTTTTAGAGGTAATCCTCTTTTTTGGGCTTATATGTATAGTATCTGTTTGTGTTTCTTTAGAAAAACATTGAAAAAATTCACTTCAAAACTACCAGGACCTGGTACGAAAACATTGGTGTTAGACTATTCTTTTCAAAAACTAATGGCACGAGACTCCTTCCTTTGTTTTAATTTAAAGTTGGATCGAATTCGAGTTTATGCGACTCTTAGATATAATGTCTAGCTGTTTCTGCACGATTACCCTTTACTATGAAATAACAATATGTTCATTTTGGCAGTCATTTATCTTAACATTTCTGGCTGAGTGGGGCGATCGGAGCCAAATAGCTACAATTGCAGTAAGTGAATTCGTTTCTATATTGAATTTCTTGCTATTGGCCACTCTTTTGGGCTATTGGATGTCTACCCGATCGTTAGCTCGAGATTTTTGACCAATTGAGTCACGGAAGATAACAAAGACACACACAATTGTTAAAATAAAAACTTTAAAATAGATAAACATAAAATTATATATTTATAAACATAAAATACAATACTTTAACAGAGATTCGAAGATCTGTCATTTTCCCTCGACAGAGATTCAATGATTTGTCCACATCCCTATTTTTCCTTCCCTTTCTCCAACTTGAAACTACTCCTAATTTAAAATAAAAACTACTCGTAAATAGTTCCTAAGATGCCATTAAAATATATTATCGGTGTTCGTGTTATTTTATCGAGTTTGGTAAATTCTGCAGCTCGCTACGCACAAAAATGCGCTAGGAGTTGCGATGGGTGCAACGGTGGGACATACGATTTGCACATCATTGGCCGTGGTAGGTGGAAGCATGCTGGCATCAAGGATCTCCCAAGGCACGGTGGCCACCATTGGAGGATTGCTCTTCCTTGGCTTCTCCCTCTCTTCCTACTTTTACCCTCCTCTGTAAGCTCTCAGATTTACCGGCCAGTTAAATTGTTTTTTACTTTTTAACGTTGGAAATTGTAGTCTCTCTCTTCTCCTTATAATGATTTGCAAGATTCAATTATTGCTACTCTTGGTTGAATCCCATTAAGCTGTAGATTTATCATTTCCAGCTTTAACGTTAAATATAAAGTTTAAATTAAATAATTATATGCAGCATTGCAGCCTAAATGCGTAAAAAAAGATATGCTAAAATCAATGTTTAATTCACCAAACATTTACGGTTCGATTTGGTTCGACCGGAGTCATTGGCTTTTTTCAGGTTTTAAAACGCTCATATCCTCGCATGTCTTCTTCACGCGCTTCGTTCTCCACTCCCGCCGGAGAACCATTTCTCAGCTGCATAGAGAAAAAAGGTAGAAGGAATCATGTAGAACTTGGATATTTCTTGTATTAAAGATGAGATGGATTTGTCCGAGCAGACAATGGCGGCGTTCCTCTGCGTCTGTGAACCTTTCCATTTTTGCTTCCCCTCTGGTTTTCATTGTCAAGTTTCTTCCATTTCGATGCTGCTCTTACCACTCTTTAACGCACTCTTTGCCTCGTTCTTTTCACGCCAAGATGATAAAAGATGGGTCTGTGTTAAATTTAAATGTGGTGAATTACATATTGAGTTTATACATGAAATCTGAAAACTTGGATGTTGCCGTGAAGATGTTTGATGAATTGCCTGAAAGAGACGTCCGCACCTGGACGATCCTTATTTCTGGTTTTTCTCGAGTGGGATCTTCAACGATGGCGGTAAGGCTTTTCAGAGATATGCAAACTGATGGTGTTTTCCCAAATTGTTTTGCTTTATCTGCTGTTCTTAAGTCTTCCATTGCCTGTGGCGATATTATATTGGGTAAAGCAATTCATGGCTGGATTTTGAGAAACAGTGTAGATATAGATGATGTGTTGGATAATTCCTTACTCGATTTTTATGTAAAGCACGCTAATTTTGACTACGCAAGAAAGATTTTCGAGAGAACAAGAGAAGAAAATATTGTTTCATGCAATATAATGCTTGGTTTCTATATAAATACTGGGGATATTGTGAAAGCTCTTAAAATGTTCAATAGCTTGCGTTCTAGAAACACCGCGAGTTGGAATACGATGGTAGACGGATTAATGCGAAGTGGCCATGAAAGAAGTGCATTGGAGTTGCTTCATCAGATGGCAGAAAACGGACCCGAATTCTGTACGGTTACTTTCTCTATCGCTTTAAATTTGGTTTCTTGTTTATCGGTTTTAGAGCTCGGAAGACAAATTCATTGTCGTGTTGTGAGGCTTCATATTCATAGTGACGGATTTATAATGACTTCTCTCATAAATATGTATAGCCGCTGTGGGGATTTGAAAAAGGCGTCGATCTTATTCAGAAAAAGGCCTTCGGATTCAGATTTTTTGAAGACAAGCAAAGAAAAGATGACAGAAATCGTTTCTTTGAGTTCGATTATTACCGGATATACCCGAAATGGAAACTACCAAGAGGCGTTTGAAACGTTTGTGTCTACGATCCGTACGCAATCTTTGGTAGATAATTTTACCATTACAAGCATTATATCGGCTTGTTCAAACGTGGAAAATTTAGAACTAGCCAGGGGGGTTCAAGCATACATTCTAAAAATTGGTTCGAAAGTCGATGCTTACTTGGATTCATCACTGATCGACATGTATGCCAAATGTGGACTCTTGGTCGAAGCTCGGAAAATCTTCAAGCAAAATCTTTATCCAAATGTGGTCATGTGGACATCGATGATTTCGGGATGTGGTATGCACGGCCAAGGACGCGAAGCTATCGAGCTTTTTGAAAACATGACGAAAATGGGAATCAAACCAAACGAGATTACTTTTGTTGGGCTTTTAATTGCATGCAGCCATGCAGGGATGCTCGAAGAAGGCTTGAAATATTTCGATTTGATGACGGAAGTTTACGATATCAAACCCGGAATCGAGCATTTCACTTGTATGGTCGATTTATTCGGACGAGCAGGTCAACTGAATAAAATTAACGATTTTATTAACGAATATGGTTTATTTGATGTCATCGAGGTATGGAAGGCATTTCTATCTTCTTGTTTGATTCATAAAGATGTTGAATTAGGGAAGTTGGTATGCGAAAGATTGTTTCAACTCGATCCGCGAGATCCGGGACCATATATCGCTTTATCGAACATGTGTTCGACGAATCAAAAATGGGAAGAAGTGGCTCAAATGAGGAGTTTAATGCAGACTAGACGAGTTAAAAAACCTCCGGGCCAATCGTGGGTTCAGCTGAAAAATCATGTCCACTCATTTGTCGTGGGAGATCGATCGCATCCACAGGATATCTAAATATATTCGTATCTAAACGGATTTATAGGAAGATTGAAAGAAATTGGATATTCATCATGGGGGAGTCGGTTTCTTCAAGATGTAAAAGAAGAACAAGGAGAAGCGTTTCTTGGTCATCACAGCGAGAAATTGGCGATTGCTTTCGACATTATCGATTCGTCGTCTGGGATACCGATTCGGAAATGAAAAATCTTCAGATTTGTATAGACTCTCATAACTTAATGAAATTTACTTCTCAGCTTTTGAGTATGGAGATAATCGTCCTAGATATTCATCGGTTTCATCGTTTTAAATCCGGCCAGTGCTCTTGAGGAGATTGCTGGTGAATCAGGGATCGGAGGGCCAGAGCTGGAAGATCTCGTGAAATTCGAATTCGGTTTTAACACTCGTAGGTACAAATTTGTTAACATGTCGATCTCTCAGAAAATGATTGATGCGATTGTTGTAGATGATGAATTATTTCATTGAATTTAATCTATGATATATTAATAATTAGAAGTAGATAATGAATTATTTCATCGAAGAAGTTTGTGAAAAAAGTTTGAACTAAAAAAATGAGTTAAAATCACGATGACATAGTTGATAAGTAAATTTATCTTTGGAGTAAATTATGTCTTACATTTAGTACAGGCGATCCGGACCCGACCAATGAATCTCGATCTTAAGAACCGATTCAATGGTCCGGTCATGATTTCTGTTTACGATTGCAACAGTCGAAAATCATGAAATGCAAATTGTGTAAAAACTAATCTAAAATACGTGAATCTAATCAGACCTCCAAAAACTATTTTATAATCGAATACAACTATTGATTGAGTCGTCTTTGTCGTCTCTCCTTTTTCTCAACACTCCCTGTATGCCTTACTCGGGTTTTAAAGAAACAAGAAGATGTAGAATTTGCTTTTGTTATTGGTTTTCAGGTTTCTAATTGTGCCAGATTTGGTGGGTGGTATTGCTATAATGTTAGAATTGCCAGTTATTTTTGTTTGGAACATCTTCTTCCTAATGTTGGGTGGTTGGTTTTAGAGAGAGTTAGAGGGTCAGAGACGGATGGATTTTTAATATGTGGTGGTGGGTTTAGAGACATCAGACATGCCAGCAGAGAGAGAGGGAGGACTGTTTTTGCTGTTTAGAGAGAGAAAGTGTATGGACGCTAAAACTTTTAAGTAACGAAGAACAATATCGGGGATTGTTTATTTTGAATTTAATTTAGATGGGTAGTAGGTTTTGTTGTTTTGTGCTTATATATGATGGCAAATTTGACCAAACCATTATAAAAAAACAAATAAATATTACATTAAATGACACATTTTATCTATGTCTCATAGTTGTCTCAATGAGTCACTGTTTTCACCTTTTTATGTGAAATATCCAACTACGATCTTCAGCAAAAAAATATAATGTTGTAAGAACATAGCGTGGTTCTGTTCTAAGATCATTCTGTTAATAATATTGTCAAGTGTTGTGAGGAATGTTTTTCCAAACGAATAAAGATTGTTTTTTTAGTCTTTGAAGAACAAAAAAAGAAACTTTTTGCAGAATCAAAGGGGGAGAAGACAGAACAGAAACCATGGAGAAGTGAGAGGAATCTGAAAAATTCCTCCTTTTTTTAAGCTTCGAGTTCGTGTCCACATCTATGGCCCATTTAGCTGTCTTTTTTCCTCTCTAAGCTAAGCGAATCCCCGCCATCCCATTTTTCCTGATAATACCGATTTCTATCTCAGATTTCTGAAAGAGACTGACATGGCCTTAAATCGTCGGATTTTCTCCTTTTTACTCTGTTGAAAAGTTGTTTTGTTTTTTGTTTCTTTCATATTTTACGGTCTTAAGGCGGGTTTTGTGCGATCTTCCTTTTTGGGTCGTTGGTGGTTGCGATTATTTCTCTGGTTGAACAAACCCTTCTTTTCGTTTCTCTATTTTATCTCTCTCGAAGATTTTCTCTCTCCGAAGTATATCCTCATGGATTTTGCTTCGAACTCTTTTGTTCTGATATGTTTCTGTGAGCTTTTGAACTAAGGCAGAAGCTTAGTTTCTGGGATTTCATTCATTTTTAGCTGTAATTTAAATGGGTGGATTGATTTTTTTTGCTCCACCATTCATGTTTCTTAATCTAGTTATCAGATTTCTGTATATGGGTGGTAGAAGTTTTTGATCTTTGAAGTTTATTGTCTTCTGAAATCAGACAATTATTTGTTATCCTACATTTTCTGGATTGATCTGCTCTTCATTTGAGATGCTTATTTATGAGCCTTAATATCTTTTCAATTAGAAAAGGGTATGAATGCATTTAGATTGCATTTAGATTGCCTCTTTCTCAATTCGAACTCAAACTTGCAATCATCGGCCTTGAATGAAAAATCCGAAGACCATCTCTCCACTGAAGTCCGAGTTTTCAATGGCGGAGATTCCGTTGGCGGGGACCACTTTGGGCAGAGTGATCTGAACCGGTCGGGAACCACACGGACCGTCAAGGACATTTTAGGCGAAGAAGAAGCGAAGACGAAGACGAAGACAATGTGGGAAAAACACGAACCGAATGGTCGGCTCTAGAAGGAGTGTCGAGAGTCAACACGATGTTGACTCTTCCAAGATTCATTCCAACTAAGAAGGAGAAGGCTCGGTGACGATGAAGGGGGGTGATCGAGCCGAGTCGAGACTGGTGAGATTGTTTTTCAATATTTAAAAATAAAAATACATTTTTCGACTAATAAAAACAACGCTACTTAGAACTCAATAGGTTGTGTAAAGTGGGAAAACCAATTTGTGTCAATTGAATCGATGTGGATTGTTTTTTTAGTAAATTGGTGTAAATATGTCTTGGTTTTGCTCGGGTTGGACTGATTTTGCATTTAATAGCTCTACAAATAACTTTTAAAATCATTTTTTTTTAATTTTAAAAGCAATAACACATTTATCTCTTATTATATATTCTTAAAGTTGACATACTATGGAATGCCATAAATTATAATTTGAAAATTATTTATTTTGTAATAATCATTAATTTTCACTTATTTTAAAAATAAAATAGATATAAATATAAACTATTCATGTTGATAAACGTAATCTATTCATTATTCATACAAAACAGAAGATCGCGTGATCAAAACGTGATGATATATCGTGACTTAATATATATATATATATATATATATATATATACACACATAAGACCACGTGATCAAAACGTGATGATATATCTTGTACTCAAAAAAGGCGAAATCTCTCGCCTTCATGACCCTCACACTCTGACTCGACAGTTTGTGAGGTGGTTAAATCACGGTAACTCAGTGGCCCAGAGATATGAGACATTTACTTGATATCCTAATGAACTACCCCAACATTGGGGGTAACAACTCTCACACTATGACAACGCAGACGTCGAACCTAAGCTCTTGTACCAAATCTACCATCTCTGAGCTAACTGAGCTATGCCCGTGCGGGCAAAACATGATGATATATCGTGACTTAATATTGTGGATGAATAAAAAAAATATCAAGGTAATATTGTGCATGAATAAAAAAATATTGTGCATGAATAAAAAAACTAGATAATATTCACCCAAAAAAAGAGAACGAAATTAAAAATTATCGGGGGTTTAATGTTTTTAGCTCGAATATATTTAGTTGAATTACTTCTATTTTGCGAGTCGTTCCGTTATTTCTTGATTAAGTTTCCGCCATAAATCGAATCTTAGACCGAATGATCAGATCCTCTCCGAAAATCAAGTCTTTCAAATATTATGCACATTGCTTACTTTCGAAGTCTTTCTTAATTATGGAAATAAATTAGATTTAGTGCAAGAAATTCAACTATAATTAATAATATTAATCCAAGCTTCAAAAGTAGTTTTAGTCTTTTAGATGGAGCTTATAGGTTCTTCAAGTCGAGTTTAAATAAGTAATTAATTAATCTAGACCCGAAACACGTGGATGATTTAAAATAAATTTGATTATAATATAGTTTCTAATTATTTTTTTATTGTTTCAATAAGTCCATCAATTATCACACATTAAATTATTAAAAACCGAACAAATGTCCTCAATTGGAATGCATAGAATTGAACCAAGCGTGGTCACTGATGTCTCGTTTTGTGATTAAATAAGAAATTAATTAATCTAGACCCGAAACACGTGGATGATTTAAAATAAATTTGATTATAATATAGTTTCTAATTATTTTTTTATTGTTTCAATAAGTCCATCAATTATCACACATTAAATTATTAAAAACCGAACAAATGTCCTCAATTGGAATGCATAGAATTGAACCAAGCGTGGTCACTGATGTCTCGTTTTGTGATTAAATAAGAAATTAATTAATCTAGACCCGAAACACGTGGATGATTTAAAATAAATTTGATTATAATATAGTTTCTAATTATTTTTTTATTGTTTCAATAAGTCCATCAATTATCACACATTAAATTATTAAAAACCGAACAAATGTCCTCAATTGGAATGCATAGAATTGAACCAAGCGTGGTCACTGATGTCTCGTTTTGTGATTAAATAAGAAATTAATTAATCTAGACCCGAAACACGTGGATGATTTAAAATAAATTTGATTATAATATAGTTTCTAATTATTTTTTTATTGTCTCAATAAGTTCATCAATTATCACACATGAAATTAATTAAAACCGAACAAATGTGCTCAATTTGAATGCATCGAATTGAACCAAGCGTGGTCACTGATGTCTCGTTTTGTTGGTATCAGTGAAAAATCATCACGAGTTGCATGAAAACGCTCACCTTGAAGACACATAGATTTGTCTAATGTTAGCGTTATTGATGATAATCACAGATATATTAGACTAGATACCATTCAACGATGTGCAAAAAGATATATCGATCATCTTTTATTCAAGTAAGAAAAGCTTGACCTAATCGAATTTTGCCAAAAAAACCTCATTTAATGACCACTTATCTAAGCTTGTAACTAAACTTATGGTTAGAATTGAAACTATCAGATTGACTAAACTTATGCCTCTAATTCCTTGCAATTGATCATTCTTTTTGGGTTTGACAAGGCCACCACTTAATTCGCATCAATTATTTAAAGACTAAAAAACTTTCGTTAATCCAAAATAAAATAAAAAAAATAGCAAAGACTATCAGTTAATCTAAAATAAAAATCATAACGAAGGCTGTCAGTTAATCCAAATAAAAACCTCATCTCAGAAGAAATCATAAGAAAGACTATCAGTTAATCCAAAATGAAAATCGCTCCGAGACTTACTAAAAAAATGAGATTTTTAAAAGAATTTATGATTATAGATCGTCGAATAAATTATTTGTTTCACGCGTTGAAATTCTATCTACATTTCTTAGATATTTTAAGATCTTGCAATTTTTTTTTAAAATAAAAAAGGAATTATTTCATGTCGCGAGTCGCCATATAAATAGGATTTTTTTTTCATGCATTTCCGTGTTAAAAAAGAAAAAAAGCGACACAAACTGCACAATATCAAACAAAAAACCCAAAAAATCGATGAAATAAAGAACGAGTAAAAGATCAAAATCACGCGCTTAAACACTAAATTAGACAATATTAAAAATAGAAAAATAGAATGATATGAATGCTCGATCAAACTTTATATTATATATCACATGCTATGCACGTTGATAATATAATTAGATTATAAGTCAAAAATATAAAATGAATATATATTTACTGTTACTTATTAATAAACGGTCCTCCAATTGTTTCTATTAACAAAGTCACCCTTGAAATACAATCAATTAATAAAAAGTTCATGCTGTTCATGTCTATCGACTCTAGCTCTAGAGCTCGAGGAACCAGCACGGGGATTATTTTGTTAATGTAGCATAGTTTAAGGGTATTTTTGTTAATAAATGTAATCCAACTGTGGTTTTATTAATTTACATATAATGTAAGGTTAGTTTTGTTAATTACCGTATTTCTTATTATCCAACTTGTGCCAATTTAATCAAGTAATAAATAACATTTAATTTATTTTTAATTTGTTACGAAAAGTCAAAGTCAAGAAATTGCAATGAGGCTTCTTCTTCTTCTTCTTCTTCAACGCCATTCTTAAACCCAAGAACTTCAGCCAGAGCGAAGCATCCAAATCTAGAGAGAGAAAGAGAGAGAGAGAGGGAGGGAGAGATGTGTGGAATTTTTGCGTATTTGAATTACAATGTGAGCAGAGAGAGGAGATACATTCTGCAGGTTTTGTTCAATGGTCTTCGTCGTTTGGAGTACAGAGGCTACGATTCCGCTGGAATTTCTATTGATTCCTCGCCTTCATTGATTTCATCTCAAATTTCCGGTGATCTCGAGATTTCCCAATCCTGTTCCGATCGGCGCCCGCTAGATCTCCTCCCTCCTCCTCCGCTCGTGTTTCGCCAGGCTGGTAACATCGAGTCCCTCGTCAAATATGTCTACCAAGGTGAATTTTCATCTCTTTCAATTGATTCCTGTTTTTACTTTGTTTTGAGTTAGGAATTTTCTTTCCTTGCTGGATGACGTGATTGGTCAAGAAAAGGACTTGTTGTTTTGTGAAATAGATGGAGTTTCTTCGTAAATCACTTCAGACATTCTCTATTGACTGGTTTGCGGTCGAATTGGAGTATTTTCATCTGTCATTTTCGTACCATCTGCGTGTTGCGAGTCGGCTTAATTTTTTTATGAAGGGGTTGACTTTGTGTTTGATAATGCCAGCCTGCTCCTTCTCTACCGTTGGTTCTTGTTTTGCTCGGGGGTATGGTTAAAGAAGTTGAAAACCGAGGAAAAATGTATTTTCATTGGCTGCTTTCCTTTCGCTGTAGAAGACGAAGTTAGATTCTTACAAATTCTACATGTTTTTTAATGAGCAGATTTCCTTCTAGTTTGTTAAATATGGGTTAATTTTCGAAAGAGAGAAGAATAATTGAGAACGAGAAGAAAGTTTTCCACCAATCTTTGTTCCTTGCTGTTACTTTTGTCATCTAAACTTTCTGGAAGAAAGATTGCAGTTAGTACAGTTGATCATTCTAATACTTTTGGTGTAATGGAGTTTAGTTAACTTGTTATAAGCGCAAAGGAAGCCCCATTATTGTGCTTCAGCTGGAGCATTTATAATTTTACAATCTCTAGAATTCAGGTTTCCAGTTCTACCATATCCAGAAAATCCATTTACAACTCAATTACTTTCATGCGGACTGGTTCTGGTAGTTATAGAATTGTTATAGCTCAATTTTTCTTTTCGCTCATCAAGAATCGCTGAAATAGCCGCATGAAGAAATTCATACTTGGAGAGTGAGCTGTAAAACTGTGTTTAATGACAAAAATACTGAGCAAAGTTTGAAAAACGGTTCACTTTTCAGGAGATCTAAATAATATTGATCATAAAAATGATTTTTTGTTTCACCAATAATAATTTAAGGTTAATATTGGAGTTTGAAAGACGTGACTTTTACTTCCTCAGTGACTGGCTAAGTATTAATGTTCGGGTAGATGTATCAATGGTATAGCACTATGGTTTCATGAATTCAATTTTTCATTTAATGTTCAAGTCATCAAACTGTCAAATCAATACTAATCTTATTATTACACAATTCCAGATGTGGCTGACACAGATTTGAACTTGGAGGAATCTTTCTCAATCCACACGGGGATAGCCCACACTCGATGGGCAACTCATGGGGAGCCAGCTTCAAGGAATAGTCATCCTCAGACTTCTGGAGCTGGAAATGAATTCCTCGTTGTTCACAATGGTGTCATTACTAATTACGAGGTTTGATTACTTAGAGCAAATGGATCTTTCACTCTCTGTTATACATTCCTCCCGTTACTAGTTATTGATTTTATTGATTTGATAGGCTTGTGATCCAAATTAGTAATGTTCATGGAATATCACCTTAGGTCCAGTTTGATTCTTTGTGATCATTTCAGTTACTTGTGTTATATGAAAGTACCTATGCTATTTACGTCTTCTCTGACATTCTTTATCTAATGCTTTTATGACTATCAGGTGCTAAAAGAAACACTTGTTCGACATGGTTTCACTTTTGATTCTGAAACAGACACGGAAGTTATTCCAAAGCTTGCCAAGTTTGTATTTGATAAAGCAAATGAAGAAGGTAATAATAATTTCTGAACTTGTGCAAAGCAGTTGGATATTAATAGTTGGGAAACAGATTCTTAATTGAAATAAGATTATACAGTTTGACATTTTATGCTTTACACTAAAGCTTTTAAAAAGAGCTTGATCCTCTAAATGCCACAGAATGTCAGGTCGGTCGTGGGGTCTATTTTCTATAGAGATACAAAATTTAAGCTTTTCTTGTGTTTTCTTGCTTTTATTGGAGAGCATTTTGAAGTTCAAATTAGTGGTGGGAAAGAGATAATGTAATTCATTTCAAAATATTACATCTAATATTGATGACTAAAGGTTATCATCAAGGAGGAAATCTAAGAAAGATATTTTTGTTTCAGAGTACATTAGAGTCTTAAGTCATCAGGCTCTTACTATTGGACAAAGTTATCTACTCAATAATTTAAAAAGATGAATTGAGCCACAAATTAGCTCCCAAGATGGTTGAGGCAAAGTGAGTGTCTTTAAGCTAGGACCAATGAATAATCATGAGTTAGATGAGTCACTTTTCACACCATATTCCAGAAATAATAAACATAACCTTATCCATGTGTTCACCATTACAATTTTCAAATTCATAAGATACCAATATATTTAAAATAATAATTAATGTGTACTTTAGAATGATTTTCTCCGTTTAAACTTGTTCATGCATAAAGATTTTTGGAAAACCCATTTTTTTCTCAAAGAGCTGGGTCATGTTGGTCTCCCCAGGAATTAAAAACATTCTCCTGTGTCCTAGGTAAACATTTTGCTTGAACCAAACACATCTGGTACACTACTTTAAGATTATGATCAAATAAAAAGAACTCAAAATACATGAAAATACAAGGCCCGCGCCTTTGAGGCCATGTTGAGTTTATAGGAGTGAGACGGAAACCGATTCCTAGTGTTGGTTCTCCCATGCAGCGTCCCACCTGAGGGCCTGAGCTTTGGGCACTTATAAAAACAATGAGAGTAATGTTACGGACTTAAGGGCCGTGAGATCTAGTTATTTATTATTTCATAGTTAGTCTTATTATAGTCTAAAAGATAAATTTTATCTTAATAGTCTTATCTTAATTTAAAAGATAAGTCTTATCCCTGTTAGTCTTATCTTAGTCTAATAAATAAGTTTTATCTTAATTAGTTTTATCCTAGTCTAAAAGATAAGCTTATCTTAGTTAGTCTTATCTAGGTAGATCTATCGAGTCTATTTAAAGAGACGTTAGTCTAAAAAGTTTGGCCGAAAGAGAGATGGTTACTCGATCTCAGGGTAAACTCCCTGAGTCTGATCCTAACAATTTGGTATCAGAGCCAAATCCCTCATCCGAACCCGAATCAATCTCTCTGGCCCTTTCAGTTGTGGGAACAGATTCTTCACCGTTATGTTCGTTAATGCAGCGCATAATTCAGATGTTGGAGCAAACCCAAAAAAATCATGAAACCCTAATGGCACGTTTGGGAGACTCACTGTCGCCGTCGACCGCGCCATCGATCGCGCCTCTCGTGCCCCTACCAACCGCCCCGCCCGCATCACCAGCGAATATGTTCGCGTCGCACGCGCCAACCGTGTACTTCTCCGGTCAGGGAACACCCTACCAAGCGTCTTCCCCGCCCGCACCCGCGCATGCCACGCTTGGGCCGTACCTACTCGTGCAACTAGTCCACGCCTCGCCGGCGTTCACTCCTGCGCCATACCCGGCCGTTAGCCCCTACTTGCCCGCGCCGCCAACACCGGCCACGACCCGATATCGATTCTTCCGGCCGCCACCAGCTCTGCAGCTCCGTTCGCAGCTCTCATGCCCGAGAATTCAGGGTTCTCTTGTCCGATAGATATGGCTCTCACTTTCCGCACCCAAGCTCCCATGACAGAGTCACCTCGTCTGCTGGTTGGTTGCCAACATAGTTTTTCGATCTGATTTCACTGTCAACCGTTGTCTCCTTAAGTTGTTTGACTGTAAGACTCTCGCCAACTCCGAGCCCAGAAACCGGGTTTCTTCTTTCGAAATCGTCATCGACCCTTCCCGCGATCTTTGGCTCTGTATTACTTACATCCTCGTCACCTCATCAGAGGTTGAAAGCAATGGAATGGCGGTCATCGTTTACTACCACAGTGAAGGTTTCGCCTTATGTTCTGCCAGTTCGAAAGCAGTAGACACGACCGCTCACTTCTACGCCCGAGGATGCGACGACGTCGTCGTCTCCGTTAACTACCGCCTCACCCCGGAGCAACGGCTTCAAGAAGGATTCGATTCTTTGAAATTTATCTATGACTTAGACGACGACGTGTTCCCAAGAGGCGCATATCGGAGTCGCTTCTTTCTCGCCGGGGAGAGCGCCGACGGGAATCTGGCGCATCACGTGGCGATTAAAGCGAGCAAGCACACCTTCCACAAAGTGAATCTGAAGGGGATCATTGCAGTTTAAAAGTTTGTCGGTGGAGAAGATCGCACTGAATCCGAACTTTGTCTTCCTCGCGCTGAACGTTTCTGATTTGTTTTGGAAAGCGTTTCTTCCGGACGGTTCAAATCGCAATCATTTAGCCTCAAACGTGTTCAGTACAAACGCGGTCGATCTATCGAGTTTGAAATTTCCACCTTCGTCTTTCGCAACGAGTTTTCATCTTTTCAGCTTGAGGACAAATTATATTTCGTGGAGGAGAGTAATGTTACGGACTTAAGGCCCGTTAGATCTAGTTATTTATTGTTATTTGTTATTTCATAATTAGTCTTATTCTAGTCTAAGAGATAAATCTTATTTTAGTAGTCTTATCTTAATTTAAGGGATAAGTTTTATCCATGTTAGTCTTATATTTGTGTAATAGATAAGTCTTATTTTAGTTAATCGTATCATAGTCTAAGATATAAGTCTTATCTTAGTTAGTCTTATCAAGATAGGTCTATCGAATCTATTTAAATGAGCCTTAGTCCTTTGAGTTTGACATCAATCAAGCAAGTATCTTCTTAATTATTTCTTCTTCTTCTCCCTAACCCTATCTCCCTATGGTCGGAAGAGAGATAGTTACCCGATCTCAAGGTAAACTCCCTGAGTCCGATCCTAACAGGCCAAATACTGTTTAGGAGATTCTTTTCACATCAAGACTATTGAGATTTGAGGTCCCAACATGAACTTCTTTTTATTTAAGTTTTTTGTATCCTTCTGCTGTATTAAATTCTGCCAGTATTGCAACTAGATCTAAGAAGTATACGTTAATTTTATATTCTTATTTGCAGGTGACCAAACCGTCACATTTAGTCAAGTTGTGCTTGAGGTTATGAGGCATCTTGAAGGAGCCTATGCTCTTATTTTTAAAAGCAGACATTATCCCAAGGAGTTGATAGCTTGCAAACGTGGGAGTCCATTGATCTTAGGCGTTAAAGTGAGTGTTTTTCATTAGTTTGGAAACTTAGCTCCTATTGAAGACTATTTTAACCAAAAATACTTTAACTTTTTTTTTTGGCGGCGACAAAATTCAACTTTGTTGTTTCCTTTTTTCCAGATTTTGATGAATACTATTGTACACCGGTTGGATAATGTGAAAATGATTTAGCATCTAATCAACTGTGGTGACATTTGGCATCTAATGCATTAATCGTGTTGTGAGTGATGGGACTTAAGATGTAGATCCGGAGGGTTTTATTGAATATATTATTCCAGAAAATAGCTTATTGTCCGGAGGGTTTTAGGAAGTATTTTTCTCTATAATAGGATGGAAATTGCTTTAGATTGGAAGTTTTTTTTTCTTGAGAAGGATCATTTCATTCTCTTTATATTTTCTTTTTATCAATTCATTTATTATAAAAAAAATAATTTAACTAAATGTCTAGCTGAAAGTGAGAACTTTAAAATTTTGTAAAATGTTTTGATAATATGGTTTTAGAGAGGTGTTCGAAAGTTATATTATCTGAACATAATTGCCATTCTTTTTTGCAAAACAAACTCTGCACTTATTCCAGGATTTAGCGGAGGATGTTAGCAAAGGATCAGCATTCAGTGATGACAAGTTCCTTACAAAAAATGGACATCCTAAAGAGCTTTTCTTGTCCAGTGATCCCAACGCAGTGGTTGAACACACAAAAAAGGTTTTGGTGATCGAGGATGGTGAAGTAGTTCATATTAAGGTACTTGTCTTTTTCTTTCTTTCTTTCTTGTTTCTGAACAACTTTCTTTGGTTGCCCAGTGAATTTCTACTTTTGCTTCTTTGAACAAAAACATGTCCTTTATTATGGATATTTGGTAGATTTCCTAACTTCAACGATGTGAGTTATAATATGGATGAAAGCGTTCTTCAGTCCCAATACTAAACTGAAGAAATTAGCTGATTGGCATCTATACCTGTGAGAAAAACTACACTCTGTTTGATTAGTCATGGTAACCTGCTTTGATTATAACTAATTTTCTTGAAAATTAAACACTTAATTGAGTATATTACCGATTTCAGCCATCCCAGCATTACTTAAAACTGATATGCACTTTGATTCTTTGTCTTTCTCTCATGCACAATTTCGTCAATATTCAACTTCTTGTAAAACCTTTTCATTTATCTTTATTTTGATTCTTAATATTTCATTAAGGGACTCATACTTTCTGGTGATGGTAATTGGTTTAGGATGGAGGTTTATCGATTCTGAAGTTTGAAAATAGTAAAAGAAAACGTGGTGATTCCCTTTCCAGAGCTGCATCAGTGCAACGCGCTCTATCTGTTCTTGAAATGGAGGTTGAGCAAATAAACAAAGGGAAATATGAGCACTACATGCAAAAAGAAATTCACGAACAACCGGAATCAGTAACAACCACGATGAGAGGGAGGCTTATTCGAGCAGGTTCTAGCAAAGCTAAAACTGTTCTTTTGGGTGGACTGAAAGATCACCTGAAGACAATCAGGCGAAGCAGAAGAATTGTTTTTATTGGCTGTGGTACGAGCTATAATGCTGCTTTAGCTTCAAGACCTATTCTTGAAGAACTGTCTGGTAGGTTGTCTCTACTGTAATTGCTGCTATTGCTTTCCAAAAGGTTTGAATTCTAAATGCAATTTATCGTCTTTGTATTCATAACAAATGTGTAATTTGGATATAATGCCACTTTTTTTCACTGGACAAAGCTCGCTAGCTAATTATTTTTGCTTATGTGCAGTCTACAATGGTCCTTTTTTTATGTTTTTTCCAATAAGAAATAAATGACAGTTACGTTCATTTTGCTTTTGAGAGTTTATTACCAAGCATTTTTCTAATTCTTTCTTGCTAATACAAATTTTGTTCTTGTAATGAAGGTGTGCCTGTCACTATGGAAATTGCGAGCGACCTATTGGATCGACCAGGACCGATATACAGGGAGGACACGGCTGTTTTTGTCAGCCAATCTGGTGAAACAGCAGATACTTTAAATGCCCTTGAATATGCTTTAGAAAATGGCGCATTATGTGTTGGCATCACAAATACAGTTGGTAGTGCAATAGCTAGAAATACTCACTGTGGTGTTCATATAAATGCTGGTTGTGAGATAGGAGTGGCAAGTACTAAGGTACACTTTATTTTCCACCTGTCATTTTTTTTATTTTAGTTTAATTTTTATATTCTTTGGTGATGACATCATCAGTGCTCATTACAGGCATATACAAGTCAAATTGTTGTAATGGCTATAATGGCTTTAGCAATCGGAGGAGACACAACGTCTAATCAAGCTAGAAGAGAAGCTATTATAGATGGTTTATTTGACTTGCCTAGTGAGTTTGCATCTTAATTTTTAGAGAGTAACACTGCGTTTACTTTTTTAGCATACATTCTTATTATATATACATTGATGTGTTAAGTTGCGATTCATTTATTTAAAGTGCATCAAATGTATTACAATTAAAATAGTTATTATATATATATATTACATAAATCACAGCTCGACACGTCAACGTATAAAAGGTATGCTAAGAAGATAAACATAATATTATCATATTTTTAGATCATCCATGTACATCGAATCAGAATTTTGAACTTTAATCTATTAAAAATGTAGATAAAATCAGGGAGGCGCTAAAGCTTGACCAAGAAATGAAAGATCTTGCACAATTATTGATTGCTGAGCAGTCACTTCTAGTTTTTGGTAGAGGATACAACTATGCTACAGCTCTGGAGGGGGCTTTGAAAGTAAAGGAAGTAGCACTCATGCACAGTGAAGGAATTCTTGCTGGTGAAATGAAACATGGCCCTTTGGCTTTAGTAGATGAAAATCTTCCTATCGTCGTTATTGCCACACGAGACAGATGCTTCAGGTCAGTCTCCTGGAGCTCAAAAACATCTTCCCTATCTGAAATTTTTAAATTCAGTTAATTACAAATCCTCTGTTAAGTATGCTTTACAAACTATAACTGAATAATTTAGTTGTTCTTTAATCTTTTTGTCAATGTATCCAAATATATTGCCAGCAAAAATATACAAGAGAACCGAGTAGAAAAGCCTTTAAAAACACGAATCTGGTTCAACACAACTTCTCTTTTAATCAGAGAGCACAACTAATCAGATAAGACTCCAAAAAGCTCTTAACAAAGGTGCATTTGGTTATAGGGAGGCTAATATTACTCCAAAGATTCGCAAGTGACTTTTTGTTGTGATGCCAGATAGTGAAAAAGGTTGCTAAAACGCATTGCCGTTCTTTAATCATGAAACCCTTGTTTAATTGTA
Source organism: Begonia fuchsioides (assembly GCA_003255005.1). NCBI lineage: Eukaryota > Viridiplantae > Streptophyta > Magnoliopsida > Cucurbitales > Begoniaceae > Begonia > Begonia fuchsioides. The sequence goes on along the minus strand of QAOC01047963.1, from coordinate 34,353 downwards.
TCCTTAGCTGACAGATTCTTGGGCAAGTTGACTTTTAGATGAAATGTCAAACGCTTGTTAGTTTATGCGTCAGTCAAAGTCTTGTCGATCTTAATATAACTCGTATAGTACCTTTTTAATTTGATCCCACTCACTCTGAATTTTTGGGTTAAATTCACAATCTTTTTTTGGCCACAGCAAGCAGCAATCAGTTATCCAGCAGCTCCATGCGCGGAAAGGGCGTCTAATCGTAATGTGTTCTAAAGGCGATGCAGCATTGGTCTGTCCGGGTGATTCTTGTCGAGTAATTGAAGTTCCAACGGTTGAGGATTGCCTTCAACCTGTAATTAATGTAGTCCCATTGCAGGTATTTTTCTGTCAACTTTTGAACATAAATCGATTCTTATTTAGCCATTACATTTTGTTTTCGCGTATTCTTCATTTCTTTCATTAATTTTTTGGAAAAGAAAATTTTATCATGTGTTGAGAATCTAATGATGACTAAGCGACGTGAAACACAAGATTTATCTGTCGAGTGAAAAACACAGGCAGATAAGATCAAAATACAACTGTTGATTTTTGTAACTCTAGCTTACATCAATTTATAAAAAAAATAAAATCCTAATGAAAGTCTATCCCTTGATTCATATAGAATTCGAGTCACTCCGAATTCTAACAATATATTTGAAGAACCGACTAGCCCAAAGAATACATCGATGTTGAATTATAATCTCATGTGCATGTGTTGACAATTGCCATGGTTATGGTTGCAGTTGCTGGCGTATCATCTCACCGTTCTTAGGGGTTTCAACGTCGATCAGCCTCGGAATCTAGCAAAGAGCGTGACAACGGAGTAGCCAAGGTTTTATTCATTGTGATTATGACTAAATGAACTGAGCTTTTGTAAATCTTCGAAAAGTAGGGAAAGACACTTCAGTTCATCTCATCTTGCTGTTCTTCTGAGGGATTCTTGTTTTTATTTTCAAACAAGAGAAGTCCTTTTGGGATTTGTTCAGCTTGTCTTAAATTCGTTCAATGTGATTCAACATCTTTTCTCGACCGATTTATGAATTAATGGTACGCTCATGGTTATTGATGTGACTTTTACGAGTCATTAATTCTTGTATAAATGATATATTATGTTGTAAAATGTCGCTCAAGAATGTAACAATAAATATATTAAGATTTATATTTGAAATGTCTGCGCATTATCTCGTACATTGAGATTTAAATTACGCTTAATCTTCTAACTTGTTTGTTTTTTTTACGGCTCATTAATTTCAATTTGTGAGTGTTCGGCCTAGGTCCCGTTCACATCAGCCCCAAAAATTAACAACAAAATAAGAATGACATGAAGTAGGCTCACATTTAAAAACTAATTAGAGAGCATAAATTTGTCACTTTCTATAATTAATCCAATATCATATACTATATCGAAGTTAATACGAGTGGGTAGAAGTGGACTGGTACCACAGACTAAATCGAAATTGTCAGTTTTAGGCTAATTTTACTCTTGATTTTTAAAAATAGTGATTCATGATCTAACTACGATCTTTAGAAGTAAAGAATCATCACACTAGAACCGGACCATGAATAAAAAAAAGGTAAAATCTAACTCAAAACTAAATAAAACTTTATATAAACTTAAACACCGGCTTTAAACTCATCTTAATCACTTAAAATCTAACGTAAATATAGCAAAAAAATATTATCTATCTTAAAATAGGGCATGAAACCACGAATAAGCCAAAACCGTTTAGGGATGAATCCGGACCAAACTGCAACGGTCTCACCCCTAGGTATTGAAATTCATTGCAATTATCTACTGGACTAATACACTATACAACACAACGTCATTTACACGTAGAATTAATGAAACTAAACAAGTTTACCCACGATCAAATAAAATCGACACAATAATTCAATAACATAGAAAAAAAAATGTTTTATTACATGCATGAAGTAGGAAAAACGAATTGACAGAACCTAAGAAAACCACAGTTACTATACGATGATCTTCAGATATTGAAAATTACAACTTGGTAGATTTATGTATGCATATTACATGACAACAAACAAACAAACAACATTAATTTTCCCAAAAAGGCTCACTAAGCCAAGGATATAATCATAATCTCATTCCCTTTTCTCTGCACCTCTTTTTTTTCTAACCCGAATAATTTGATTATCTGGACAGAGATATCAGACCTGAACGAATCCACGAAAAGTAAGCAAGTACGAAACCACACACATAGGAAGAGTTGAACCTGCTAAACGAAAGACTTGTGGCCAAATTGCTGGAGAAAAACGCGAATTTGGGGTTGAGTTTTGGTCGAGAATTCTATGCTTCATTCCATGGTTTTATGATGCAGCTTTTAGGCCACTTCTTTGGCCATTTTCCGGCTCTGATTTCTGCCTTTTAAGCTGATCATGAAAAGAGTCAAAGACTATCCAAAATGGAATTTAGCTAATCAGTTCTTACAAAGCATAATATGTTATAAATAAGCCGAATAGCTATGTTTAATTCATAAAGAAATGTTCAAAATTCAGTAAAGCTTATGCTAGTCTTTCTTAACATGATCAGAATGATAAATACGCAAACCAAACAGACAACAACAAAACATCAATTCATTTTTGAGAAGCATCTTTTCACATAATCCAATGTTCCTATAAAAAAATCTCAAAAAAAAACTGAAAATACTTTGAAATGTTGAGGAATGACAGACCAAATAAAAACAATGCATTTATTTCCAAGACAATTAAAACTAATGAAACTTCTCAAACTATTTAGGAACACAAACAACTCAAACACAGCTCTCATTCACTAAGCTGAAGCTAAAGCTCAATAGATTTATTTTGTATTTACTTCAAAATCTTGCACGATCCATCAATGAGCAGCATAAAGATGTAAACACAAGAATATGCATATCAGGAATTTTTCTTTTAGCTTAGCATGCTACAATTTGACAAATTTCTAAAAGAAGCAACACATTTCATACAAAATAACTAAAGTTGGTTAACATGCTATGCATTGAACACGTAACTCTCCTTCATGAAGCTTTGAGCAAAAATTCGACATGAACACTACAAAGTTTAAGAAATGAAACTAAGCGAGGCACTCTTTTAGTTGCATTCTCAGTTTACTTATAATCTGAATAAAATTTTCATAAAAGAAGATAAGATTTATAAAAAACCAACGAAAATAGCTTCACATTCTACGCAGTGACAAAAAGCAACAGCAAATCAAGAAGTCTAAAGCAAATATCCTAAAGAAAAATACTCAGTCTAGGGACAAAAATTTTCAATATCACAATTTGCATGAAAACAAGGTAGCTTTTGACTACTGTCTGAACATTTTTAAATAAACCAATTGGTTTTCTCAACAAAAATCGAGAAACCACTGTTTTGTCCTTAAAATCTAAGTATTCCTAGACGGATTTGGATATTAAATGTAGAAGATCGAAAAATTTGCATAAGAGAAGCAAAATATTGAATGAAACATTTTTTTTCCAGCTGAAGTGTACCTTAATTTCTGGTTCGCTTCCATTTCCAGAATCCTCGCCGTCTCCTTTGGTGGGATCAACCGGGTCAACGGCGGCGCATTCAGGCGGAAATTCAAACAGCGACAAAGAGAATTGCTTATCTACAACACCCACATCGAAGTAAATCAAACCGGAGCTGGGCAAATCGACGCGAATACCTTTCACCGGAAACCAAAGGAAAAGCTCCTGCGCTGAAACGCCGGACAAATCTCCGATCTTCCCGGAGCTGAGCCGGCCCGTAACATTGAAATCATAGTGCACTTGATTCTCAAATTTCGCGTTACAGGGTTGGTCGAGAAAGATCTGGAAATTACCAGTGGTTGAATCAATTGAGAATTTGGTAATACCCTTTGGAAATAGGCCGATTGGGAGGCCGTAGAGGAGGAGATTGTCGTAAATCGAAGACGGGTCTCCGGCCACCGTAGAAGAGAACGAGAAAACGAAGGCGAAAAACAGAGAGAGCGTGAGAAAGATCGATGATGAAAACATGAAATTTCTTGGCGATGGGTGAGGACCCATCTTGGGTTTAAGAATCAAGATCGATGATGAAAATGGGTGAGAAAGTTATGCGAAGAAAAATGGAAGAGAGGAGAGGGGACGAGGAGACAGGAGACAGGGGGCGGAACTATTACGGGATTTGTGAGGTTTATGTCAAAGCTAGAATCCGTACTCGCTCGTAAAGGCGCGTGTTTATCAATTCCAAAAATATCACTTTGCAGTCAAGTCCTTTGACCTATTTATTAGCTAAATTAAACCTTCACTTTCATTGTAATTAATTTGATATTATTGCCGAAGGTAATATTAATTTATCTCACGAAAAATAGAAATAACTCTATTTCAATAAAAATATATATTTTTATTTAACTTAATTAGCTTAAAAAATAAAAAAATTCAAAAAATTATAATATTTCAAACTTTTTTTTATCACAATTAATTATTGTATTGACTAAATTAAAGAATATTTTTAAAATTAACTAAAAAATAATGACAAACGAATTTAATATTTTTTTAAGAATATATTAAATTCAAAGGTAATCTTAATTTATCTCATGAAAAAAATAGAAATAACTTTATTTCGATAAAGAATTTATATTTTTATTTAACTTAATTAGCTTAAAAAATAAAAATAAAAACTTCCAAGAAATTATAATATTTTAAAACTTTTTATCACAATTAATTATTGTATTGATTAAATTAAATAATATTTTTTAAAATTAAAGAAAAATAATAACAAACGAATTTTAAAAATCGAGATATGTTGTTAATATTCTCATAGTTCAAGAGGTAAAAATCTATTTCTCTTAAATTCGACACGTATATCACATTTTTTATTAAATAATTATTTTGAGCTAATTTCTTAAATTATATAGATCTTAGGTTGTTATCCATTTAAAGCATGCTATGCTTGTTTTAAGCTTAACTAATAATCAATAACAATTAACAAGATTTCAAATATTCACGTAAAAGCCATCGAATGTATAGTTTACGTGTCATTTGTTTATCGGCTCAGCCAACGAGAGCTATAAGACGATGATTTTCACGACGGGATATGGCTCGTGTATTGATTAATCGAAACATTATTGATTATATTAGTCGTACCTATGTTGCGACTATGCATAGAGTAAGAAAATAGTGTAATGCAATTAAAAGTTCAATTATTTGAAAATCTTAAAAAAGAAAAAATATAAATTATTTTACAATTAACCAACTTGGTAAATTATTAGGGTTGAGTTTATTTCGAATCGAATATATGAAATTTTAAACGATGAATACGAACACCCATTTGGTTGATTTCAAATGGGTCGGTTTAGGCCGGTTGTGTCCACGGTTCAATATTTCTTCTCATTTCATTAGGGTCCGAAATGGTTCAATTCAGTTTGGTTCTATTTCGATTGAAACCAGAATCAATTTGGTTCTTGGTGAAGAACAGTTCGGTCTCGGGGTTCGGTTTTCGGTAGAAAGACAAAACCGACCTAAATCTTGCAGGTTAAAGGTTCAAATTATTAATAAGTAAACTTACGAGGGTACAGCAGCAATTGTAAAGAGAAATAAAAGAACCCAGAGATTATTTAAGCCCTAATGTCGAAGCCCATTATCAGTTGGTTCATGACGGGCGATTTTTGAAGAGGAAAAATCTGATTCAGAGGAAGAAGAAGAGGCGCCATGGATGCTCTGAGAAAGCAGCTGGACCAGCTAATGGGCGCCAATCGAAACGGAGACGTGCGTGAAGTGAACCGAAAGTATTATGATCGCGACGTTTGCCGGCTTTATTTGGTCGGGCTTTGTCCTCACGAACTGTTTCAGTTGACGGTATGGGTGTCTGTTTTTTCGCGGATTTTACGTTATACTTCTGCGTTGAAGAAAATAGTGCTGTGTCTGGTAGGTTTTCCTTTAGAAAATCTGGATTTGGGATGTTTGGGAGTGGACATTTTCTGTGGGGAATGGGTGCGGTCCTTCTTTCATGAGATTTGAAGTTGTATCATCTGTTTGATGGCTTAGTTTCTCTGAAACTTCAGTTTTTTTTCTTATTTTTTTTCATTGGTTTCAGAAAATGGATATGGGCCCGTGTCCGAAGGTTCACTCACTGCAGCTAAGGAAAGAGTATCCATGTTTGAGTTGTGTATGTTAATATTGATATTTAACCTTTTCCGGAAAATCTAACTCACCCTCATCAGAACTATATCTACTGCTGCCAGCTTGCCTTTTTGAACTTAATCACTTCTCAACTATAAGGGAGGACAGTGGTAGATCATATTTTTATGTTTTGAAATGAAAGTTTACTTTCATAAAACCCATAAGTCATATCTGAATGATACCAAGTTATTTAGTTCTTGTCAGAAAAGGTGTATATGTTCCGTATTTAAGATAGTGACATTGGCCTGTCCAGTTACGCTCCATTACTTCTTGGGAGTATTTAACTCTTTTTTAGATATCGAGAAGCCAAAGAGAAGGGAGTTGATAACTATGATCGCGACTTAGAGGATGTTATAGATCGACTCATCATTGAGTGTGATAGGAAAATTGCTAGAGCTCTTAAACGGCTTGAGGAAGAGGATGCAAAGGCTGCTATTGCAATTTCTGTCTCTGAGGTTACTCTGGTAAAAGTGAACATTTCATTACACCTTTACCATCTCATTCATTTTGGGCATGTTCATCTGCTTCATCATTAGGATTGTTGGGATCTTGTTTTTGGTTTCTCTTCTGCAGACACCCGAAATACTTGAATTGTCAACACAAATAAAAGAAAAGTTGAAAGAAATTGATCAATATGGTAATCTCTTCTTCATCTGAAATATTATCAATCATTTTTATTCCTCAAATATCTAAATAGGCCTTGTAGATCTATTTGTAAGTTAATTAAATATTTGCAATCTATTTGTAGATCTTGAAGGCAAGACAGATTTCAAGATTAGAGCTCTGGAGGTTTTGGAAGAGCTTCGAACTAAACGAGCTGACAAACAGGTTGATAATTTTATGCCTATAAGACACTGCCGTTGGATGTTATGATTAAAATCTGTATTTTTCAAACATCATTTTATGAGAATAAATGCAACTAATCTTGCATTTGTAATAATTTTCAGTCCATGCTTCTGTTAGATGCCTTCAACAAGGATAGGGCATCCTTACCTCAACCTCTTTTAAATGCACCCCCGATGGCACATTTGCCTGTTGTAGCCCCAGATCCTCGCACACAGGAGATGATAAACGAAAAGTTAAAGAAGGCAGAGGAGCTTGGTAAATTTCTTCTTACTTCAGATATGTATAATATACAATTTATTTCTTTTGTAATACATTTTCATATTCTATTATTGTTTACTTTATAGATGAGCCTTTCTTATCTTGTGATAATATGCTGTTGTACAAAGTTTTGTTTCCATACTTCAAAGAAAAATAAAATTCTTGTTGTAAATTGAGAAATATGCTAAGAATTGACATTGTTGGTACTTCTTTTAGTTGGTTTTGTTCCCTTCTTGTATGCTTGGAGTGTTCTGTTTTGAATTCCTCTATAAGTTTTATTTATTCTCTAGGCGAGCAAGGATTAATTGATGAAGCACAGAAAGCATTGGAGGAAGCTGAAGCTCTTAAAAAGGTTCACATTTCTCAACTTTTTTTCGGTGCCTAAAGTAGTGGTTCAAACTTTTTCTTAACACCTTTACATCTCCCAAAAACAACTTCTCTAGTGGCACGATTTACTTTATTTTAATATCGATTATTATAAGGTCATGAAAATGATATAGTTTTCATGTTCAAACTAATAGAGGCTACGGTAATTATGATCCTGGAAGCTTCTACTGTAATAATTAACCTTACATTGCAGTATCTTTAGATTGATTGATTTTTTGTTAGTGTATGTAAGGACATAGTTTTCTTCTTCCTTAGCTACCTGCAAGACAGGAACCTGTGCTGGATTCATCCAAGTACACTGCGGCTGATGTGCGAATTGTAAGTTCTTATAATGTCCTGCATATTTGTTTATATTTAGGTGTGTGTGTAGTTGTGGTGGCAAGAAAATAAATTTTGACCTTATTATCCATACGAGTTTTATTGCTAATTTTTCCGGTGAAAAGTAATAAGTACTAATCAATTGTAATACTTTTAAAATCTATTTTTAACTTCTCTGAAAGTAGTTCATTTGTCCAGCTCATGATCAATTGTAACTTACAAATATGGAAAAACAAAATCTTATTTTCTTTCGAAGTGTAATTTTTCAAATAAACCCCAATAGTTTTTTTAAGTTGTCATTCTACATTGATCTTATGTTGTTTCTTGCTTATATCAAGTATTGAAAAATTAGTTGATCTTTTACATTTATTATGAATTACTGACATTCTCTTTTGAATATTATCATTCTAATGTTGGAAATTCTTTATGTTAATACTCAATTAAAAAAAGATTTTTTTATTGAACTTAATATCATAATCTCATTTTTCAATCTAACTTGATTATAAGTTAATTTACTTTTTATGAATGGAATAGATCACCAACTTTTAGTTGGATTACAATAAGATGCAAATATTGATTTACCATATGTTATGATATTTTTTTATCTAATTACTTTTATAAAAAATATAAAAATAGTCTATTTGATTTTCTTTTGGAGAAAAGTTAATATGCATATGTATTGCTCGTGACCTTCAATTATGACATCTCATCACGCGCATAAAAGTGCATTTTTATTGAACCTATATTCAAGGAATGGTATAGATATAGATATTTAGTCTAACAGAACATGAACAAATGTTTCACACTGGTTACTGTTATGGATCGATTTAGGTTAAGCATCTCATCTTTGAAGTTCTTGGAAATTGATTGGATGTCTGAATATATTTTTGCTCTTTCAGTATATAACTGTCAAAGAAACCTTTAGGGTATTGTTTTTTAATAAACGGAAGTTAACCATTCCACCTATGTTTCAATTGCAGACTGATCAAAAGCTACGCGTCTGTGATATATGTGGAGCATTCTTGAGCGTCTACGACAGGTAAAATTTGTCTTATACTATTGTAAGTTGTCAAAAATGGTCACTAGCTTCTGAGGCAACTTAGGCGACTATAGAATAGGTTTCAAGTGGTTCATCTTTTGACTCGACAATCATACCTCCTTGTCACCAGCAGGCTCTTTGGCCCAGTTTTACGAGGATTACTTTTGCAGCTACAGAATGTGCGTTATTTCTGTTTTATATTTGTGGATCGTGTTATCTGTTGGATTATTGTTGTAGGGTCGATAGTCTTGAGTACCACAATGTCGATGTGATTCTTTCCTGATTAATAGAACATTTTGATTTTATTGTTTCAGTGATCGCCGTTTAGCTGATCATTTTGGAGGAAAGCTTCACCTAGGCTACATGCAAATCCGTGACAAGTTAGCCGACCTTCAGGTAGTATAATTTCCCACGGAGATTTATCTTTTACTGTTGTTAATATTATACATCAATATCTCCCATCTTCTGCTAATTTCATCCAATGGTTTTATCATATATTTGATTTCCAATTTTTTTTTTATTTAACATACATGATCACAGCCATAAAACTTGTTTTTATTATAGATTGTGGACATGTTTTTTTGTAACAAATGAACATTGAGAATTCATATTTGCGTGAGGTGATAGGGAAAAGAAGGGAAAATTTTAATATGGAGAGAAAATTATATTGATTAGGTTCATTAGGTTGATCATCCCCTTTGAGGAAGGGTTCACTATATTCCTTTGGTTTGCTTCCTAGATGCAAAGACCCTTTCAGTTAATCATTTGACAATGATCTGTTTGAAAAGGAGTAAGTTAAAGTGATTAAGTTCTGACATGACGGAATAGTTAGTTGGGGTCCAAACAGCCCCCAGTGAGAGCTTTTTGCCGAATTCTAGAAAAAGAATTGGGTGTCTCACGATTATTGGATGGGTGGTAGAGATATGAAGATAAATTGACTAGATTCATGATTTTTTTTTTTTTTTGGTGTGCTTGGAACAAAAAAGACAGCGATTTTTTAGAGGGAACCTGAAATGAGTGATATGGAGAAAATTATTCCAAGTTTTTTTGACTGTTTGTTAATAAGATACCGTTCTATTTGTTTGGTATGCTTGCAACAAAAAGAAAGCAATTTTTGAGAGGGAGAAAATTGTTCCTAGTTTTAGCTTAAACAAGTGCCTCATTTGCAATCGTAAGTAGCATTTTACTTTGGAAGAGAATGATTTTATGAAGTTTTATGTCAGCTGTACAGTTTCTTTATATATTGTTTGTTACGTTTTTAAGGTGGCAAATTTAAAAATGACATCCTTTGTTATGCTTTTTCTCTCTCTAATATTTGCGACGTAAATTTTTTTAAGAAGTTTCTCATTTGTCGTCCTCTGTGTTGATGTGCCAACCATGTGACCTTATACATTGATCTTTCGTGGTAATTATTTGTCAGGAAGAAAGAAACAAAAGTCGTAAGGTTAGCCTACCAGATGAAAGAAGGTTCGTAGTCTTTCCTCCGAACATGGTTTATCTTTTCTTGCTGCATTCAATAGATGTGTGCATGTATGTATTGAAAGTTCTATCATTAGATCCAAGGAGAGAAGTAGAGAACCTGATCGTGGGCCCAGCAAGGACCGTGAACAAGGTGATAGTCGTGATCGTGGAAGGGACCGTGATCGTAGGAGCAGAGATCGTGAGAGGTATAATGACCGAGAAAGGGGTTATGAAAGAGACCGCAACAGAGATTCAGGCCGCTCATATGATTCTAGAAACCGCCGTAGATCACGATCAGTGGAGCGTGAACGACCACGAGATTATGATCGCTACAGGTGACTTTAATTTTTTATGCATGTTTTTATCATATCATCAAAATACAGCTATAAAGCAAGATGCAGTGTGTGTATAGCAAGAATGTGAGGTCTAAAATACTGCAGAGATCTGTGTTATGCATACATCTGGGTAGCTGATTTAGTTGTCAATTTTTTTTGAAGCAGTGCCTAGTTTTCTGCCTCGTGCTACATATCAGGATTCAGAAAGATGACTGTGAACGTGCAAATTGGTTCTTGATTTTTTTAATTCAATGAGCAAACATTTGAATCTTAGGGATCTCATCCCTTTGGTACATTTGGCAAATAATACTATAGTATATCTGATTTGACTGTCAAATTTATCAACTCTTCGTATTGTGTCATCAGTGTTGATCCGATTTCATAATATATGGTTTTCTATAAAGATTCGTGTCATTCTTAGAATTAAAAGAAAAAACTTGTGATATCAAAAATTAACTTCTTAGGAATATTGATAACAATAACAAGGTGACACCGGTGCTATTTTGTTTATCCCAGGAGCACAGTCAAATCCTCTATCAGTTATTGGGGCTTATTGTCATTTTTGTTATTATTAATGTTATAGTGATATTTCATGCACTAATATTTGGTCTTCTTTGTGCAGGAGACATGATCGATATTAAGTCTCTTGTCCAAGTCCAGACCTAAAAGTTAGTGCCATTGTCCGGGCTAACAGATAATGACCACGCGGCTTTTGTTGTGCAGTGAAGTTATTTTCTGTAACGGATAACGGTCCACAAGGGTTTTCTATCATATTATGTTTAAGGTATGCATCACATTGTTTTTAAGCTACACCTGGATTAATGCTCTTGCTGATTATGTGGACTGCCGTTTTAGTTTCAATGTCAGGATTGAGTGATCAAAAGCTAGTTCAGACTTTTAAAATGGTATGAATGCTCTATGTATCATTCTTCTTTTGGTCGTTATTGAGGTAAACATGTTGAGAAAGGTATGTTAACTTCTTTATTTTTTCTTATCTGGTATCCATATTGCATCGAAATGCTTAAAATGCATCGATCTGACTCGAAAGTGGTTTAGAAAAATCAGGAGAAAGATAATCTCCTGTCTTTGGCTAAATCAGAAAATTGATTTAGATTAGATGTATAATATTCAAAGAAATTGTATGGTACATGCATAAATAATTGCAACAAATCGATGCATGGAACAAAGTGATTAATAATTCAGAAAATAGTTGCATTTACAGCTTCTTGTGATATGGAAAACTCTTTTTTTATATGGGTATCTGGTTTAAAATCTGAGGTTTGGATTTCAGTAAAGTTATTTGCTTATTTACATTCTCCCATTTATTAGAATGAAATCTAATTTCTTTGCTGTCTTTTAACTCTAAGTTGAGTTGATGTGCATTATTGATCATAATATTGCATGGGATGTGGCATTCGAGGGCATGGATCATCTCTGTAAGTATTTGAACTTAAACCATGCAATTTGTATCTATAATCACGCTATATACACTCTAGTTCCTGAAAATTATAGGGTGACTCATTTCTTGACATGGCATTTTCAATGTTTCTCGTATTTCGTCACATGTGTGCAAACTAAAACTTGGTCGGTTAATCAAGTTATCGGACTCGGCTAATGATTGCTTTTGACAATTTATTGGTAGCAAAGAAAATGGCAAATTTGCTAAGATCCGATGGGATCGGTGGGAATCTTGTTTTGCATATAATTTTGTTTTGTGATAGGTAGGGAACTAATTAGCAAAGTATGCATGTTATAGCCCTGTGGATTAGTAATGCCACTGTCAAGATTAATGCGACAATCTTAACTCATATTCTTGAATTTTAGTCGCATATCCCGATTCGTACTATTTTTATCAAATACATTCAGGTGTGTATTATATAGAATCTTCTTGAAGATGGTTGTGGAATCAAATAATATAAGTAGCTTGTTGTGATTTTAATTTTTACAGTTTCGACATCAATTTCAAGGTAAGAGATTCTTGGTATGTTAATTAATTATATATTAAGAAGAATTATTATTCAAATACTAAAAGAAATATTTTTCAAAACAGTTGATAATCATATGAACTGAACACAATTTAATTTGCGGTTCAATAGATTAGTATAATTTTCTACAAATGGTTTGTATAAGTGTAATTCAAGGTTTTTTGCCTTAACTCTATTGTTTTTTTAAAGTGAAAATAAATGTCTGATGGAATTTTTATGAATTATATAAACTGTTAATTTAAATAATATCAATATAAGTAAATACTCGTAAATTAAATTCTCAACTACTGTTGAGAATTATGTTAGAAATAAATGTAGTGAATTTCCTGAAGTTTTGATATTAGTTAATTTTAAAAAATAGTAGTCAATTTTATTGATTGGTCATTTAAATAGTAAAAATAAATTAATATTTATTTCAATAAACGAAAAAAATAAGGAACCAATAAAAAATAATCTTTATAATTGTCTCATAAACTTGACAAAACATAATTCATATTGATATATTAGTAAAATTATGACACTTAGAGAAGTTAGTATCGAATCATTTATTGCAACAAAACCATATATTAGGGGTGCATTGATGATGTTCATCCTAAACCCAAATGATTGTCCTCAAATTTATCCACACACAGTTTAGGGTTTAGAATTTAAGATTTATAATTTGGGGTTCAGAGACAATTTCAAGCAAAAATCTTGAACTTATAAGGTCATACAATAAGTTCCACCCAAATACCATGGCCATGGCTATATTAAAATTATAGATATCTCGTCTTCAGGAGGACACCGCCAGAAAATCACACCGAGGTCAGAGGATCGTCACAGTTCATCCTGCATCCAAAACAAACATGGCCGGTTGATTAGCAAAACCATATAGCATGTATTGGATTATGTTTCCGATCATGATTCTATCCCTAGTTATGGCACTTTTTCTAGTCCGCTTGGTAAATTACAAATTGTGATTTGTCCCAGGGAAATGAGGATTTGACCAAAACCAATGAACTGTAAATTCCAATGAATATTTCACTATTCTGAATAATTATGAAACTGATGATTCCAAACGCCAAAAATATAGATAAAATTATAGGAAAATGAAATATGCAGGCAACTGCCAGTATTTGAATACTTACATGATAATCATCGAAGTCGTGTCGATCTCGCTGCAAATAAATAAATTACAGAGTAATTAAATGCATGTCTATGAATAGGTCCATTTAAGCTATAATTTTATTTGCTGTTATCTATATTATGTTTATTTGAAGAATTGTTTTAATTATCTAAAACAATTATACAATATTTTCTTCTTTTTTTTTTTGGTTATTTCAATAGTGCAGAAAATATTTCTGCCTATTTGAAGTATTGTTTTAACCATGGACAACTATCATACAATATTTTCCTCTTTTTTGGTTATTCCATTCGTGCAGAAAATATTTCTGCGTAAAATATATTTGCAAATAGATGTAATGTGATCCTAACCCGCTTATATCTGTCTTTGTATCTGTCTCCATATCGGCGATCGTGACCACCCCTCTCACGCCTCCTCCTTTCACCTTCTTCTCTTGCCCTTTGAGCTTCCTGGACAATGTTAGCCCAGTATACTTAACAAACTTTTTTGACAGTAATGGAGATTGGGAATTTAATCTAAAAATGATTCAGCCAGTTACCTGTTCCTCTTTCTCCTTTCTTATTTTCTCTGCTTCCTCAAAGGCTTCCTTTTCTGCCTGCATATCAAAAAGATTAACCCAAATAATGTTGTATCATCGGAAGGTTTCAAATAGAGAATAGTCTTACCTCTCTATTCATAAATACTTGTTCAATAACATGTTTTGCATATGCCGGATCATCGCATATTAAAATGTTGTCAAAAACTGACCCAGCCTTAACCTATTATCCACCAATAATGATTATAAGAATCTAGCATCAAATAACTAAAAGACTTCAAGTCACAATTTCTCGGAGTTGTGCATAATTTAGGAGACTTCAATCCATTTCCAACCTGCCAAACTTCAATGCCAAGATATTTGATTGGCTTAAGCACGTAAAGATCAGGATCATCTTCAAATTCTGGATAAAACAACAAAGTCTAAGAGTTTTTATTTTTCCAAGTTTGTAACATGCAACTCTCCTATGAGTATATGTTAATGACAACTGTGAAAAGGATAAATATAATAAACAATACCAGGATTGTCGATCCACGGAGTCTTCCATTTGCCTTTGTAGTTTGGATTCTTGATTTTCTGTGGTTTACAAAAAAATGATTCGAAACTGTGGAAACAATTTAATTTAGGCTTCCAGTCACAATCTTAAAGGATCAATTTATACCTTGCGCTTCCATGGTCCTTTATATGCAGGATTTGGTATCTTTGGAGCCCTCCATAATCCGTCCTCATCCTCATCCCAATTATCAGGCTAATTAAATAAAATAGGACAAGTTACTCTAATTATAACATTGTGTGCTATTTTGTAGAAAAACAGACACGTCAATATGCTCGAAATATATCTTCTTAAACTCTCATCCTTCCACTCCCTTTTAGAAAGAAGAAATGATACTATCATATTTATCGTTAGTAGAGCAGACAAGGTACCACCACCATATGGTTGTAATATTCACTAGCATTTTTTTAAATTGATAGACAAAAGTAAATTAACTTAAAAAAATTAGTTAACTCTACTACATAATAAGCATCGATCCAAGGCATCTCTTGGATAAGTCACCTCTTTAGCTTTTGGGTCAGGAATTTCAGATGGAATTGAATCGTATCCCTGCAATAGATCATCAATCCAAATCAACCACGAAGCGATATAGCAACGGCTTAGAGAGGAAAAATGGTTAATAATACCTCCGGTTTGATATCATTGGGATCATCAATGTATTCTTTATCATCCCAGTCAAGAGGCTAAAAAGACATCAAGTTTAGATTAGAATGAAAATACGTCGCATAGCAAAAAAAAATCAGCAATAATGAGTATCAGATATCAAAAAACCTTTTTTGCTTTGACATCTTTAATCTTGCGTGGGGGGAGAATATCCCAATCTGTATACATACTCCCGGAATCCCTCTCTCTGTTGTCAATCAGCAAGCTATAACTTGCATCTGGCCTAAGTATAAATGTGTAGAAATGAGTTAACTTATCCGTTTCACATTCCAAATCCTTCTTGATGGGATAGTTCTGGCCCTGGTACGAAAGTATGACATGTAGCTTCTTTTTTTGCGTGCCACATATATCTGGTCCAAACATAAAACTGTGAAAAAGGATAAATTCAGTAAACGTGAGTATAGGGGATCAAAAACAAGGTTTCGAATGGAGACATGTTTGAGAAAGTAAAGGAAAATCAACCTGTATGGAGTGTCTCCGCCATATTTCTTTTGTGTTACATATGCAGAGTGGAGCTTTATGTAACCACCGCCACATTCAATGTCCTGCTCAAACTTAATAGAATATTGAAGGACTAACGTTCTGTTTTTATTACTAAACTCTGGAATTTTTGCAGATATGGCAAAATGTCTGGCATCTGTTGATGTTTGAATACCTACAAATATCATTTAGCAACATATGATATTTGAATCACTTCTGACCTGTAAAGTCCATTGAATAACTTTGCCCTTTTGGGAAATTTTGACAATAATTTTTATATTTGCCGGAGAAGATTGAAGAAGTATTGGTTCAGCAACTTAATTTTGACAACTATGCAACATATTCGATCTTGAAGCATATTGAAGAACGACATATACCTTTATCATCAGGGTCTCCAGACCACTTCCCAGCAGTATGCTTAAACGAACCAGCTTTACCCTCAGACCTTTTCCAATCGGATTTCACCCAATGATTTTGCCAGCCATCTTACGTTTTCATCACCAAAAACAAAAATCACAATTAATTTCCTGTTTTGTTTAAAAAATATTTAATACATGGAGCAGTTGAAAGATTAAAGACATGATAGATTTACTTCAATATCATGTAAAATTGCCATAAAACACAAAAGGCTGAAGTTGCTGTAATAAATCTAATCATCAAATTATTTCTTAAAAACGACATCCATCGCTTAAAAAATGCTCATAATCATTTTCCCCTGGTTTTCCCCCAAGCAACTTCTCAGTTACCAAACATGATCGAAATTTAATAATGAAAAATAAATTCACCAACACTCAATAAGCCACAGACGCATTTGAAACAGTATATAAACCGGTAATACACTAGCCGCTTAACCTATCGCTGATTTTCTATCCGCAAAATGATACCAATAAATGAAAAAAAAAATGTAAAACACGCATTTTTCAAGGGAAAAAAGGAGTGCGGTAAATCACTATTCTCTCTCTCTCTCACCGTAAATTTCTCATTAACCAAACACACATAAAACACTAAAAAATCCAGCAAAGAAAACAAGATGAACTGAATAAGTTCGAAAGAGATCAAAGTTCAATCAACGAAGAACCTTCAAATCGCTCTTCAAAAATGATCTCGCAAACCGTAAAATCAGCGAGAAATGAAAGGAAGAGTAGAAGTAAGAGCTTGTGGACAGAAGCTGAAAGGAAGCAGTTAAAGAAACCCTCCGCCATTGGAGGTGAACATGAAGTAAAGTTGCAAACTGATTCGTTCTATTTATAGTTCGTTCTAACCATAGTGGAAAAACTACAAAACCACCCACAATATTTGTGTGTATTACACTAATGCCACGCCTAGTCAAATTAATTGTTATTTTTGTAACTATTAATTTTCAAATTTAATTAAATTATAATAAAAATATAGTAATTCATACTAATTAAATATTTGAAAATAATAAATCACAACGCAAATACAATATCCACTTATTTAAGAAATCTAATTTTCCCGTTGAAGCAGCAAATGATTTCCCATTTTTTTAATTTACTCTAATAAATCTTATAATATGAATAAATAATTTTAAAAAATCAATAATAATAATAATAAATAAATGACACAAATATTACGGCAATTTTAGAAGGAAATGATAATGTATGAGAAGACTTTGACCCGTAGAATTCTTTGTGGAAGCTTTCCAAGTCTTCTCTCTCTCATCGCGGGAGACTTCTAGGTCTTCTCTCTCTCTTCCCCCATTGTCCAGAATGACTTTCAAATACTGTTTTGAACAACACTTGGTTAAACACGAAAAACTGCTTTTTCTTTCCAGCACTATCTGAGATAACCCGACCCAAACCCAATTTGGGTTGGGTCAAGTTGGGTTTTTGGTCGAGTAAAAAAAACATTCTTAATCATACAAACTCATATCCTTAATCTTCGATATAAAAAGATTTGATTTTGGGTACGATTTTAACCATAGATAAGATCACAAATTCACAATTTAACAGAGATTGAAGAGGAGCTTACAGCAACCGAAATCCCAACCATGATTAGAATTCAAACCAATATGATACCCACTGGACTCAGAATTCACGATCTTTGACATCTAGAAGTGAAGTCTGAACAGTTAAAAAAAGATTTTTACTGCCTGAAACAGTAATCGAAGGGCTATATCAGACAGGACCCAAGCAGAACAGATGCTTCCAGGTAAAAACCATCTATCAAATATTACATGAAAATGACTCTTCTCATTGAATTCTACTATCAAATTCCGATAATATCTGTTTAATCAATTCCAACATTTGACCAAAACAAGTCCAAAAACAGTTTTCAAAATCAGATTAATTACAGAATCTGATTAATTCAGATTAACTATAGAGTCTGCAAACTATTTGTACCTCCAAAGTCACAAACTGCATCCTATCATAGTATCATTCAAAAAACTGGGAATCTGATTAATTCAGCATGTTCTAATCAAAATGCTGTTCTATTAATCAAATGACAAAGAAGAAATCTCATAGTTTTCATCAACCAAGTAAATGAGGTTGGAGCATTTGACAATCAACCAGCAGTGACACGTGTTTCATGGAAATTTAATACCTCATTGTAGAAGAAAAATGGCTATCTACTTAGCCTGGGGGTGGGAAGCAATGAAATCGACTGCAAGATTGATCGAGTTGATTTTGTCAGCCTCGTTATCAGGAATCTCAAATCCAAATTCCTCTTCAAGAGCCATTACAATCTCCACAGCATCTAAACTATCTAATCCAAGATCATTATGAAAATTGGCATTTAGTGTCACCTGCCAAACATATAACCTATGATTATGAACCATACCATGAGTAATAACAGAGCTGACCATAAAAATTTACGGAATAGGTTCAAACGTGGCATGCATTTCGTTCTCAACAAGAATTTAACATAACAATGAATATTAGGACAATGAAATTTCCACTGTCAGCTTTTTTTCAATGTATACAACTAATATAGGTCCACAAGCCAATATTGGACTGAAAAACTGTCTATCACCATCTCCAATAAAATATGCATGTAAGCTCGTTCTCACATTACTTGGATTCCCTTTCAAAGATTACCTTTCAAGTAGAGAACCATAAAATACCTTATGCTACAAACCAAATTTACCACAAAAGGTCCATTGGCGAGATAGATTAGTGCCCAAAATATATCCATTCACTATTTTTTGATCAGATAAATAATGCTTTTCTGTCAATAGCTGAAGTTTACAGTAAAACCGTGGCACCTTAATGGGAATATTTGGTGGTCTTTCTCTTCCATTAAGGTGCCACACTTCTGCCGTAAAATTCAGCTCCACGTGCTCACAAAGTATCAACTTTTAAATGTCTTAAGTTCCAAGAAAAATAAATTTGAATTTTATTTCGACAACTAAAAAGGACTGCCCCATCAATACACATTCATTTGTGGAAAAATGTGTATTGAGGAAGATAGATGGCCAATAAATCGAACTATATTTTAAACATGTCAAAAGTATCACATTACATTAAATCAGCTTATAGAGTTTTCTTGTTTAGACTAATCTAGTTAGACATGAATGCTAGATAAAAGTAATGTATTATCTCTTCATTATGTAATGTATCATTGTTTCTAAAAAAACTAAATTTGAACTTTCTGAACATTTGAACCTGCTGTCGTGCCACAACTATAAACAGTCAAATGAATGAAACAAGATAAACATAAGCAAGACTACATCAGAGGTGAGAAAAAAGGCACACTAACTATTCATCAAGAGACACAATTTAAATACCAAGTCATGAAAAAGAATTCCACTGATGAATCAGAAGTTTATTGAATAATTAGTAGTTTAAAAAAGAATAATTAGTTTAAAAAACAACCATGAGAATATTTATTGAAAGCCTTCAGAAAAAGAAATGAAATAACACGAGATAATATGAAGTATAA
This sequence comes from Begonia fuchsioides, assembly GCA_003255005.1. Classification (NCBI taxonomy): domain Eukaryota; kingdom Viridiplantae; phylum Streptophyta; class Magnoliopsida; order Cucurbitales; family Begoniaceae; genus Begonia; species Begonia fuchsioides. The sequence continues at coordinate 14,315 of QAOC01047963.1, read as the reverse complement.
AATTCAATTATTAGAGCAGCAGGCGAGGAAGTGTAATCCAACCAATTTTCATCGTATCATACATTTAATGAAAAAGACATTCAACAAAAAACTAAAGCTGAAACTTCAAAGATGTAAGAATTAACGGACGAGCACAGAACAAGGAATATTTCTTACCAGTGGCTACAGGAATCTTACTCATTAGTAATAGACTAATTAACTGCATAGTTTATGCCAGTTTCTCGCTAATGAAAAATAGAATTTTAAAATTAAATGCATGACTGACACTGCTTTTAATCAGAATGTTCATGACAACAAAGAGATGTTCATCCATCCTAATGATGACACTGTCACAAACGTCCAGAAAACGAAACATTAAATCATTGAATAAGTCAGTACTGACATAGAAAATGTCCGCACAAGAACTCATTGAATCCCAAACATTAAATCACTGCATTGCATAACTGGAACCCAAATTTTTACTTATAAGAAATTTGGAACTTCAACATAACCACGAAAAATGTTAGCTTTGTTCATACTGACTTTTTTTTTTTCTCTTTCATTTCCTCGCAGACTTGAGCACCGAAACTCAGAACTAATAAAAAAAAAAAATGTAGCACATAAATCATCCATCCGAAAAATTAAATCACCACAGAATCGCCCGAACCCTATAATTCTTTTCGTTCGATTATCTTGTCTATAAGAATGGCAAAATGATCACAAAAGAGCTAAAATTCTTTATTCCATTTGGGATTACCTTCGACGGATCAACTTTCTGGAAGTTCTTGACGACTGAGACGACGCGGTCTGTGACCTCCGATTTATCGAGGAAAGAACCCCTAACCTCCTCGGAGAAAAAACGGTGGTGAATTGCGTTGAACAATAGGGAGTGAGAAAGACGCCCACGATACTCCGGCACAGCCTGTACGGTCACTTTCAGATACTTCAACAAAGCTTCTCTCGCCGCCATTGATGGATGACTTGGGTGCCAAAATACTCTTCAAACCGCTGCAGGTTCTCTCTAAAGTCGAAGAAGAACGAACAGAGAGAATGGATTGGCAAATAGACATACCTACTAAACGACGCCGTATTGTATATAACCTGAAGTGAGCCTGTTACCAAGCCTAGTCAACACTAGGCTTTTTATGCCAAAATAAAAATTATAAAAATTGTGATTATTACGTAAAATACATTTAATTACGATAAATTATAAATAATTTATTGTAATAAATTTGTGACACGTACATTGTTATGTTTATTTAATTTTCGTAATTTTTTTATATTTTAGTCTCCTAAGAAATAAATAACCTCCAATTAAATTAATGACTCGAGCATCCTATGACAACATAGATAAGTCAAAAGTTTAAGGGCGCGAAACTAACGATTAATAAGTTAAATCAAATACGCTTTTTTAAGTCGAAACCTTATGAATCTGTACAATGGCTTATGCTTTCGAGCTCCTTATATTGTCATCGAGAGTTTACTCCTAACAAAAGAAAACAAAACACGACTGAAATCGATCTAGATCACTCCCATTGATAGAGTGGAAGAAAAGAGAGATTCACGAGAAATATAACCAATCATTTCATTTCGAGAAATATTCTATTTTATCTTCTTAATTTTCAAAAAAATATGCAAGATAAATAGTTCAAATATGAATTATTCGAAAAAAGTATACATAGAATATGAAAAATGCATATAAATAAAATATGTTAGCCGACCTCCGTGGAAGATGCAGCCATGGAATATTTGTATTTGAGGTAAGCTTTGATGAAGTAATCCAATTCACCATCCATTACAGAGGTGATGTCCGAGGATTCGTACCCGGTCCGTACGTCTTTCACGAGTTTATACGGATGAAATACGTAGTTCCGTATTTGTTGTCCCCACTCGGCTTTCACCGCATCTCCTCTTATTTGCTTGATTTCTGAAGCTCTTTGCTCCTCCGCAATCACCAGCAGCTTCGCTTTCAATCGAGCCATTGCCTTGTTCTTGTTTGCGAGTTGTGATCTCTCTTCTGCATGTCATTCTTTGAATCATTATTATCCAAATGGTATGTCGAAAAAAAGAGAAGAATATTTCCATATAAAGATCAAATTACAACTATAAATTTAACTGTTCGAACAAACTTATATATATTTATAGAGTAAAAACAAAACACTAAAAATCCATCATACAAGCTCATTGGTTAATAAGAAGTAGAAAAATTAAAAGACTACGGTTAATAAGTTTACCATCTAATTCTATATTTGATCTTCCATTCAGACATGACACATCACTCATCAATTGAAAAATACAATTTAGATAGATTAATAATCGACGTGTCAGAAGATAATATAGTTAAACTAGAGAGTAAACTTTATTAATGTAACGAAAAAAGGTGAACGACTAAGAAGATTCTTGCAGGCAAAATACGTTCCCCAAAAATGGATTAACAGCCACATAAAATTTAAGGGTAAATAACAATTTACACCAAGAATTAAAAGAATAGTTATAACGGATACTTAACTTTACCGTAATTACAATGGACACCTTGTCATTGTGTTTTTTGTTAATTTTAATGATGTTTATCCAGTTAAGCAACACAATTTATTAATATAGTGATATTTATTGTTGAAAAGATTACAAATTTGTCAAAAATTTAATTTTTACGAGATCAAATGAGTTAAATAAAAATGTATTATTATACATTTTTTTATTCTCGGCAAGTCGTTAAAATTAACAAAATTAACAAAAATAGCTAACTAACTTAACCGGCACATAAAATAAAATAAATATGACGACAAGGTGTTCATTGTAATTATGATAAAGTTCAAAGAGTTCGTTGACAATTTTTAAAGTTCAAAGTATATATTGTAACTACCATTATAGTTAATTGTGTAAATTGCTCTAAAATTTAAAGAGTGTAAAATTTATAAAAAAAAGAAAAAGAAAAGAAAAAGAAACCTGTGCAGCGCAAAGTAACGCCGGTGGGTATGTGAGTGATGCGAACGGCAGTTTCGACCTTGTTGACATTCTGGCCTCCTTTCCCGCCCGCCCTTGAAAAGCTTATCTCAAGATCTTCCTCTGGCAATTCAACATTCAATGACTCTTCAGGGAGAAGAGGCATCACTTCAACCCCTGAAAAACTAGTCTATACAACTTATGTTACAACTAAAACATCCATGTAGAGAGACAGATGTTTCAAATTTTCGAAAGAAATTATTCAGTCGTGCCCTCTTTCATAATTATGTAATCCAAACAAAGCCTCAATGATGTTGGTTTTTTGTTATTTTGAGGAGCTTGTCTCTTCTTTATACTTCCTACCCTTTAAAAACATGAACAAACTTAACTATATTTACGTCCGTCAATGTCGTAAGATTACCAAAATTCAGTAAAAACAACTTCTGTAAGCACCGGATAGTATTTGAATAAACAAAAAGGCGACTAAATGGTAGTGTGCTCTTTCTAAATGTAGTGACTTCAAAGTTTCAAAAGACGATATATAATGGATGATCACCTGTCTAAGGCCTTTCGAATTGAATGGAGACTGGCGAACTATTCGGTGAGTTCCTTTCTCCCCAGATAAATATCCGTACGCATAACGGCCTTCAATCTCGATTGTAGCTGACTTAATCCCGGCTTCTTCTCCCGATGATTTCTCAACCACTCTTGCTTTGTATTTTTGTTTCTCTCCCCATCTCACGTACATCCTCAGAAGCATGTCAGCCCAATCCTGCACTGGATAAAATCAAAGATCTGACCAGGATATCAATGAAATTTTGGAAATTTCTCAACATGAATTTACTAGAGAAACAAATGACGTAGCTACTTATTGAAGTTTTAGAAAACGAAAACCATCAAACATATGCTGCCGCCAAGCCGAACAAAACCATTATTCATTAAGTGGATTACTCAACCATATCGTTTTTTTTCGACATGAATATTAACTTCAGACAAAATAAAAATTGTTAATTTTCATCAACTTTATTCTGATGAAATGCTTATTTATTGAGGGAAAGAGTCTTCAATGAACAGTAGTGTTTTTCTTTGTGAAATTAACATGAATTTTTCATTATATGCTATAATATTTAAGGATTTAGAGTTTTCATTTTTTATAAAGTTCTTCAATTAAGTTTCATAGTTATTTATTTTTGGGTTTGGCTTGGTTTACATTATTACTTGATTTAGTTTCAAGTCATAACTTTCAATAATAATTAGTTTGGCTTTAGAAACACTCAGAAACTAAGCCAATCTAAACTACAAACACCCCTTGTAAAATAAGAGGTGCTCAAAATTTATCCTCGTGACACAACCAAAGCAATGTTTTTTCATTCTTATACGAAATGAAAAAGTGAATTCACATGACATTCATGATAACACCGTATGTGGTACGAAACAAAACATATTTAAAGAAGAACAATACGATAAGGAATGCTTAATGTTGAAAAAGTTCTCTCAAGTTAGATAGAAGTAAACTAAAATAATAAAATTGTAAAAAAATTGAAACAATAGACCTACTTGACAACAGAGAAACTAAATTGTCCCAAAAATCAATAATTAATGTCTTAGAAGTGACTATTGCAATGATACCAAGGAATCTAAACAATTTTCAAATGAACAGTAAAAAGTATTCATTCAAATGGATTTACAAATTCTCAAAGACAATATCAAGATCCAATTCAATCTAATCCAAACTGTGAATCCAAGCACTAGAAGATCCATCAATTGAAATCAACTTTCTTTTAGTGACTAAGAAATGGTTTTTAAGAGAAAATGCATAAAACAACTATTTACCTGTGCGTCAGTACCCCCCGCACCAGCTGTAATGGATATAACAGCACCTTCTTTATCATACGGTCCAGAAAGTAGTTGCGTTAATTCAAATCGATCCAATGCCTTGTTTAGTTCTTTAATAATATTAGAAGCCTCATCGAGAAGTGCAGAATCAACAGAGTCTATCTCCTCAGTCAGTTTAATTATAGTTTCTGCATCTTCAACCTCCACACATGATAGAAACAGCATCAATCCTTATTGTACAATGCATTTTACAAGGATGATTTTTTCTACTATCATTAGAAAACTGATAAGGCCTCACAGGGTTGAGCCAATGAGCACTTTTATTATTTTCTTATTTCTTTCATGATGACTTAATTTCAGGATTAGCATAAATATGTGATGTTTTTGTATGGGAGGATATTAAGAAATTTAGGATAAACCTAGGAGGAGAGGTCGGCCTCCATTAATTGCTCATCACAAGGGGAAAGTAGAGGTGACAATCAGATTAGATCAAGCCACAAACCGACTCAAACCGACTATTTGAATCGAATTCGGATCACATCGAATATATGATCAAATTAAGTTTGAATATGATTTTACAATAACCGACCAATCAGATCGATCCGGTAGGCTAACTGATAAAATTTAAAATTTGTGAAAAAGTAATTTAATTTAATTGACTTAGGTCGATAACCCACGGGTTTGAATTTTACAAAACCAAAGATAAACCTGAATCGAAACTAACCATAATCAAAACAAACTCAAAATTTTAGGTCAGATTTAGATATGATAGAATTTATGATCGGAGCGAGTTCAGATCTAATTGTAGAAGACCCGACCCCTCACATAAGATTCATTTTCTTTCAAAACTGACTCAAACCCACGAGTCTCATCCTTAAGAGAAAGGAGAGCATTCATTAATTGCTCACAATTCTATTTCGTTTTATGTACTGGATGTTCATCATTTGTCTGTTATATAATCATGTTATTTGTTCTGTGTTCTTTGTATTCTTTCTTTGTTACATTAAATAGGCTCTACCAAATATGTACCTGGTTTTTGAACTCTGCAAGCAACTTTAACTTCTCTTTGACATCAGTTAGAGCCAAAAGAATTTTTTGAGCCTTAGCCCGGTCCTCCCAAAAGGATTCATCAGCTGCTTTCAACTCTAGATCTGCAAGTTCCTTTTCCAGTTGATCCAATCCAGAAGACGCTCTAATATCTTCGACACGCTCCAATGCAATTTCTACATCTTTCCTCAATGCATAAAAATCTGCAAGATCTATATATGTAAAATATCGAGTAAAACGAATTTGGATGTGTTCCGATTGAATTATTTATATAGAACTGCATTGTGCCATAGTGGCTTTAATATGATCAAGTCATATTAATGGTCTCACCATCTGATCAGACCAAGTCATAAGATCTATGTTACTAAATATTTTCATCCAATCATGTGAAAGATGACTTAAAATACAAACAATAATGTGAACTTGATGAAAAAAAACACAAAATGCATTAAGAAAATAGTCAATAGTGGCATATTAATCATAGACCCAATTAGATGTCAATTGTATAGCCAGATTTGTGCCGTTTCAGTACATTTGTTTTGTTTTGTGCTCAATTTTTTATAGCAATTTCAGTGTTGTACTCTTCTACCCTTGTAAGGTTGCTGATTTCTTTAATGTTATCAAGGTTTACCTCGTTTCTGATATGTGTACATTTTCTTTTAAAAAAACATCTAGCTATTCTAGCAAAAAAAATCCCCATTTTGTCCAAGGGAGGAAAACATTTGCAAGATGTCAAAACATGTCTATGATATGATTCCACGTCTCAAACTCAAAGTCTGTCAAACTCAAAGTCTGTTAGATCTCAGCGTCCTGAATTCTTTTTGACTCGGGCTGATGGACAGCCTGAACAATCTACTTTAAGATTTTGTCACAAAACTTGCTCTAATTTCTAGTGTTCTAGTTTTTAAAGAGTTTTTGCACATAAATTTGAGCATTCCAAGTTTATATATTCTAGTTCCCTATCAATGTTCAAATTTTAACAGCTTTCGTTGACCATGAATCAAAGGAAAACACGGGGGGAATTTATAGGAAATTGCAGTTTATAAAGAATCTATACTAGATATCTAAACTTGAATACACACTAGTGATGGTAAAAACAACAATATAGACTAAAGATCTACCTTGCAGTACCCATTCTCTTGTATCAGCATTCACTTCTGCACTCAATTGACTCTCCGGAGTAGCAAATAAAACTGCCAAATTACATTTAATAAGTAGGATAAAACAATGGATTCACAATTTCATATTTCAGAAAGAAAGGAGGGATACAAGCAACAGTACTGAACCAGAAAATCGCAAAACATCATTACAATTACAACTACAAGTTCAATATAGACATGTAGAAAAAACAAAAATCAAGAATCGATAGAAAGCTATTAACGCCCAAGCAAATTCTTTCTGTAGGCATTATGTATATATAACAAAGACGACTAAATCATTTTCCATAGAAGCCCAGCAATTTATATACAAAAAATGTTAAGCATAAACATGAAAGGACAAATTGATATAAATTGTAAACAATATAGCAACAGATCCACATAAAATTCTCGAAAATTTCATTACAGCAACTGAAATCTATTTTTTTTGAGTAAAAACTTCTACTTTTTTTGTACAAATTGTTCAGTAATCCACTATAATTGTAGTATACTTTAGTGTCTCGAACTACTGAATTTATTTGAGCGATCCAAAAATGAAAAACATCCCTTTTTTTCCTTACTCTATCCCGATAAGATGAAACCAAAGCTCTTAGTTGCTGTTGAGTAATTGTTCGAGTAAGTCTTGAATGAGCCCCTCGAAAACTGGTCACTATGAGATGATTTTTTTTTCTCTTCAATGTAAACAAGTAGGAAATGAAACAAAAAATATCGACAGACCCCAAAAAAAGGCACCAACTCCAAAGAATAAAGCAGACCCGAAATCCTTCAGCGATGAACTCAACCAAAACAGAAAGCTTTACAATAATTCCAAAAACATAAACCTAAAATCCCAAAAGGGTATGCATAAAAAGAACGCAGCAACATATAAACGCACCAGATGAAGAAAATCTAGAAGGGGTAAAGGCTAATCGACAAGAAAATGACTTCTCCCGAAGAAGAAACAGGTTCAACAATAGTCTACAGATAGTTTGAGGTTTCTGAAGCGAGAAAAAAGGTGAACTAGATGGCCGAGGAAGAAGAAGACCCTTCATTGCCAACTCTGTTCACTTCCTCCTCGACGAAGCTTCTGCTCCTGAAGAGGATAACGAGCGAGCATCACTGAGGACAGCCATCCACTTAAGCTTCCACGTCAGCGACTATCTTGTCTTTCTACGATTGTCTCTCTAAATATTGAATTTAAAGATTAAATTCTCAAGTCAAATTAATTTAAAAAATTTATTTCATTTTATGTATTTTTGAAAGGAAAGTTATATTTTTCCAAAACTATAAAAAGCTTTTAATTTAAAGTCATATGAAATTTTAATTATGAAGTTGTCCTATTTAAAATCCCGACAAATTTGATTTTGAAAATATGAGTTTCAAGAAGGGTTAGAATTCTCGCTCCGGTTCAGTTCCACCGTCAATCGAAAGATAACCTAAACTGGATTGATATTTTTAATTTTGTTCGGTTGATTTTTCATTCAATTTTGGTTTTTGAATATTAAGTTGGTTTTAATATTTTTTTTTTATTTTTATCAATTTTTTAAGTGAGATTTATATTATAGAATAATTTTTCTATCGACAAAAGTTCATAATAAATAACATGCTCAAAACGGGTGTGCCAAAAAAGGTTAATTACCGACATACGAAATCAAATATATCGAGTTGAGTTCGGTATATTTTCTAAAAAATAACCGATCGGCCGGGTTCGAGTTTGGAAATTTTTAACCCGAAGCGTATCCGATCAATTTTGATATCCGACCCATATCTGACGGGTTGAGTTCAGTTAAAATTCGGTTTTTTATTCGGATTGCTCCTCGGGTTGGGCTGCGGGTTTAGAGCGGGTTTGAAGTGGGTTTGGAACGGGTTGTGTGGGGTTTCTCAAGCCACTCACCCTATACATATCTATGATATGTAATTTGAATTAATTAGAGAGTTGTGTTTATAACAATAAAATTATTCATATACATTTTAAGAGCTCAAAAGAAAAAATCATACATTCACTAGACTTTAGGTTTAAACCGAACTATGCAGATCGAGCCTCTTTGGATCGGTTTCCGGTTTGGTCATAGTTTTGAAAATAAAAAACCATGGTGAAACTAAACCGAAACAACTAGCGCTTGTTTGTCTTCTCTTGTGATTTATTCTAGGATTTCAAAAGTTTATTTTATAAAACTTTGAGTAAACAAATAACATTTTGACGAAAAACGGGTTGGGTCGGGTTTTAGTAAAATTAACCGAAAACCAACCCACATAAATTCGGTTAATTGTGTGGGTCAGTTTTCTTCGGGTTTCAACAAAAAAATAATCATCCGATAACCGATCAAATCTTCAGGTTCGGGTCGCTTCGCGGGTTGACCCAATCCAATTGTCAGCCCTACCTATAACGTATCATTTCGTTTTATGCTTAATTCGTCCACGATTTTTTGTGTTAAATTTTTCGATCGACCAAAATTTCATAATAAATAACAATGCTCAAAATGGGTGTGTTAAAAAAAGTTAATTAATGGCATACAAAATTGAATATATCGAGAATAAACCCTTAGCGTATCATTTCGTTTTATGCTTAATCCATCCACGATTTTTTGTGTTAAGTTTTTCGATCGACCAAAATTTCATACTAAATAACTCGTCGACGAATTTTTTTGGTTGAATTTAAGTTATTTAACTATGAAAATAGATAAAGCAATTATTTGGAAAATAAAATTAAAATAGGAGTTTATTGATAATATTGAAATTAGGAGTCCTTAATTGAAAGAAGTGTATCTTGTACCTTGTTAATCTTACAAGGCGGTGGCCTAACCACTCAGCTAGACAGAGAAGAAGGTTCAGGTCGAAAAAAAAGGAAAGTCTTTTCTTCGCTGAAATTCGATTAGCATATTATCTGTTCATTCCGGTGAGTGCAAAGAGGAAATTATTCTGAAATCATGAAGATCGTACGCAAAAATATTTCGTCGGATGGGTCCGGCAGTGTTAAGGTACTCAAAAGAACGATGGTGAAGATCTTATCGCTATGTTTGTGCTCAATTATGTTTGGTGTGGATCTTTTCGGGAGGATAATGTTTTTTTTTTCTTTTGGGTTTGGTTTTTATTCAGATGATTCCGGTTGATTCTGATGATTTGTGGCATGCTTACAATTTAATTTCTCCGGGAGATACTGTGTTGGCTGTGACCGTCAGGTGCCTCTTTTTCTTTTGTGTTTTTTTCGTGGGGTTCTTGGAGAGGGAGGTGGAGAGTGGAATTAATTAGTTCAATGAGTTTTTTTGCTGGTAATTATTATATTTGCTGTGATTGANTTTTTTTTTTGAAGTCTCTTTGTGTTTTTTTTTGTTCTTGGAAAGGGAGGTGAAGAGTGAAATTTAATTAGTTCAATAAGTTTTTTGTTTGAAATTATATATGTTCATGTTAACAAAATTAAAATTTTCACGCCTAAAATTTTCAAGAATCTTGAATTTGGTTCTCTGAGATTTGTTCGGAAATTTATTGAAAAAATATGGATCATAAACACCTCTTTGGCGTGTCCTTGTGTGAGATATGTTTGAATGTCCAATGCATGTGTCACAGATATACCTACTCAAATGGGATTGTTTGTGCTTCAGAATCCGTTTTCGTGGTAATTTCGTTGCAAGGACTAAAAAATTAGGAAATGTAAGGCCAGGCTGTAAAAGTTCTTTCTAAGATTACCTACTTTAACTTTTCTGGGTAGTTTTCACATATTTATCTATTATCATTCTATGAAAAGTTAATTGATAGTCAAATGTGATACATTCATGACCTGTAAGAAATTGAACGAGGAAACATTATTGAAAAACTATATTGGGAAAACATTATTGAATAACATAATTCATTCTTCTTTGCTATGTGATGTAAAACTATAATGTTTTATAGGAAAGTTGTCACGGAAAAAGCTTCGGGTGGAAGAGATGCTGAAAGAGTAAAGCTGAATTTAGAAATCAAAGTTGCGGAGGTAAGAAAACAGAACTGCCGGACGAAGACAGGAAGTTTTGATATTGTTCTTTCATGTATTAGATTTAGAAGACTTTGTTTCTATGAGAAACTGTATTGGACGCGAGAGATAAGAGCACGTGAACAACTAAAATCCTTGCTGATACAAAGTTGTCGATTCTTCAACTTCTGATTACTGTATTTTTCTTTCATATACTTCTCAATGTACACCCCAAATTGTTGAAAAAACTTAAATTTGGACTTGTTATTATCTTAATAAGCATTTAAAGTTAATGAATATTGAGCGAAATTTTCCATACAGATAGATGAACTAGTTTCGTCTTTGTGCTGTTCTTTCTTTTTNCAGGTTAAAATTAACCGGAATAATTGACGAAAGATAAAAATCGTATTTTCCTCATAGTTCAAGGTATTGGATTGAACGTTTTTTAGTTCGTTCTAATATCTGTAATTTACCCCAAAGTACAGGCTATTAAAAGCATTTTTTCTTAATTAATTTAATAAATATTTTTTAATTTATATTTTTTTATGTAGGATTAATATAATAAATATTATTTATTAAAATATTTTTTTTATCGTATATTATGCAATAATCGTCTTTCCATTGTACTCCAAGTAACTTTAGTCTTTAGGTTCGTCGGAGTGGCGTGGGAGACGCATAATTAGACTCACTGTACCAAAAGTCGAAATCACTCGCACTCAGACCGTCTCTCTAGTCCAAATGCCTTGACCTCAATCCCAGCCAGTGACTCGAGCACGCATGCCTTCTTTCATGATCATCAAGTTTCTGAGTTTTTCGACTGCACCCAAGATCATCAATTCCAAGCTTGATGACCATAAGAACATAGCAGAAACACTTATAGAGCGAGAAAAAAAAGCTAAAAGATCAACGATTCAGGAAATAAGCAAGAAACATATTTTGATGTAGTTAGAGTATGGCAGACTTTTAAGTAGAGATACTATTTCATGTTTTAAAATATCATGTTTCTTCAATGACTTGAATTCGTTACTTTCATATATTTTAAGTGTTGTGGGATTCGTTAGCTTTGGAGACTCTACATGAAGCTTCAGGTGTGCAACCAGACCTCATGTTTTTGCATTTCTGCTTTCGAAAAATTGTGTTAGAGATATTTTGCATTCTAAAATTTAGGGAGAAAAAATAACAATTAAGATGCACTTCCATTAAAAAGGAAATTACGAATGAAATTTTAGTATGGATCAATTTGATACAAAAATTTGAGTGATTGTTATTTTTTAAAGTAATATTAGATTAACCTTATGGTTTTTTCATCTTAATTGATGTAATTCATGTAATATTTTAACTAAATGTAAGAGATCTCTGAGATCTCTTACATTTAGAAGCCTTATCAGATACCTCTGGTTAGTATAATGATGCTTGGATGTTAACTCTTATAAGTCTGGTAAGAGAACATTTATGATATAAAAATGTGGTAATGTCACTCCTTGACTTGAGTTCATTCGATAGTCTCCTCTACTTTTCAGATCCTGCTGCAAGTGCTGATTTGGCGGTGGTTTTAATGCAAGAAGGATTGGCACACATCCTCCTTGTTGGAAAGAGGTATTTGATGGAAGATTGGATAGTTGTGGCTTGTTTAAACTTCTGTAGAATACTCCCTAAACTGTAATTAGATACTTGGATGGAGATGAGATACTTTTGCTCGATAGTTTAAGGTTTTTGTTCAAATTCTGTTTTTGTTAGTTTATTCTTGCGCAGGATTGTAATATATGTTATCCTGCCTGGTTTTACTGCATCACTTTGTCCATATTATGCCTAGCGGATGATTTCTTCCTGTTCAAAAATTTTATCCTTCTGTGATAAATATTGATGCCGATGAGTCAATCCTACTTTCGTTAAGTTGTGTTGTTACCTGTTGACTGAGAATTTTCTGTGAATGAAATGTAACAGTATGACAATAACTCGGGCACGAATAGAAACTGCAATTCCTCGCAAGTATGGGCCAGCTGTTGCTGGCTATGAGGCAGTATGATGATCCTAAACTCTGAACTCTCCATTTTTTTATCATTACGCAAATAGATAATGGTGCAAGTGAAGTTTAGTTTCAAAATCAAGAGGAAAAAGTTAGGTAATAAGAAAAAAATATTTCTCAAGCAAAGATAAGTTGTATTAGTTGTGACAAGTGTCAAAATCTGTTTTGTATATCCACAAAACACTTTCGAATTTAAATTATGATTTGAAATGTCTAATTAGATAGATATATTACATTTATCTTATAAATTAAAAAAAAAAAGATCAAATACTAAATTATGAAATAAAATATTAAAAAAATGTCACAGGTTTATACTGTATTGGCTTTGGTCGCAGTTGTGTGGTGCATCAGATAATGCACTATAGTGACTTGGAAAAAACAATGGAGAAAATATATTGTTGACTTGAGCATTGTTTTGTCTCTTTGACAGGCCTTGAATAAATTCCTTGACAATGTCCTAAAGGTAGTTCATTTAATATCTAATGTTTAGTTTTTGAATATTTTTCTTATATATTCTACTCTGAAATTCTTATCAATTCTATCCTGATTTATTAGGCTTTCTTAAGATATGTTGATTTCAAAGTCATTCGCTGTGCAGTAATTGCTAGTCCTGGTTTTACAAAGGTTAGGAACTTTGCCTTGTAATTTTGACTCATTCAGTGCCTGATTTAATTATGACATTTTTATATTTTATGATAGAACTTGTCTTATCTTGATCTTTGCTCTGTAGGATCAGNTCAAAGTCATTCGTTGTGCAGTAATTGCTAGTCCTGGTTTTACAAAGGTTAGGAACTTTGCCTTGTAATTTGACTCATTCAGTGCCTGATTTAATTATGACATTTTTATATTTTATGATAGAACTTGTCTTATCTTGATGTTTGCTCTGCAGGATCAGTTTCGCCGTCAGTTAATGTTGGAGGCGGAGAACAAACAGTTAAGACAAATTATTGAGAACAAATCGCGAATCATTCTTGTGGCTACAACATCGGGTTACAAGTATGCTCTTTTTCATGGGTAGTTATATGTTATTTAGTAACTAGTTGGAATCTTTCATTTCTATGCCAATTGAACTGGGTTTTCACTGATTTGATTAGTTGTTATGAATTTGTGGTTGATTTGGAAACTAATTTGAAGATTGAGATTTCCAGCTATCCATTGCACTACTTGGCTTCATAGAAATGAAATTATTTTTATAGGAAGTGTGTGAATACGATCAGTTATAAGTATTTTTAAAAGTTATCTTTTCAATACGGTTCTTCGTAACTGAAAATAAATTATTTCTGAGTAGATTGTTTCTTGTTTGAGCGGAGTTTCTTCCCCGGCTAACTTGAACAGGCACAGTTTGAGAGAGGTTTTGGATGCCCCAAGTGTCATGAATATGATAAAGGACACTAAAGCTGCA